>JACAXG010000001.1:33025246-33584975 GCA_018881555.1 Amblyornis subalaris | reverse complement strand
TTTTCTTTTTTCTTTTTTCTTTTTTCTTTTTTCTTTTTTCTTTTTTCTTTTTTCTTTTTTCTTTTTTCTTTTTTCTTTTTTCTTTTTTCTTTTTTTTTCTTTTTTCTTTTACTTTTACTTTTTCTTGACAGTTATAAACTGAGGCAATTATAGTTTGCTATTCAGACATAAAACATGGTTTCATTTCGAGTCTTAAACAGTATTTGGACTGCAAGATTCCCTTATGTGTAGGCATTGAGTGACTCATTCAAAACTGAATAGATTTTAAAATAAAACTAGGAATTCATTTTGTGAGAGTGTCTTAATAGAAAATCAGTACAAAAAATAAGTTGTTGCATAGAAAGGATTCTACCCATCCAAAAAAAATAATTCATTTCCTTAGTGCTTTCAAATGTCAGTAAAGGTTGAATTTCRTTTAAAAAGTTGTTAAATTACTCAGAGACTAAAAATTGCCATTTAAAAAAAAAATTACACTGATTTTCCCCAAGAAGTCACCATAATTTTGAAAAAATTGTATTGTTTTTATGGGCAGTGTTATTTTTCTCGATTTCCACTTGCTCTGCTGTGGGGTCCCAGTCTCGTGACTCCAGAACTGGTGTCCAGGTGAACTACTTAGCTCTAAAGTCACTTATGACAACAGAGGGTGACTAATCAGCAGAAATGGATTATCTCCCTAGCAACAGCAGTACAACATTTATGGAAGTATGCAGGGAGCGAGTGATAAACAGTCAAAATGGAATTATCTCTGAATTAATGGCATTTGGGCAGGTAGCAGTGGAAAACAGAATGACTTCAGTGTACCCAGGCAGGAAACCCAGAGCATAGGAAACATGTAGCTCTTCTCAGAAGCTCATACTCAAAGTTTTTGGCTTCTGCCTCCCATAACAGCATCCTACAGAGCACTAGGTTATGCCCAGCCCTTCACTCATCCAAAACACTCAAAACCTTAGGTTTAGATTGCCTAACTGAAGAACTAAGGCACACAAATGGTTAAGCAGGTTACTCAACCACAGCAACAGATTTCTTTCTCCTRGAAGAAAGAAATTTTCTACAGTAAGGACTTTTCCTTTGAAGGAGGCTGCAAAGGCCTTTTGCAAGAAATGAGGACTTTTGCAGCTTAACTTCTGCTTTAAGTGCAGGACACATTTCTTTGATTTTATCTTCTCTGATATCATACACATGGGTAGATGTAGGTGTGCGTACACACCATGTTCAAAGAAAAATCCTGCTTGCTCTCTATACACTGGATAGGAGTGAAAAAAAATGTTCAATGCATCTCTTCATACAGTACTGAGAAGTGTTCAGCACTACAATGGAAAATGCAGTAAAATAATCAGAATAGGGTATGAAGGGTTCTCAGACAACTTTCCCACCTGACAAGTTTGCTTGCTCGGAATGACCCCAGAATACAATCTACTGTGAAGCATGTGGGAAGAGAACAGYGGAGTGTTTTGGCACGTAGGTGGGAGAAGGCTGTGTCACGCAAAGTGTTACCCAGCCTGCAACTCCTTCCTTTTTGTAGAGCAAGAACAAAGAATAATGGGTYTAGCATGTATATCTTAATAGACTGCAGCTCATGGGCTTCCTGCCAAAGGGTTAAGTGCTGCTGTTTGGCCCTTGGTTTCGGAGACAGAAATGGCCATCTTTCAACAGTAGATGTTTCTATCCTAAAGAAAGAGCAGTCAGCTGAAGGGARAAAAGCAATTGTGAATAAAACACAGAAATAACAGCTGTGATACAATCTTCCTCTTAGCTGAGCATTTAGTTTGAGGTGGGTTTTCTTTCTTTTTTTTTTAGTTTTAATTCTGAGAGGGATTTCTATAGAAGATTGTTTTCAAAAGAAGGTATTATTCCACTACTGTACACATTTAGATGGATATGCCACTGAGCTTTTGAAGGATTCTAAGAGCATATTATGAGAAAAAATTGTTAGCAATTGTTAGTGGAAAAAATCTGACAGTAAGGTCATGTGAGCCACAAAGGAGGTGACATTTGCCGATTAAGCTCTTGCTACAGCATGAAACAAGTTGACCAAGAAAAGCATACAGCAATTAAGGATTTAGTCATATTTTTTATGGCAACAGCGTACTTTTGTGTGTGCTAAAGAATGGAAATGAATTTTAATGCGTATCAGGCACTTAGGCTATCTTATATGAAACCAGATTTGGCAACTCCTCCTGCAGCTGTTGCAAACAAGTCCAGCCAATCATCAGTACTTGTGTGTTTCATTCATCCCTCTGTAAGAGAAATAGAGAAGCAATAGACGCAGAACATTTGGAAATTCAGTTTTAACAAAGTGGATGATTTTCTTTGCAGAGCCAAGTCTTTTAGTTTGTTGTTGTTGGGTTTTTATAATAATTTCACCAGCAGAATTGGATTGAGATTACTGCCTTCACAACTACAGAAAGCAAAACAAAACTCTTTTCCAAGCTTCTAACAAAACCTCTGAGYTTCACCAATGTCTTCTAATGGAGAAAAAGTGTGCGTATAGCCCGTTTTGAGTTCTGCAACCAAAGCTATCAAAAACACACCTGTATGTTTTCATCCCATGTAAGCTGATGGCATGTTGTTAACTTCAAATGCCACATCAGGTAAGACGAAAATTATCTGGTATATAACCAGTACACCAGCAATTCATGGGGTACTCTAAAATATTGTAAGGTAGTTAACAATATTTGTATTATCAAAATAATTATGATAATGGAGTTTTTACCAAATTTTCTAACTTTCACTAAGCATTTGGTAAAACCCAGAATTTTGCATCTGCTTCATTGAATTGATAGCTGCATCTATATAAAGGATGTACAAGAAACTTTCATTTTGATAGGCAATATTTGACACACTGTTTAGCTGCCAGTGATGATGACACAAGTTGCAGGAGAAATTTATTTTGTATACTCGTTGACCCTTATCACTCAGGAAAAGTGACAAGTGCCTATGTCAAAGATTATAATCTGATTATATAGTAGCAATTAACTTGTCAGTTGCATGATAGACCTGTCTGGTCATCTTCACAGGACTTTCAAGTGTGTGCTCTCCTGGTAATTCCTCTCCTTGTAGTTATTCAGGTAGATTCAGTCATTCAGATGCTTGGCTATTTCCAAAGCTAACCTATAGTCTGTTTTCATAACTCTGTGTCCTGGAGTGACACTCTGAAATAAATTCTTTAAAACTACCAGCATGTCACTATGATCTATTTAAATTTTTGACATTTTGATTATTTTATCAAAAATCTGTGTCGATGCCTGCTGGTTTTTTTTGCAGAAGGGAAGAAGCTCTTAGTTTTGTTTTGGCTTGATTAGGGTTGGTTTTGTTTTGTTGGGTTTGTKTTTCCGGGAGATGAGGCTGAAGGACACATACCTGCTTATCAGGTCCTGAGTATTAGATTGGGCAAACCTAGATAATGATACATACATGGCAAAAGTGTGTGCAAAATATTGACATTTCTTTTTCTCAGAGAAAACACTGTCCAGGCTTGAACGATCAGATGTCCTTTACATATTCTGCTTCCTGGTCAAATTTTCAAAACAAGATGGAACAGAATATGTTGCAACTTATTTGTAATAAGTTTTTAGAAGCCTTTAGTTCATTTTCACTTTTAGTCATACAGTTTCTGCAGCTCTGTTAYAGCTGCAAACATCATAGTTCATACATTTCACCAATAAGAGTTCTAAATTCCATATAGCAATGTCACAGGATGAATTCTTATCCCTTTTTGAGGATGCACAGACGATTTATAGGGGATGTAGAGGCGCTTTTTGCTAAGGGAATATCACTTACAACTACATGGGTGTAGCAGTGTTGCACCAGGCACCACTGATYAATTGATTTTGGAATGAAGATGAAGTTTTGGAGAACCAAGATACCTGTGAGCTCAAAGTAAATTCTTCAAGCCTTAGTGGTTTTGTATTTCTGAATGTCAGAGTTTTTTTAATCTGAAGCAGTGATTTTGCCAATTTTCTAATTTATCTATTTTTATAATTTAAAAATTGTATGGATCAGTGATACTTTAATGCTTCCTCTTCACTTTAGATAACAAAATAAACCATAAATAAAAGAAAAACTAAGCATTTTGAAGTACGTGGTCTATTTGCTATGGTACATAAAGGGAAAACATAAGGAATACTGAGATGCAAAAAAATTGTGTAAAACAAAGAAACAGTGATAAGTAATAAAACATAACTCAATTTTGCCTTTTATTTTTTTCCATATGGATCCTTTCTTTTTGCCCTAGGGGTATTTGATACTCAAAAGACATCTTCCACCTCTGACAAATCCAGAGAACACCAGCACATGCCATGCTCAGATTACACTATAGTGACTGACCTACTTGGTCTTGCCTTCAAGTTTTGGCTAAGGCCTGCATTTCTGCTCTGTCAGTTGTGTGAGTGATGCACATTTATTCTCCTCCCTTTCCCCAATCATCCATCTGCAACCTGCAGTAAACTCTATTCCTGTGCTGCTATGATACCATGATATGTATCACTGTCTTGCTTGTTTCCAGTAATATGCCAAAGATAGAAGATGAATAAATACATCAGAATAAAGCTCTAATTTGCCATATCCATGCTGTCCCAGTCCCATTTGCCCATCATTATATTTCCACTTACTCCCAAAACAGCAAAAGTCTTGGACGTTTTGATGACAAATGCAGTGGACAGTATAAAGTTACATTTCTGACCAGTCTGCCCAAGCCTTTACATACTGACTAACAGCTCGTTTGTTACTGTAATCTAACATAAAATGTGAATGCCATGATGCCACCAGTGTCATCTCACTGCTCTCCATTGCACTGGCTCTGCTGCTCACCCTCACATATCCTTGCTTCAGAAAGCTCCCAGGCCTTCCATTTCCTTAACTAGAGGAGAGGACCATGTTTCTCTTGATTATTAGTATATCTCTCTAAGAGCATTATTATGTTTCTGATAAGGTTATCATTTGCCCTGAGTTGGTAAGCCAACTTGCAGGGCTGACTCTGCAGTTGTCATAACTCAGCCAAAATCAACTGTATTTGTATTGAGTTACCTTGTGGAGTAATTAATGATGTGTGGAGTGTTTTAATGGCTCTTCTCAGATTCTCATGTTCATGTCTGCTCTAAGTGTTCTACATAATGACCAACCTTTTCTACTGATTTTCAGCTTTTTTTTTTTTTTTTTTTTTGGGGGGGGGGGATGGTGTGTGAGAAAAACTTGCTGGTCCAGGCCTCCATTTTTGTGCTTCAGCTCACCAGCTCTCACCAACTGCTTTGAATGTCAAGATCTAGGTATAAATCATCCATATGTGTGAGAAATTATAGGACCTGTGTTAAGGTTGTGGTACAGCTCTCCCTGTTTTCTGTTTCGACTTAAGAAAAGGCAAAAGTTTTGCTATGAGAGAAAAGGGGGCAGATAGAGGTGTGCTGTAGCYCTTCTGTTAAAGAAAAAAAAAAGCCCTAATTATACACTTAAAGAGGGGATGTCTGCAAAGAGAGGAACAGTATTCTTTTCTAATTTTTGCCTACTTATTAAGCCTAATTGGGATACTTCAGAGTTGGAGACTAACGGAAGTCACTAAGGACTATATTGCTCAAAACCATCAGCCAGGAAAGCCTGCCTATCTTAGTAAGACATTAAGCTCCTTTTAAAATTAGAATTTTATTTAACCTTGGAGACAAATTTCTCATGGGAAGGGTGAAGTCCTTAAGAAGTTTCTCTGAAAACAGTGTTCTATACGATGCAGTATCACAGATGACTGTTTTCCCCTTCTTTTCCTTTTACCTAAAATGAAGGTGCCTTAAAATGTGAAAAGCCTTTCTTCCATCACTTCCCCATGAAAGGCTGAACCATTTTTCTGTCTTCAGCCCAGGAAGCACCACCCAGAGAAAACCTCTTGACTGGGAAGAAAATCCTGTACACTGAGAACTGGAAAATTGCTCAGCACTCACAAGATTTCCGGGTGCCATCAGCAGCCACCATGAGCCGTGCTGAAGTGATCCATCTTCCCATTATGCTGCTTCTGAAAGGCTCCTGGTCTCTCTGGCAGCCCTGGACTGCCAAAACCCTGGCTGAGGAGTGAGCTTACAACAAGGACTATAGGGAGAGCAGGTTGCTGGTTTAGCATGGGCAAAGTGTCAGAATATACCAGGTTTTATAAATAAGTTTAAATGTGAAACAGAAGCTGGTAAAATAAAAGATTTTATTCAAGGCTAGCAATGAGTCCATTACAGACATTGATGATTTGAATTTATTTTGACTAGATTTGTCAGAATCGGCAGCTGTGAATCTTTCTTTCTTCATCTTTAGGTAGTCGGGTAGTTATTGCCACATATTTCATTATGCATTCATCTACTTCACTTTTTTTCCTGTAGGGAACTTGTTTTGGTTTCAGTTGGTTTGCTTGCTTCTCTGACAGCAACAGCAGCAGTGCTTTCAGGGGTTTCCAGGTATCCCTTGAACAAAACCTGTCACTAAACAAAAAAAATTAAGATCTTTTCCTTATCCCACATCTAGTTCTCATCCTTTTTTGACATTGCTAAACAGTCTCTTCCAGTGATGTTGTATCTTTGAAATTCATTAACATACTTCTGCAACATAAATTTCTTTTTGTTGTGAAACCTAAAGAGTGTATCAAATGAAAAAGCCGTTGAAAAGTCTTCTCAGGAAATCTCTGCCTACAAAGATTTCAAATAATTTTTCTCTTTGTGAAATGCCCTGCTCTGAGTTGAAGACTACAGTATTAGTACTAGGAAACAGAACATAAGCATTTCTGACCAAATTGATAATTTTTCAGATTTTTTCTCTCTCTTTTCCATTTTCTTTTCATTAGAGAAGGCACGGGGTCAGATTTTCAGAATTTAGTTTTGGCTTACTTCTAAGCCTTCCAGCTTGCATGGAAGATAAATTAAGACATGAGAAAAGATGTTTCAGAATCTTCCTTTAAGGTATTTAGGATAAGAGCTGTGTTCTACAGTGAATTCATACAGCGCATAACACAATAGAGATAATTAATTGAGACCTCCAGGTGCTATTGTGTTATAAACACTCATTTACKCAGCAAACTAATTTAGTCTCTTCCATGGACCGTGGATGTCTTTTGTACAGACATGTGGAGCATAAGAACATTGATCAATCACTCCTTAAGTGTTACACTATGCTACAGTTTTAGGGAAAGGCGTATAGGGATTTTCAGTGCATTTCTAGTGCAGAAGAAAATTTCCTTGCTTAGCAGTCTGTCTCTTTCCTACAGTACTGACTAGGAAACATAATTTAAACTGTGTTACAAATTCTCTAGTACCTCCATTTCCTAACCTCCAAGGCATATATCTGGTGGAYGCAGGTGTGACAATGACATGTATAATAAAAAAAAAAGAAGTGACCTGTTTAAATTTCTTCCAGTGTGACTCTTGAGTAAACTCATAAAGGCTGTTCAGTTTATATAGGTGAAATAGKGAAATAACTGCCTGAAAATACTGTGATAATGGAAAAGCTAATAAAAAAATTGTTAGAACTGGATTAAAATAAAATAAAATTTAGGACACAAAATTGGCTATGCTTACATTGTCAAATACTGTAGGCTAGTAAGAACAGATATGAAGGGCAAGAGAGTTGTTGTTGGGGATCTGATTCCTGCACTATTCATATTTCAAGACATTTTTCCTTCAGACCAGCTCTGGACTGTTTGCATAGACTGAATTCCCTCTTGCAGCTGGAGTGTATTTTTTTTTGCTGCTAAAAACCACATTCCATTTCATCCAAATTCCTTCATCCAAGAGGAATCCAGTTTGGATGCTTTGAGGCCAATCTGTGATGCAAACCAAAAGGTAGCACAGGGAGCAGATGGAGATATTCTTAGATCAGCAGATGAACCAAATTAAAACCCTAGGCAGGTATATCAAAACTGATTGCATTCAACTTAATATGCAAGTTGCAGTGTCTATTATTATTTTAGTAATATTTTATGAGGTTTATGTGGCAAGGTTTTTGTACCAGAGGGTCTGCAGGGATGACYTCTGTGGGAGGAGATTAGGGACTGCCCTGTGACAGACATAGCTACAGCTGGCTCCACAATGGAGCAAATTGAAATTGGCAACAAATTAAATCAATTTTCCACACATTGAGTCTGTTTTGCCCATGAAGGTAATTGGTAGGTGATATTCCTATCTTTATCTTGACCTGTGAGCTTTCTTATGCTTTTTTCTCCCCTTGCCCCCCTGAGGAGTGAGTGAGTAGCCGGGTGTGAACTGGGCTGTTTGCAAAGGTTAGCCTACCACAATTATATATAATTATTCTGTCTCATCTGCACTGGGTAAAATGCAGATGAAAACAATAGCGAAGAAGAAATAAAAGGTAGGCAGTTCTCTGCTATGAAAAGCTTATGCTTTAATTGATATGTTTTAATAGGCTTTATGTTTTAACATGTAACCTAAAGATGTGACAACCAAAAGAATGGTCACTTTAGTCAATAGGCAGTCACAGTGCAGGAGTGTTTTACTCTGACATTTCAAAACTGAAGTTACAAGTAGGCCTCTTGTGGTGGCAGCCAGGAAAGAAACTTATTGGCATAGCTATGTAATGACATTAACTTAAACATGAAGTCATGTGTTGTGTTAACCCTTTCACTCTAGCATGAAGAAGCTGCTCCCCTTGGCAGGTTCTCTGGACTTCTGAGTCATCTCCTCAGCAGTAGTACAGATGTGACTGGTACTTTGCCATCTTCTTTCTCCTCCACACAAATCCCTGCAGTCTTGCAGTCCTGCTAAATGCCACTGTCCTTGCATCTCCTGCTCCACTGCTCAGCTAATTCAGCCTCTGCCACCTTTAGGGGCCTGGTCTTCTGTTTGCCGGGSACCACTTGAGCTTTATAGGAGCTGGACAGCTTGTTGGACACTACAGAAACCACAGTTGCTGAAAATCTTAAGGGTAAGAAAGAAAAATCTTCCAGGAGTTGGTAAAGATCAAGATGGGGAGGATACAGGTGTTCCAGAGTTAAGAGACACAGGAAACATACCTTAAGAGCCCAACCTATCTCACCCTAGATGTGTTCCAGCAGTCTTCATTTGTTGAGACACCAAGCAAGACCTTGATCCCCAAGAGATATCATTAGGAGTGAGAGAAACACAGCTGAGTGCTAGAGCCTGAGAGTCAGATCTTGAAGACAGCATGTAGGTTGGTGCAGGAGGGCTGGATAGGAAATTCATGCCGAAATACTGTGCTGAATATGGTACTCAAAAACTTATGCCCCTCTGAGCCTTCAAGCCAGACTTTTTCCATGGATCAAGAGCAGACATCAGGAGATTCCACTCACTCTGTTAGACAGAGATTTCTAGTGAATGTCCACAAGGCTGCCAAATGGTCAGGATCATTTTGGATTACTTCAGCACACTCTTCCCTTCTCCAAGAAGCTTTGTCAGAGATGCAAGCACCCTCAGGCCACACTGAACAAATGGCAATACATTTGACATTCCCTGTGTAGGAAGAGCACATGACTGATTGCCTCCTTCTGTTACTCTGACATTGAAAGTGGCTTTTTTCTTTCAAAGCTGGTGCATTGCCAGTGGTGAAAGGTAAATCAGGCTGCAGAGGCTGGTCCCTACTAAGAGAAGACTCCAGCTATAATCTGGTCATATGGGGCAATTTCCTAAAGGCCTGTCACTGGTTTAAGCAGGATGTCTCCTTCTCAGGGACRCTACAGTGGTTGTTAATGGCAAAACAGAGAAAGAGCCAGGAGACTGGCAGCTCCCAGTGTGTCATCCAAAGCACAGAAACAATCAGGTGCTTAAACTGACTGTCATGGACCTGCTCCGCATTTCTGCAAATATCAGGTTTCCTCAGCAGCATATTTTGTGTGCATGCTAATAGGCTGCAGCAGACAAGGCTCCTGGGACAAGTTGGATTGGACCATATATCTGCTACGAGAGGCTGTCAGACAGATAGAGGACATGGACTGTAGGATAGCTGGAGAGGTCAAGTTGCTCCAAGTGAAGCACAGAGGGGGCACAGCTAATGAGAGCCAGAGATGGGCTAAGGCAATGCAGATGCAACTATCTCAAGCTGCTTAGCTGGCAAAGCTGGATTTGAACTTGGCACTGCTGCTGAAGTAGCAGTATAGAATTGGCCTACGATGCTCTAGGGAGCTTCTGCAATTGAACTGAAAGGGAATGGTGGGTGAGATTTGAGCAGATTTTTCTATTTTATGCCTTCTCTAGAGAATGCTCCATCATCCCTGCCAGAGCTGGTTTATGCCCGTGTTTCATAGCAATATACGAGCAAAGAAAATGCTGCTGATTGCAGCACTTGGCAAGTAACTTCTAAATACTTCCTAGGGAAGAAAATCCCCAGGTCCTTTTGGGATGTCTTCACTTGCATTTAAAGATACCCTAAGTTGAACACAGTGGAAAGATAGTTACAGAACTCTTAACAATTTCAGAGAATGCATCTAATTTAATTTTGTTTAGCAAATGAAATGTCCTCACTTTTGATTACAAGTAAGAGAAATGTGTTTTAAATGGGCACATAATCAAATAGATTCTACAGTCTCTGAGACTTTTGTCTGGGACATAGATTTTATTTAATGGATCAAAGGAAAATTTCTTGTAGGGACCACTCTTTCACAGGTGATTTTCAGCAAGCCGACAACACTGAGATCCCAGACACTATTCATCCCCAGGAACTCCAGGCATCCCTTAGAGCATGTAACTTCCAACAYGGGCCCTCTCCTTACAACAGGAGGCAGATCTCAGTTAATCTCTCTGGTTGGTTTCTTCCTAGATGAAGATAATACCCAAAGAAAACAGAATTTAGTTTGAGAATTCGCTTTGTCCCCTGCAGAAAGTTTTGCTCCAATCCTTTCCCAGTCTTTCCCTCTAGGTCCTGTTTGTGTATTTGCTGGTAGGTGCATGCTGCTTCTCTGAGTCCTCCAGCCCAGTGTTTGGTCATCTAGGGTGGGGAGGGGGAGATATTCAAGGATTTTCACTCAAGGCACCTTRATGATCCAGAGAAGTTGACTGGGAAATGGCCTGAAATCCCTCTGCAGTCAGAGAGAGATGCTCCCGTGGAGAGCAATTCAGGTCACCTTGGTTAGGTTCTTGCTCTGAATTACCCTTTGGAGGAGCCCATCTATCTTCATTAATTACACAGGGAATCTAGGAAGCCYATCATGCTAATGTAAGTGCTGAACTGTGCTGCACTATGAAAACCTCCCTTCTGTGAGCTCCTGGAATCTCATGTTCCACTGCTGAAAATATGTAAGGCTTCAGTTATTAGGRGAGAAAATTCAGAAAGAATTTTCGATTGTTTTGTTGCACTCAACTTTAAGACAAAATCACTACCACGTTTTCTAAAATGCTCTACTAAAAGAAGAATGTATAGCTTTCCCACACACTCATGACAGTATGCAAAATCATTGCTAATAATGAGTGCATCACAGCTTCACTCCTGTCATYGCCTTTCATTTTCCCATGTGTCTGAGCTCCATAGTTACTCCAACTGTCATATATATTATTTATTAACACAGAATGGCATTAAAATGCAATTTCCTCATCCATTTGTTTCTTTCCTAATTGTACACTATCTAAACTCGAAATTCAGAAATGGCTGGCTTGATTTTCTTTAGTTGCAAAGATGCAGGAGTTTATATTTAATCATTTTTTATGTAATTATTTTGGGGTTTTTATTTATGTGAACTTTGTGGACTATTTCTTTCCACTTTTAATCTATTAGCTGTTTATATCCTCTCATTCCTTAGCATGCATTTAACCTCATGATTGATTTTTAGCTTCAATATTTTGAAAAGTGTTTTCCCCGAAAGGAGAAGCCTGATGTACGACATTTCTTAAACTTTCTACAGATGCTTTGATTTAAGTGTATTTACAATAATTCTGTCTTCTTCCTGACTTAGGTGTTAGAAACAATGGTGTTCACAGGTCTCTGTATAATTATCAGAATTGTACCCAGTATGTAGTGCTAATGCATTAATATATAAATAGAAAAACTCAGCTTGCCATCATTCATAAAATTTCCAAAGAATCAGTTTTATCCTTTTTCCTGGTCTTTGGTCTAAAAGTTGGGAGACCTCTTTTGCTTTTCTTTGTCTTAACAGGCTTTTAAGGCTGAAAATGGATCATCTAACAACCACTCTCATGACTTTACAGCTAAATTTATAATAGGGCTGGCACATCACCTTGGTGCCTCATCCATCTTCACATTTTTCTCCAAGGATGGTAAATGAGCCAGAAGCATTTAAGGAACACTGTCTAGGAAAGCTTTGCACAATATTCTTTGTGCTCAGCAAGATTTGTGACATTGATTTCAGCGGTCTTTGGGTCAAGATGGATCTCTTAGCTTTAAAGTTAGCAGAATAATTTATCTGGGAAACGTGGCCTCTTCTAGCTCATGAATTCTTTGGAAATTTTGGAATGAAAACTTTGCTCAAGGTATGTGGTAGCTTGATATCAGAATAATAATAAATAATTAGTGAATGAGAGATGTTTGAGCAGATGCAGGAAGGATGGGKATTTTCATTCTTCCCTGTGAAATAATAGAAACTTAATGTCACATATAGGCCTAAATGTCAGGCATTTTTATGGATTCTAAGATGTTAATACTGGGTGGTCTTGCCAGGACTAGTGCAATCATCTGGGTAATCACCCTACAACTATTGAATTAKATGAAAGTCTTCTTTTTGTATGATTCTGTATGACAAGCTAGATTTCTATGATGCTGCTTTACAAATGCATTGGCATGTTAGTAGAAAAATTCAGACTATTGTGATGTTTGACCTAGATTTAAAAGAAATTACTGTTACAATGGTGTGAGAAGTSCAAAACCAACAAATCTGTTACCATAAATACACAACGAAAACAGAGTTTATAACTGTAGTGTCTTCTTACAAAAGACAATAGGGTAAAAATATCGGTGTTATTTTGTGTTCTTATTTCTGCCCCCAAAAAATCTTCTTCCCTCAGAAATTCCTCTGCCCTCAGTTTTGTGGAACTGAAAAATGTAGGCTTTACACAAGGATCTGAAAATTTAGCTTAGACTCCTATCTTCGTAAAATTTTATTTCACAAAGTAAATTACTTTTTTTTTAAGTCCAGCACATACTATGAGTTAGTAGGGAACTATATTTTTGTTTAATATTTTAGCAAAAATAAAGCACAAATGGAAATTTGTGATGAGATAAAAAACATATTTTGCTATGTAACAGTGTTTATAACAAATTTATTTGTACAAAATTTGTTTTAAGAGAGGTAGAGAAAACTTGTGGATTTTTTATGATAGGAAATGAAATATATAAGCAACATCTAAATACCTGATCCTTTGGGAATACTCTCAGAAAAAGGAAATTAAGTAGATGACAAACAGTGTATATGCGATTAACTTTTATCGGGATATTTTTTTAAAGAAAATAAAAATAAATTATTGGTCAATTTTAACTTTTTCTGTCATATTTGTTGCTCTGAGTCTTAGAAAAAGAATGGTCTCATTACATTAAAAATTCATCCCACTGGAGGATCAGTTGAAGAACATAGGCATAGCATTCATATGCAACGAAGTCAAGAAGACCAAGATATTTAAATGAACTGAGGATATTGTCATGGCCTATGTTTTGAA
Source organism: Amblyornis subalaris (assembly GCA_018881555.1). Lineage (NCBI taxonomy): Eukaryota > Metazoa > Chordata > Aves > Passeriformes > Ptilonorhynchidae > Amblyornis > Amblyornis subalaris. The sequence continues at coordinate 33,571,386 of JACAXG010000001.1, read as the reverse complement.
TTGTTGTATAACCCACAAAATGAGAAAGTCAGAATACAGTTCATGTAGTATGTCTCAATTGTTTTTATAATTGAAAATTTTGGTGGCAGTATAATTAATATTTTAAGATACCGAGTAGGAAAACATTATCTCCTTTATACCCAGGAAATGTAACTGAAATACGTAAAATGCAGAAATGCAATAGAGTAAAGAATATGACAGTAAGAATCTCTTACCTATATGGTTGCTTTTTTCAGTCCACGAAGACAAATTTGCTTGGCTTACAGTGGCTATAAATAGTCAATGGAGAATAATATAGACAAAACTGCAATTTCCTCTGCTGAAGGTGGTAGAACTTTCTCCAACAGCTACCTCCTGTACCCATGCTACTGGGGCATGGGTAGGAAAGTGTTGAGAACACTCTGAGAATATGAAAGGGCCGAGGGACGGCTTAGGATTTGCTCCTTACTTAAGAGTTCTGATGGAGTCTATAAAGCTGCATTAAGGAAGACCACAAGGAAACAGATGTGTGGAATACACCCAAATGTGGCAGAATCTGCCTTCTATCTAACTCAGACTTCAGCAGCATACAAGTTTTCATTAGCTGTGTAACTAATAATGGCAAAATAACTCAATACCGTGAACTTTTCTAAAGGCTGTGGTGGGATTCATTAAAGCCAGGGTAATGTCTTTTACCCATTACGTCTCTGTRATTTGCTGGCTCTGTCTATTTCAGACAGTGTTGAAATGTCTAACAATACATATAAACCAGGACTAATATTGTTTTGGCATTAAAGTTACTGCACAAAGAGTGATCATGATATTTGATGGGTAATTTAGCTTTGGTTATTCTTCTACCAGGATTTCTTTAGCCCGTGGAGGTTCATAATGCTCCAGGAAATGTGTCTTTTCATTTTCTTAAGAAAATATACTGATGAATGCTCCGATAGAAAAATGTGTGCCTTGTGTATTGTTAGCCCCAGGATGTCTTGAAGAAGATATCCATCTCAATGGGCCTGTTCCTGGGAGACAGATATAATTAACAAGTGAATATATAAATCAACCAATAGGCTCACTACTGTAAGGAAAAGCTGTTGTATTTTCAGCTTGGTTTTTAAAATGTTAATTTTTACAATGACTTTGAATGAAAACTTCCGGTGTGATTTGCACAAAAACTCTTTTTTTTTCTTTTTTTTTCTTTTTTTTTCTTTTTTTTTCTTTTTTTTTCTTTTTTTTTGTGTAATGAGGTTATGGACCCAATTCAGCTCCCAATGCACCCCTTTAGAGTGTTGCTTTGGCAACCTTACCCAGAAAGATTGTTTAAAACATGTAATACTATTCAGTGAGAAATCTGTCAAATATATCTACAGAAACCCAAAGTCATTGCTCTCATCTGCTTCTTACCTTCTTTACAGCCATATTCTCTCCATTTCTCTTACTCATTCCTTTGCAGATGGACATGAACTTAATCTGCCTGCACTCTGAACTGGATAGATCCAAATTTGAGCTGAAGTGAAAAGCCCCTTTATAAAGCTCAAGTATCAGTCAGAGGCAGCTCATGGCCAACCAGGCAGCTGCCAGCTCACTTCTCTTTGTAGGAGGACACCTGAACCTCAAATCTATACAGCACAATTTTCTTTTTCTTTGAAATTATGTATTTGAAACTTTTAAATTTTCTCTTCCCTTATAGCTATCCTTGTGTATCTGGCCATGTAACGCTGAAAATATTCTAAGAGAAGCTTGGAATAATGGTGTCACCTGAAGCAACTGGCAGGTATCTAGCATCAGTGTACAGCTGGTATGAGGAAAAGGAAGCCCTATTTTCAAAGGGTATCATAGTATCTTGCAAAAGTTTGGCCTAGACAAGTGCATAATTCTGATAAAGATTAAAATCATATGTTTTCAATATGAAATTGGATATTTCTGAAACAATCTGTTGAATTTTCTGTTGCATGTGGTTTTAATCTCAAAGCAAGTCTGGGACTTCTGGCAGGCCTGTGTGTCAAAGCTTATTGAATGCTTTTTCCATGAGACATTCCAGGTGACTTATAAATACCTTCTGCAATACCCAAGGAAAACTATTTCTTTGTTGTTGTCAAGATTTTCACTCAAAAACCTAGAGAAAAAATTTCAAGATTATAATTTAGATAGCTCAGGGTCATGGAAGTTTTTGCAACCTCATTTAATGCAGTTCTCATACATCATTAGAATACTGAAAAAAAACTTTATTTGATGAAACAGTCAGATGCCAGAAAAAGTAATTATGTGGTCTGGAGGATTTAGATCATGACAATGTTTACTGAAACTTATTTGTAAATAAGATATTTTTATTTTTTTGCTAAAGTGCTGCTGTTACTGTTAGGCCCAAATATATATAAAGTGTTTATCCAGCAGTATGACTAAAATGACAATTTTTTAAAATATATTATGGAGCTTTTTTGTGGCCTCATGACCATCTGGTAATTGGGATATTTACTATAGAAGAAATCATGATAATTATGATAGAAAAGAAAATAATTTGATAGATATAGATAGATATAGATAGATGATATAGATACAGATACAGACATATAGATATAGATATAGATAGGTATAGATATAGATAGATATAGATATAGATATAGATATAGATATAGATATAGATAGATAGATATAGATATAGATATAGATATAGATATAGATATAGATATAGATATAGATATAGATATAGATATAGATATAGATATAGATAGATATAGATAGATATAATCAGTGATGTGATTGTTGATTTATACCACATAAAACAAGAAAATATAACATTTTTAAATTTTACATGTATCTCATCAATGATAAAATCTATGGGAGAAAAAAGCAAAAGGGTGGGATTGAATGAAAACAACGAAATATCACRGGATACATAGGTATACCTGGCTATTTTTCTCAAGTTGGTATGCTCACAGTCTCTTTAAATAAATTTTGACTAGCTAACTTTTCCTGTGACTCAATTACCTGAATCTCAATAACTAAACACAGAGAAAACTAAGAGGAATGTAACCTCTCTCTGCTAAGAAAAATCACCATGGACAAATAAATAATTGACACAAGAGGAGCCATACTTGATCTTTCCCTTCCTTTCAGAGAAGATAGGAGCAAGTTGCTGGATTTTGCCATGATCTTGTCACACTATAAACATGTTTTTTTATTATTTTTGAAGAAAAAATAAAAGATATCTAACAGCTGAGTCAAATGAAAAATAAACCATGCATTCTTAGTAATAAGCGTGCTTCAAATCACAACAGACTTCATTTGCCTCTTCATACAAAAGACAATTTGAGATCCTCAGATGAGAAAAGGAATGCTATCTACAGTTTGTCCAGAGAATTACTGTTATTGAGGAAACGATTTGTGTTTAGTAAATACGTATTTATAAGATAATTGATGTATCTGGTAAATAATATATGATATGTTAATATAATTAATTTCCACCATTCATTTCTAAATTAGCTAAATATGTATTTAACAAACTTAGTTCTGAAAAGAGCTTAATCACCCGTGGGCAAAAGGAAGATTAAAATTGAAACAACAGGATACATTATGTCTTGTTGTCAAAATAAACCAAAACAAAATCCAATTTATAATTTTCCTTGCTAAAGGAACTGTCATTTTATGCCTGCACAGAAAGAATGAAAAAATCCTTGGGCTTATCAAACAACAAAAGCCGAGAATSTAAACTATGTTTTTCAAGGAAAATATAAAGAAGATATGAGGAAGAATATGTCTCCTAGGATCAAACCATGAAGTATCTGGGAAAAGTGCAAAGCAGGGCCACCTGCCATTAGCTTTTTGTCACAGGCTATCCGAGCAACTCTGTGTGTAGGACTATCCAGGATAAAGACAAAAACATTAATTACTATATATTATATATATATACTATATTAATGGTTTATCATTGATTCAGTAAATTAACTGGTAAAACAAAGCATTGATTGTTATGCAGAAAGTGAATCAAACTGTTTTCTCAAAGATCAAGAAACATAATTTTTTCTTTTGTAGGGAGAAAAATCCATTCAACAGAAGCAAGAGTAGATTTCAGCAGCAAGAGGAATCTCTTCTTGGAATATAATTTACATTGGTGAAGTTGGCTAGAAAACATCCCAAGTCATCCCACAAAAAGCATACTCCTCCTCAAATGTGATTTTAGGATGTAGCAGTTTGGAATACAAAATCTATTAAATAAGAAAAATTAAGACTAGAAATGACAAAAGTCTGTAATATTAAAACACTTACATTTTATTATAACACCAAGTATTGCCTCTTTGTTTGAAGAAAATATTCCTGYCTTTAATCGCTAATATGCTTTGAATCACTGATTGGCCTATTTACTAATTACTGCATTTACTTTGCATAACACGAAAGTATTACATGACATGACAGAGCCAGGCATCTCAGTGAAGAGTTGGAAATGAGAAACACTAAGCCATTTAATACTGTTTCTCAAAAGAACAAAGGAATGGGATTTCTAAAGGCATGTGGATGGAGAAGAAGCAGATGGACAGTAGCTGTAAAACAGTTCTAGATGAATATTACACACAGTTTTAGTTTTCCAAGAATTGTTGTTAGGCAAGACAGATGTCTACGATCAGTGAAAGATGAGTGAGCTGGACAACTAAAGATCAAGAGAGCCCAGATAGGAAGAAATGCCTTACAAAATTTTAGAAGAAAGAAACGAAGAACTCTCCCTTGGAAAAGAATTTCTGCATCACCTAAAAGTATTTTAGGATTTAAATTTTTAAATTTTTTTCTACTGTCCTTTCATGGAGTGTATAATAAGTTTGAGTTGAAATRCCTTCGGAGAACCTTCCCCAAAAGCAACTATCAATATTGTAAGCCAACAGCCCATGTGTTGGCCAAAATAGCAGCTACCACGGAGTAATTTCCAACACACAGTAAAACCAGCTTAATCTATCATTCATTCCTACTTATGCAAAATGCAATATGTAATAAATTCACACATGAACCAGATCTGAATGTTATCTACTCTTGCTGCCCAATTAATAATCTTAATAAAGTGATAGTATTCCTGTTTGTACAGSGTAGCAATATTAGCCCATACATTAGCATTCAGGATGCCATTGCTCTCAGGATAAAATATGGTGCATGCAGATGACATCCAAAAGTGATGTGGGTATTTTCAGCTCTGGGTTGGGGATGGTGGCCTTCACTCTGCCAGGACTCAACTGGATTCTCCAGGTGAAGTAGACACCGCTATGGAGTAAAAACTGCTCACATTTAAAGTTACTCTATGGACTTCAGTAATGTTGGAGTATCTTATCTTATATCTCCATATCTTAATCTTATGCTGCCACTMTCCAGGATGAGGTGCATTTTTACCAAAGCTGCTGGTCGGACTTCAGACACGGTCMGAGGAAAGTCACTGAGAAAATCATAAATCAAAGATTAATCTTGGTACTGACCTGTTTCCTACCAACCTGGAAGAAGGCTGGCCTGATGATCTTGGAGGTCTTTTCCAACCTTAATGACTCTATGATTCTATTCTAGGATTCTATAAAGTGTGTGTGCATGCTCCCAGTTTTAAAGAGAGTGAAGTGGCTCATTTCCACTCCTGCTATTCAGGATCTGTGACAACCTCTGTTATTGACTGAGGTTTGGTAAAGCCACAGGAAGATTTGCCACCGTGCCATATCAAGTGATCTTTTACATTTCTACGATACATTTAGGAAAAAGGAAAATACTTTATACTTTGTCTTGAAATCCTTCCCTAAAACTCTTCCTACACTTCTTCTGGATAGCTAAGAAACATACAGTACTAGCTGGGTGTGGTGGCTGGCATGCACTGGCCCTGCCTGGCCATAGTGCTAACACACGAACACCATTGCTCATATCTGTGATTCAAGTGCTCTGGTACCCATGTCCACCATATCTCCCCACTGCGTAGTTGGCATTTATTGGCAGCAATGGACCATGAGCTTGCTGACAGGACCTCCTGCTGTTTGTGGAGACTGAAATGTCTTCATGCCACCCCAGTGCTGCCCTGACTGTACCGCGTGCAGAAGGGGCCCTGAGCTGCGAAAGGGAGTTGGTTGTACTCCTTGCATTTCAGAGATGTCTTGGCCTATCAATATCTGTGTCACAGCAGAGAGGCATGTTATGAACAGACTTTGGGAAATGGATGTGTTCTCAACAGCCTGCACAAGTCRACTGGGTTGAATTATGCCCATCACAGCTTTGTTGTGTTTACACAGTGCCAAGGGAAATTGAGATCTTGGTCTTCAGCTGGGGCTCCTCAGATTGAGAGAAACAATAAAAACCAGATAATAAAGTGCAAATTATAGTGTCTGGTTTTAAATTATAAATTCCCCAAAGTGAAAATTGCACTTTCTGTGCTTCATGGCACACTGGACTAACCTGTTTCATCCTCGAGAGTGATGGGGTGAAGTCCTTTTTTTAATGCATTTTTAAAACTCATCATCAATCTCTCAAAGATTTTTCTTTATTTTAGCTTTGTTGAAATGTCTGTCAATTTTTTAGGGTTTTTTCTGCAACCAAAGATTAAGAGAAAWAGAAAAGAGCAAATTCACCTTCAGAAAATTAAAAGCTTTCAATATTTTCTTTGAGTCTCAAACCCACCCCTACCTTTGCTTCAGACCAAATAAAACAAACTCCATTTTTCAGTTGCCCCATATTACCAGAAGTAACTAGTTCTGCAAACATTTCTGTATTTGGCCAAAGAAATACGTGCTGATGAACTGCATTCCTAAGAGATTTCCTCAATATCACAGGAATATCTGTAGCACAGTTGAAACAGAGGGTAAAGTGCTGGCTGCARTTCCCATTTGCACCTTTATCAAAAACAGGGAAAAAAAACCCAAACCACCAAGCTCTCATTCCCTTGGATATGAATCATTTGCTTCTTACTTTTGAAGCTCATTTTATTTCAGCTGTTTTGGAGACTGAATGACTTTTCATTGAATGAACTTTGCAGATTCAGGTCGGGTTTTTTTCCCAAAGTACTGTTTCCTATTCTCTCAAGTAATGCATTCAGACAACATATAGCCTCTGAAAGCTCTTTTGCAATGTGATTGAAATATTTTTACTCATTAAAATGTTTTGCCTTGTGAGTGAAGGAAATATTTGGTATAGTTTTATGTTGTATTTGTATATTTTACTTGATTTTAGTACTCGGGATATGCAGCATTTTCTGCTTTGTTTCCCATCTTTTCCAAGAAATACTAAAATATGAAGTAAATTTGCTTCAGTTTACTCCATTACATCCCAAAAGAAAAATGTCCAGGTACAAATGACCAATGCAATTATTCAGAGTACCCATAGTGTAAAGTATTACAATGACAGAATGTAGTTTTTGACAATTAAATTGTGCCCATCTCTGATTGAACTGAAAGAATCCACTCTTATAATAGAGATAATATGACCGGGTGATCTTCATGGATATGCATTTTTACATGCTTTCTAAAATTATTAGTTTCTTTCTATGAGCTTTGTGGAAATCTGGATACCTTGGAGTTTGGTTTTGATTTGTTTTGATTAGTTTGTCATCACTAACGGAAAGTAGAAAGTTAGGAACAGGTTTCAGTTTGTTACAATCACATTTGTCTTTCCTCCCTTTCATTAAGTGTTAGTGAATGTGAATGTTACTTATCCTTATGGTTACAGAGAGCAAAGACTGGACATCTCCCAGTTGCAGCCAAGGGAGGGAGCATAAGCAGGGACTGGTTGCCCGCTTGCTTCAGTAGAAGAGCACAAGGAATGTGAACTCTTGAGGTGCCAGCAGGGCAGTTATATGGAAGGTGCAATATTGGGTACCTGGCAGAGGAAAAAACACTGAAGTCATGATGAGAATGTTATACTGACAAACATAATGGGAAAAGATCATCTGCATTCTGTTGTTGAGGAATTTTAATTGTATCTCTTGAGGAGAATTAAACAAATGTTTGTGTTTAAATATAAACAAAATAAAATACAATAACGATGCATTGGAAAGAATCCTATGACTATGAACAATCCTACRAGGACCCCATAAAGATGTGTTATGAGCCAATTCCTTAAATAAACTGTACCAGTATGAGTTCTGAGAGAGGTTGTATGGGGCACCTTAACAACCTTTGGTTTATCCCCCAGCCCAGCTCTGCTGCCCAAAGATGTCCCCTGAGTTTGGGCTTTTGAGTGCTCGAATTCCAGGATGGCCAGAAGACAATGTTGAGGCTGGTATTGATCTCATCACCAAGGGGATTTCACTCCCTTGTGAGGAATCTGTTCCGTCCCTGGCACCCCTGCTTCCAGCCAGTTTAACCCTTTCTGCAGGTGAGCTGTCTTACCTTCCATGCCAGATCATTCCCCAGTCACAAATTACCACTGCTGAGCAGGTACAATTTTAAATTCCCCTTCACCATGTAAATGAAACTATAGGGTTTCCAGGCCACTGACTGAGGGAAATAAAGCTGTTTATACTTTCTCAGATATTGAACACAAAGTCTGGATGAGCTTCTGCCCCAGCCAAAGAGCAGTGCGGAGACACACTACCACAAAAGAATCCCTGCATCCCTGTGGTCTCTGTCTCCACTGCTTTCTGCATGGGTGCAATACTCTGAAAACAAGGGTGGTGCTATGGCTGACAAAGGGAGAAGGAAGAAGCATCCACTTCTCCAGGGGAGCAGTCAGGGAGTGAAGTCTCCTTAGACAGACATGCATGGTGCATTCATACCACTGCACAGACACACCAGGTAAAATAATCATGTGGTTCTCTCTGGCAATAGCTACAAGAACAGCTCAGTAGCCTTGTTTAGCCTCAAACATAACACCAAAACCCCGTTCATACTCCAGGAAAAGAGCATTTTTGAGCAGAGACTTGAGAGMTATTTCTCTCTCAAGAAAGGGACATAATTTTAGTAGAAAGCTTTTTTTTCCCTCATAAATGTATGGGTTTACTCACAAATATGACTACTCCAGAGAGCACTCCTGCCTGCAACTCACTGCTGAACTTCCTTCTACAGTCAATCTGATGGAAAGTGGAGAAGGTGGATGGGTATGCCCAACTGACTCCCCTGTCAGACTGAAATTATGACAGACACAGTTTGGGTTTGATCCCAGGTGCTGAGCAGGTGGATCACAAGTAAATCACTGCATTCATCTCCTTCACAGCTCAATAGATCACTAAAAGTCTGTACGGAGAGAAAATATCCCACAATTTCARGATGCTGTTCTAAAGATGACACCCATAAAAGAAACCCTATAGTCACGAGAAAAAATACTCATAGCAGTAGTTATCTGGAACAGTACAAATCCCATAAACTAGGGATTCAACTACAATATCTAATGCCTTCCAATATGACCTGGCACTTGCACTGTACCCTTGAGGTATGGGAATAACGGGCTTAATTGTCAAACTTGCTGRCCACCTACTAAAAAATGCTGAGTATTTGGTGTTTACTGACTCCTGCAGGAACATATGCCAGCACAGAAATCTACAGAATAGATTTCTGATGATCCCATATAATTTGAGGTGGTTTCTATATCRTACAGAATTTTAAAGATGTCTCTTGTGTTCTGTCTAATTTTGTACTAAACAAAATAAAATACTAGTGCAAAGTTGATTTTTTGGGTGTGTATGACAAGGATAAGTGGAATAAAAACATTGTGAAAAACAATGAATACATTTAATTAACTTCAGCATGTTTAGGCATTTGACTTTAGATTTCTCAGTCAATAATTTTTGTCAAAAGACACAATTTYGTCTCTTTAAATCTAGCTTTCTGTTTTCTAATTCCTGCACTGTTTTCTTAGCCATTCTTAAAAGAGCATTCTTGAATTCATTGTTGTGTTTTTTGTTGTCTTYTTTTAAAGAATTTCTTTTTGTATATTTGACTTGCATGTATTGCAACAAAAGTCTCCTGATGCCCGACATCATTTCTTCTTTTCTTCTCTATGACCACTCTTAAATGCTCATGTTCTGAACTAGATTTTTATAATTACAAAATATTGATAACTGACTCCTTCCCTGGCCTGAAAGCAGAGAGTTCTGTAGATTGATAAGTTAGCCAAGCCACTGAAACTTAGCTCACTTGAAGCAGGAAGAGAACTTGCTTTGGCATAACCTGTGATTGACATAAGGAAGGATTAAGCAGTTTTTAGTATAATCATAATAAAAGTCTTACAGGTGAAGTAATAGCTCAGACTAACTTTCTGAAATATTTGTTGCTTCTTTTTCCTGTAGAGACAAGCCAGGGTCTCCGCTTATCCTAAACAAATTCTAAGTGCTTTGCCTTTTACATCTGAGTGCTACTTTCAACTGAGTGACCTTTTTTTTCAGATTTCACTTTACTTTGTYTTTAATTTCAGGAGAGAAAAACCAGAACTTTTCAACTGACTGCATTTGTTATATCAGCAAACATCTAAACACTGGGTCTTTTTTATTGCAACCTGTTAACCAATCTTTAAGGACAAAATGGAACTCTGGCAGAATTAATTCTAGTTTTATGTTATATTACACAGTAACTATAAATGGAACTGTGTTAATGTTTATTGTCTGTTTTGTGGTGTATTTAAGTGCTTGTTAGCATTAGAGAACATATCATATGTGTGCACAGGAACTACTGATTTAGATAAATATAAAAGTGTAGGTTGTTGGAGGGCTGCTTTTGTTATTTTCACTGCTTCCTTCACCCCACTAAAAATTTATAAGGTTGCCCAACAGGCTGAAATCCTCATGTAGCTGACACACAGCCCTTTTTGTGAGCGGAGAGAAATGGGAACTGCAGGAATGTTTCACCAGTGGACAATGACCAGGACTCCCAGAGGCTCAGTTTTGGGATTGCATTCAAACCAGCAAACCACCAGCTGTGACTCAATAATGTCAGACTTGAGGAGCTCCTCATTGCATCCTCTGCAGCTAAAGGGGCTCTGGCATGACTCTGTTGCCTTGCTCCTGGCCCCATTGGTGTAAGTGACAGACACATGAGCCAGGGCTGACTGAAAGATGGTTACCACTTAAAGTCATAGAGGGAGTTTTTGTAAAGTTTGAAGGTGTTTTTCTGCATTTCAGAGAGAATTCTGATGTTTGAAAAGTTCTCAGTTGTGTTTCCAGTTATAGATAAATGGTAAAGGAGAAAAAAACCCAAAAACTAAACTATGCTTTTTTATGATATTTCATTAAAAATGTGATATTAGAATAAAAGAGTTTTTTAGTTCTTTGTTATAATATTTTCTTGAAAGAAAGGCAGAAGGAGAAGGTTGATGAGTCAGGCAAAAATGGAAAGAAGTGAAGCTGTATTTATATGTATAAAGATGTGGAGTTTTCAGGTCAGTAGCAGAGTTTTTCATGTTCTTTCAAGAAGGTGCAAATTTGAAAATAGATGTTCGGTGGAGAAAATAAGCAGGCATTCATTATTATGATAAGAATTAAACCTTTTCTTAAAGCTCTCTCTAATCTACAATAAGAGAATAAATATAACATTTTTTAACTTAGATATGCAGGCCCACTTCCCAAATTAGAAGAAAGACTATAGGCAGATGACTAATTTCTATGACTTTTAATTTCAAAATTATTTATCTGAATTATTCCCTGCAGACTCCATGACTAGAGAGGCCAATTCTCCTTAACTTTCTGTTTACATCAGCTGTGGGTTTGTCTGATAAAAAAGAGGAATGGTTTACAAACTCTTCTCTGTAAAGGAGAAGGTAATAAACTCATAATGGCTTCCAGTCAGAAAGAATCATTCTTCTGTGTTTCTCACAGCCTTCAAACATATTTCAYAATTCTTATTTTATCACTAGTCGTTTCTCATGAGACTGTATCCCGCAGACACGGTAATTCAAGTAGAAGTAGGTCGGTGGCAGGAAACAGAAGAAGAAAGTAAGAGAAAGGAAAACAAGGAAACCTAGCATTTACAAGATTTACCAATAAAATATTATCAGATATGTAGCTCCAGATCTCGTGGGGTTGGGTACTGACTGGTATGGTATAATTTTTTTGGTTGTTTTAGTTCACTTTACCTAATGGACTGCTCCAATAAGACCAAAAAACCTGCCAAAAAGCAGCTAATCCTAGAAAACACACTCTTATAAAACGAAAAAAAATTAAAAATAATTAAAAAAAAAAAGAAGCGTCTGGCTTTCAGAAAAAAACCAGAATTTGCATCTTTCTGGACAACACAATAGACACAAAGGTGAAATTTATCCATGGCCAGGTTCAAGCAACACTTTTAACCCTGTATTCACATCAGCAGGTTCTAAGAGTCTCTCTTTTTCTAACTAATGAAAGTGAAAGATTAGAAAGAAAGGAGATGGTCCACACCTTGCAAGATGCCTTGTTTCTTGCCCTTAATGGCATGTTKAACTGAACAAGAGGATGATTTTGGCACAGCTCATCAACAGTTAAATACATTATTTTGCCTCCAATAGAGTGTACMCTTTGTCATTCAATCTTTCATGACTAGGCTTGCTATCTGTGAGTCAGGACATTCGTCCAAGTTGCCATTTGTTTTTGTAGATGCTGGCTTACAGAGAAGAGAGAAGAGAGCTTAACTGGCTMTCAAACGAGAAGAGAGCTTAACTGCTTAAATTTTTGTAAACCTTAATGTGTTTTTTCCTGGAAGACAGAGGTTGGAAGTGTGAGTTTATTCGGAATAYCTAATTGTAACTTGCATGTCATGGGATCAACATACTATTGTATAAATGGATTTTTACTCCACTGAAGCAACCCAATACAACTGTWAAAAGGTCTTGGAGTTTATCAGAGATTGGTCCAGTCCCCCCCTTTCCTTTCACCTATATGATTGTGACCTTCTGGTACCTAGCAGGGGCTACAAGAAAGCTGGACAGGGAATTTTTATGAGGGCATGTAGTGACAGGGCAAGGGGGAAGAGCTTCAAACTGACAGATAGTAGGTTTAAATTAGATATCAGGGAGAAATTACTGTGAGGTGGTGAGGCACAGGAACAGGTTTCCCAGAGAACCTGTGTATGCCACATCCCTGGAGGTTGGATGGGGGTCTGAGTAACCTGATTGAGTGGAAGGTGTCCCTGTCCAGAGCAAGGGGTTGGAACTAGATCATCTCTAAGATCCCTTCCAACCCAAACCTTTCTATGATTCTATGACAATCAGATGCTGTGAGAGTGCCATTCAACTTACTGAATGAAGGTGTCTGAATTGCAGTGCTCTGCATATTATCAAGTCCCTGAGGCCACTTTGCAACTCTCAGTCTGAGTCAGCAGTGTCAAGCACAGACTGGAAATTTCTCACAAAATGTTGTGTTCTGGGTGACATCATTCTTGATATTGCAAAGCCAAACCTGGATGCACGTCCRTTGCTTTTCAACCCTTTGTTTAGACTGAAGGTGAGGTAAACAAAATTACTTTTTTATAGCCAACTCCAGCTCTGAGGAGAACATCCTTAAACCTCTTTTTTTAACAACCTTAGGACTCCCTTGAACTTTTATAACTTACAATAGATTTCTGTTGGCACTAACATTGCCACAGGAGAGGTGGGTATATTGTGTACTGCTGTCTCTTGAAACTTTCAGCTCTTGCCCATAACAAAATGCCTCAGGGACAGTGTCAGGGCAGGAAACACAGAGCTGTGCAAAACCCACATTCCAACTGCACATRGACATTTTTCTGGAATAATTATTTTTTCTTTTCCCCCACCAGAGCAAAAGAAAGAGTTGTATCATCTACATTATAAAAGCAGTGCAGTGTCAAATTTTCAACCTTATTCTTGTTCCTGTGGGAAAAGGGATAAACACACTCTGCTTAGCTTTGTTCACCTCATGACACTCTGCTTGTAGTGGTATTAAACATATTGTTTAGTGATATTTAAGTGCTACTTAGTTTTGCTTTTGCTTTGTTTTTATAATTTTTACTTATTTTACAGTAGATTTTTTTGGATCTGAGACAGCATCTCTATTTAAATGTCATACCCCTAGTAATTACTTGTATTTTACATTACCTTGAGGATAAAAAAAACCTTTCTCTTAAGCAATACATAATTATGTATTACTCACAATGATTGATGGTTTGTTGAGTGCAGAATCATAAAATAGTACCCTGAATATTACAACAAAGCAAGTCCCACCAAATCTCAAGGTTTCAGGAGCTGTCACACAGATCAGTCATTTTTCATTATAATCATAAAGGCCTCCCAAAATGATTTAAGCAATAGTAAAAGAAAACACATTCTTCGCTTGTAGAGTGGAGGCAACTTGATCACCGTAATTGTGGGAAGGCAGTAAGACATCACAAGGGAAAACAATCTGAAGACACTTCAAATTTCTTCTAGTCATTTTTTGGCCTTTTTTAAATGTTAATTGATATGATCTCTAAGTCAGAGCAGTTCTACAAAATGAAGTAAAACCATGCGCACATCAAACCTTTAGGAAGAATYGTTTTCAGAACTTCTTCAAAGAGTAGTACTTTGAGCTCACAGCAGCTACAGATATACAGCTATAACTTTTCACCTCAGGAGTGTGACCACAAGGAACAGGATGGCATAGTCAGGCAACAGCAAACCATACCTCTGATCAAGTTAGATGACTGATATTCCTTTTCTCTGATAAGTGCAAAGATCCTCCAAAACTGTCTAGCTTTGGGATAGAAATAGTTTATTGTGCTGAAGAACGCCTCTCCCCCTGCCCCCTTGTCTACCCTCCCCCAGACTTCCCCTCTGGTCCGTATTCACATATTCAAGATGATACACTGCAGAAGAAAAAAAAACCTCTGGCCAGTAGTATTCCCAGATAATACTGAAAGGTTGGACAAGATCATCTGAGACACCAAGATGAGAGTCRTATGAAGATCTTAGAGGTTTAGCTCACAGATACCAGATGGGAATTATTTATATTATTCCTGTGCCAAAACAATCAGAGAGTGATAGGCATCTTATAATTTGATCAAAATGACAGATAAGATTAGGTAACACTTCATAAAGATATGTAACAAAAGACATGTAAAATGGACACTTACACTACTTTGTTAAGGAAATTTCCTAGTCTGACCATTGATGAGAATCTCTGGCAATGACACTCCCAAAGCCAGAGACTTTCACTGCTGGGACCAAAGCCCCTTCACAGTGGGAGGCTCCAGTGATCCAGCGGGTGCCCCACTTATCTCCCCACACACCTCACTCACGCAGCCAGACCAGGTTTCCTTACTGGATAGACCCCAGTTTTCCCATAGCAGAGTCTCAGATGTCCAGTTCCGTAAAATAATTTATTCATGGCGCGGTAACATCGAAACAGCTTGAGCTGTTTTTTCCCAACAAAGGAATGCCTGGGCTTTTATACCCTCACAATCTGTCCACACAAAAGTCTCGCTCTTCTTCCTTAGTCCTCCACTTCTGCTGAGTCTTCCAGTGTCCATCCACTCGGCTGCCACCACCTGTATTTGTGCACTTTGTTAACCAAGGGGTTGGCAGGTCAGGGCCTCTTGTCTCGAGCTGCCACCCAGAGCTCAATCCTCATCTCAATCATCATCTCAATCTGCATCTTGCAAATTGAGCTACCTGCACCAGCTGTATTCCTCAACAACTTGCACAGACAATAGTGTTTAAAAAGCATGGTTGTGTATTCAACTCAAAATAAGCAAGAACAGTCCACCAAAACTGTTTTCTCTGATTTGCATGCAGAACAGCTATTCCATTTAATAAGACTCACTCACACAGAACTGTAGGAAATGAAAAACTAAATCAGCCCTCTTGACAAGCCTGGAGAATTAAAACTTAAACCTGCTAATATAAAGACAATACTATCATACACTTTAAATTAATATTTTATAAACAAAAATACAGTACTGGAAACCAGAGCTGGATAAAACATTCCAGTGAAAATGCTTTTGACTTTTCTGAACAGGAAATGTCAATTTTGAATACATAACTTTTTCTTCCCCATTAGAATGTGATGGTTTTTATGGCTGTAGCACAAGATGGAAAAGAAATTCAGCCATATTTTTGGCAAGGATGCAGTTTGCCACACAAAGAAAGTGGTTCAGCCACGTTATAAAGCCTTGGAGATGATATGCTGTGAAAGAGGAAGATCTTTGAGGCCTTTATGCTTTCAAATAGTTGAAAGATTTGGAAGGGAGAAAACCATCCTGCTGGTCAGTTCCATCCCCAAATTTTTCACTTTTATTACTATTACATCGTACCATGATTGAAAAACCTTTTTTGCATGTGTAATTGTATTGCTCATCATCAGCTGAAGTAAACAAGCAGTGGACAATAGTCTTTATCTCTTACAGTCTCCAAGAGCTTTAACTAATGGGAAGAATGGAGGTGTGACAGGGATGCTTGTTCTCTAAAGAGCTGGAGAGAGGAATCCTTTGCACTGAAAATTTTTCCTGATGTGAGGGCTTAGTTACCTCCTTCTCTATTTGCTCATACTATGCAAGAGATTGGGGAAGGACCTCTGAAGAACTGAAGCAGGCACAAGTGGCTTGAGTTGTGTTGTGCAATGCCTTTTTCTGGTAGAAAGAATCTTACACTACTGTGGCTGCTTTGATTTGTCAGACAACCTTACATTAGGCACCCTTCTGCCTTCAAACACAGAGTGCGACACAGCGAGCCTGAGGGCGCAGAATGTTTCTGACCACTACACAGTGATGGTTTCATATGTTTTGCTTCATGCCCATTTGCTTGATTTCATTGCTGCTGACACAAATAATGTTGCCTTTAAGACAGGGGGTGAATCACTGCCATAACTGTGAGCAGTATTGCAGCGCTGCACTGCCTTGCAGCGTTATGCACTTTGCTGTGCTTTGCACTGCCGTGGTTCCTCTGATGATGTTATTGTACATGGATGTAGTGGAGCAGCAAGGAGTAGTTGCACACTACACACATCTTGGCAGTAAAACACACTAACCTCTCCACCACACCATTGGTAGACATACTGGAGAAAAGGTCTAACACGTGATCTGCTTCCAGTCCTGGGATTGCTGTACTGTGGCAAGGGGCTGCTGAGAGTGGCCAGCAGCAGAGGTAGGTCACTGCATGATGGGGTCGTTTTGAAGCCACTGCAGAAAAATGGAAAGGCAAAATATCAATTGCAGTGTTCCTGTTCAGCTAGTAATGAACAATACCTGCTGAGGCTATAATGTGTGTGGTCATTTGCACAAATGTACTTTATGCCACACACTTACCTGTACACTACTGCTTGAATGAAATAACTTTTCTGCCTTATAAAGAAAAACTAACTGTTTCTATGGTAGTACATATAATCAGAAAACACTAGAGGATGAAGTCGTTAGAATTTAGATTAGTGTGCTGGTTTTGGCTGGGGTAGAGTTAATTTTCTTCACAGTAACATGAAGCTGCGTTTTGGATTTGTGCTGGGAACAGTGTTCATAATTCAGATATTTTTTCTTTACTATTGAGCAGTGCTTACACAGAGCTAAGACCTTTTCTGCTTCTCATCCCACCACACCAGTGAGGAACCTGGAGGTGCACAGGGACCTGGGAGGAGACACATTTGGGACAGCTGACCCCAAATGACTGAAGGGACATTCCATACCATATGGCATCATGCTCAGCGTATAAAGTGGGGGAAGAAGAAGGAAGGTGGGGGCGACATTTGGAGTGATGGCGTTTGTATTCCCAAGTCATTGTTGCACATGATGGAGCTGCTTTCCCGGGGATGGTTGAACACCTGCCTGCCCATGGGAAGTAGTGAATGAATACGTTGCTTTTCTTTGTTTTCATGTGCAGCTTTTGCTTTCCCCATTGAACTGTCTTTATCTCAACATACTTTTCCTCTTCTGATCTCTCCCCATCCCAGTGTAAGTGGGTGGCTTGTGGGAGTTTTTAAAATTTAAGCAAGTTTTTTAGCCATGGTGTGGGAAAGGAGAAAGATTTGTGTGTACTGCAAAAATCCCCACAGAGGCTGAATCCATCAAAAACTTTTCAGTAGATGCTTTTTTGAATAGTGTTGTATCACAGTATCACAGTCCTTTCAACACGGATATTTCAGTTAAAATATTATTGCAGATTTTTAATGATTTTCCCGTTAGGAATGAAAAGCTTGATATTTTAATCAGGGTGGAATTTCCATTTGAAGAAACAGCAGCTGTGTGCAAGGAAAAATCTTACTTTGCCCTGCAAATGAATAGAAAATAAACCATTTAAAAATAATATAAGGTAGATGATTGTAAGTCTTTATTTATATATGGACAATGATCTGAAGTTGATGCAATCCTTCAAACATGGATAGGCTTGATGCAAAATGGATGAAGAAGCAAAATTAAGGCAAAAGCAATGGTCTTCTGAGCACACCAGTCATATGGATCATTTTATTGTGACTAGCCCCCTCATAATTTCAAAATCACTCACATAAGTTTTAAATCTACCATTGCAATTATTTTTAAAGCAAGCACATCAGTTTTATGTTTACTGTCACAAATCACGTGATTTCTTGGGAGTTTCACAAATCACCTTGATCTAGCTGCTTAGCATGTTTCTTCAGCATTTCTCACATTTTCCGCTCAGGACTTGAGCCAAATAAAAATTTTTACATGTATATTTCCTGCCTTTCCTACTTTCCGTCAGTCCTCCATCACCATTAGAGGCAATTCAAATGAAAATATTGTCCTATTTTTGAGGACATTTGATAGTTATATACGTCTTCCTCTTTCTCGTCGTGAAGGTTGCCTTAGGAGTGAACAGGATGTTATTGTTTTCTGTCATTTTATTGAAATAGCTCTTTATAGGTACCATTCCCAGAAGATGACTTTCCTGATAGTATATAAATGTTAATATTAAAAGCATCTTTCAATTTTAACCTCTCTAAATATCCATGTACACAGAAGAAAAGCCAATGAGTACTGCTCAAATTACTTGGTGGATCAGTTAATTCTGCATTTCTTGCGATATTTCTCAAAATGGCTTCAAGACCCTAAAAGAATTCTGGAGACAGGACACATGTTTTCTGATGRTGTTAGAATATGCTACAAATATGTTTTGAAATCCATTAATTTTTAATTTGTCATGACAAGAACTAAATAACTGACTTTATGGTTAAAAACATCCAATGCTCTTCTTCAAATTCTAAGCTGTTACTAACCTAAATTTTTGGTATTTCAAATTTGCAGTGTATGCTCCAATTCAACAAGATAGTTAAACACATGAATAGTATTAAACACTTGAGCAGTTCCTGCTGAACAGATTAAAATCATTTTGCAGTATTTTAATGCTTAAATACCTTTATGAATTGGAGTCTAAATTTACTGCTGAAGTATATATGCTTTTCGTAGAAATGCCTGTCTTTTAAAACTGTATTTTTAAATGACAAATAATGGGTTGTGACTCCAATCTGGTACTTGTGTTTGGAACAAATACGTTGCAATTCAAGCTGGTGCTTCTCACACTCTGTGCCATTGTGTTCAAAATACTTCAATTATATTATTTTAAAATTACATCAGGGATACAAATACTGAGGTTTAAAATTGCTAAAGATGGTCTTCACAGGTRTAACTGAATAGGTTAAATAATTTGCTGTTTACTTCCTGATCACATGGTATCTTTTAATGATATGTTTTAATCAGCAAACATAAGRGATAATCAAGAGAATGAAGTGTGTATGACAGAGCAAGCAAAAAAGCAGCAGGTATTTTTCACTCTGGAGTGTAATGCAAGACAAAAAAAGATGTTTATAAGGAATGTGCTCCAGCGGTTTCTCCTCATTACCTACTAGCAACAAAACTCAAGAACCTGCAGTAACATATGAAGCAGATTTTGTCCTGTGTTAAACAATCTGAATTAGTAAATTTTTGCATTGAACCAATTCTGCTCTAATTTCCTTTGTATGAAAATTTTGGAGAAAAAGTTTCTCTTTAGCCTTTGATCCTTCTTGTGTCATTCTTTACAGCACTTTGGCACAACAGGAACCAATTCTGCAATTGGAATTTGGTAGCTCCCTAAGAACTAATTTTTCATATCCCATGAAATGTAGGAGAATACTGGCAATTCTAGTTCACATGGGATGAGTGTCCTGGGTTAGTCATATATTCTATTACCACTCACAAAAGCTGGATAAATTCAGTTATACACCCGGTCCCTGAGAGACTCCTTACCTCAACTGAGATAAGCACTCCAGCCGACAGCAAGCACCACCCACCTTGATTATCTATCTCAGATAATGGTCCATTAGCACCACCCATCCTGGTCAATGGCCCGATCTTGGAGTTGGAATGTCAGAACACCATAAGGACCATCCAAGCTCAGAGGACCACGGGGATCATCCAAGCTCGTTATCAAAGCAATCAATAGAACATCGGGAAAATCCTCCTCCATTGTGAAAGTCCCCGCCCCTGGGGGAGGTGCCAGCCAAGAAACACAGCATAAGACAAGGGTTTAGGATGGGAGAAAACACCCTCGACTGGACGAGACTCCACTCTCAGGACTCCACTCTCGACGGGACTCTCAACTCGACTCGACTCCACTCGACTCAACTCGACTGGACTCCACTCCTCGGAATTGGATTCAGCTAGCTACTCCACTCCACTCCACTCCACTCCACTCCACTCCACTCCACTCCACTCCACTCCTCGGAATTGGACTCAGCTACTCCACTCCACTACTGGGACTGGACTACCAGGCCTTTCTGCAAGACCAGTGCCTAACTGGACTACACARCTGTCACAGACGGAAATGTCTTAARCATTTTCATGAAGGACTTTTGGTATTATAGCAAAACTTTACAAAAGCTGCAGAGAAGATGACCAAAACCCCTGAATGGGGTCCTGACTGCCCGCTGATGAAGATAAGATAAGTAAGAGCTGGGGAGAAGAATACATTCCCAGCGGGATCACGCTTAGCACCTTCGGGGAGGGGACCACGGTCCCAGGGCTATCAGCTGCCGGGCCAGCACAGACCCTCACACCAAAGGGTGGGGGGAGAAGAGAGGCTTTGGGTGTGAAAAGCCTCTGATCAGAGGCAGTGAAAGCCCAAACCTCYGCTGTGCAGGCCAGTTCAGCTGAGGGGCCCTGCATCTCGGGAGAAGCTTATCCACAGCAGAGGGGGTGTCACGGCCCATCAAGGGTCCCCCCAAAGGGCTCCCCAGACCCTGCACCAGAGAGGATGCAACAGGTCCACAGTGTTGCAAGGGACAGTGTCAAACCTAGCCCCCTCAGGGGAGGCACCTGGGCGTTCCTACCTGGCCAAAGCATATATTAATCCACTCGATTCTGTACTCTTTGGCGTGGCGGCGTTGTGGCGGCGATGGCAGGGGACCCTCACCACCCAGAAAACCAGATGGAGGGGAGCCACGAGGCATTGCTGGGACCCCCGGAAGGGTATGTCTCCATCTAACCCCTGTCACTCTCTCCCTGTCCCCCCAGCACCCCACGCACACTTCTTTTTCTATCTCTTTCTGTCTTTCCTTTTTCTTTCTCTTTGCCTCCTTTACTATTAAACAAAAATAAATCAATTCATTTTTTGGCATCAACATTTAATCTCGTTTGGTTTTAATCTCGTTTTTAGGAATATTTTGAACCTTCTAAGTTCCCTCTGGTTTATACACAGAGACTTAGTTTCCTCTGCTCTTCTGTGCTTAAACTGGATCATAACAACAGCTACCACYCTCGTCAACAGGGTGTCAGGTTGTACCGTGACTCTGTCGGTTTGTTTAAGCTGGTGTTTCTGTATTACTGCACTTATTTTAACCTTTTTTATTAAAATTGTAATTTTGACCTAAAATCTCTCGAGGTATTTTGTGTGGGGTTAATTTCCTCTGCTGGTTTACAGTCAAACCAGCGCAATGAGATAAGGATATTTTTAATTTTTCATTTGACCCAGTCCTTAAAATAAACAAAAATCCACCTATGGAAAACAATGCAAAACAACGCAAAACAAAGCAAAACAAAAACAAACAAACAAACAAAACCCCCCAGACCCCCCAGACAAACAAACAAAACCCCCCAAACTCAAACCAACAAGAGAAGAAAGAGAGGGGAAAAAAAGAGGAGTGGAGAACCGCCATCCTCATGGAATATTTCTTTTTACAGATGCAAACAGAAATTTCAGCCTACTATCAAAAACTCTTTCCCAGTGGTATTTCTTGTCGAAATGGATGTGTTTCTACAAAGAGAGGAACAAAATAGAAGTTTTGATTCATAGGAAATTGCCAACTACATGTAACTACAATACTTCTACTGAAGCAGTAAACATAAAGGAATCACATGCCTCATTCTGAGATCAGAAGTGTTTCATACTCAAATACATCGCATGCCATTGTCAAATGTTATTACAGAAATAAATATAAATTTAACTGGCAAGCTGAAAATTTCTGGCTTTTCCCCTCCCTCTTATTTACACTACTTTCCATGTATGAATTTGGCTAGTGTGAGGTCAGAAATACATGCTTTCCTTTGGTGCTGACCTTGAGCTGTGAAATTATGGATGGCTGGAGAAGAACAGCAAAACTGAGCCAGAAATAATGCAAAGGACACAAAAAAACCTCTCATAGATATTTGGACAATAGGAGTTCTGTGATATTATGAAAAGATAACACACTGGAGGATAGTAAAAAGGAAAGCACTTTTCAAGTGCACTAGAGGTATCAAACTTGGTTTTAAGTGGTATAAGCTGAAGTAGCACAGTGGCAAGACAGGCTGATAGCTCATGCATTTGAAGAGAACAAATGTCAGGTTATCAAAACACAATGCAAGCAAGGAAAAAAATGGTAACTGCTCACAGCATTATTGATATAGAAACTTGCATAAACTGCCAAATCCTGAGTCAAACTGTAACAAGCAAAACTATAGATTTAATGTTCAGTTGTCTGCCATCTAGTAAAAATCACAGAAACCTAAGCAGTGATTGCTGGATAAATCAGATCCTTAAAAATAAGACCTAAGTCTACAAACCACTCATCTTTGCATTTGGGACATTTTTTCTGTCAAGAAAACAGGGGTTTTACTGAATGTTACTGGGTGAGTTTCTACCCACTCAGGCTCCAGAGACAACTTAGCCAATTTGATTCTTATATAGATTAAAACCAGAAGTGAAGATGTGGAATGCTGGGGGAAGGGATAGAGTGAGGTTGTGTTCTGAACATGCTGGAATTGAAAAAAAGAAAAGAATGTCTATGCTAAATCAGACTAAAAATCCATTTAGGCCAGTATCTCCAGCAGGGACTAATGGCACATTTCTAGGGAAAAACAGAGCAGGATAAGTTTATAACAATATTCCTCCATTCTGTTGTCCCAGCCTGCAAGGGTTCATAGCTCAGAGATTTCCAAACCCAGAAGTGGTATCTTTGTATTTAAGAAAATGAAAACAGCTAAACTAAAGAGATACCTGAGCAATGAAACCTCTGCCTAAAGAATCCCAAAGCCGTTTTGATTTAGGTAGAAGAGATATAACACTTGTTTGTTTGTATGGATAATGTCCTGAATGTCTGCACTGCTAATGTTTTAAACCTAGTTCAGGTATCAGTACATTACATTTCCAAGAGTAACTTCAGGGAAGATGCACTGCAGCTATATGACAACCACAGATACAGACTACACGATTTGCAGTGCTTCACTATTCTAAAATATACTCAAAGTAGGAAAAAAAAATTGAAATATCACCTTGCTTTAATGAGAAAAGTGACAGCAACTCTTATTTTGTACAGTCGAAAACTGGCTTTCTGAGTTTGTTTCCCTGGTGAAGAACCAACTCTTTTCAAAGTTCTTCTCAGGACAATATTTTGTCCTGTCTTTAATGTTGATGTTTGCTTAAATGATGATTAAATAGAGAAAACTATTTTCTATTTACAGAATATGTAAGATTCATATGTAACTTTGGAATGTTCACCTCAAGAGTAAGGAAAAATTAAAAAAAAAGCAAAAAAAGGAAAAACCCAGTGTGGCCCTGCATTTTGCAGTTCTTCAGATGTGCAGTGTTTTTGGTTCAGCGAAATAGTTTCTCACGCACTTTTGTGTAAACACGAATTGTTGACCTAACAGCAAAGATTGTTATGAATTCCTAACCTATGTGATAGACATTATTACTAACCAGTGGACAGCAGGAGGTGGTATTTCCATCCTCCAATCCACAGTGAATTTGGAAAACATATAAATAAAATGAGGGCAGAGGCCAGCTCTCTCTTCCTCCTCTCTTCTTCCTCCCTTTTGGCCTCTGCCTGTTGGAGAACCCTGACAGCTGTGTCCGTGTGTTTATTCGAACCCGAGAACAACAACCCAGAAGTACATATAAAATGGATTTCATCAACATTGTGCTAGACTTGGGATATAACTAACATGCAGCAGTTTTGTATCTACTGCTTTTCTGATTTCATGCCTGCATCACTGAAGTGGTTACAAGAAGATATATTTTTTTCTTGTAAGAAACGGTTCTTTATGATATATAAGAATGCGATAAAGGTGGTGGGGGGTTGGTTTTTTTTTTTAGTTTATTAGAATCATGAAATCATAGAAGAGTTTGGGTTGAAAATAATCCTAAAGATTATCTAGTTTCAACCCCCCTATCACCTCTTAAAGCCCCATTCAATCAGGCCTTGAACTCTTCCAGGAATGGAACTTCCATAACTTCTCTGGGCAACCTGTTCCAGTGCCTTGTCACTCTTACAGTAAAGAATTTCTTCCTAATATCTAATCTAAACCTACACTCTTTCAGTTTAAAGCCATTATCCCCGCCCTGTCACTACAGGTACTTGTAGAAGGTTGCTCTCTACCTTGACCTGCTGGACACACTTCTTTTGATGCAGACCAGGACACAGTTGGCTTTTTGGGCTGCAAGTGCACATTTGCCAGATCACGTTGAGTTTCTCATCAGCAAACACCCCAAATTATTTTGTCCATTCGTTCCTGATAGAAAATATTCCTAATAGTTAATGTGAACTAGAAGCAGAGCTTATATTCGTATTATATATCTTATGACTTTTTCAGCCAAAGCATTCGAACATTAAGGATGGTTATAGAATAAAAAGGAGAAGCTTGGGCTGAAATTCCAAAATGGAGACCACAAAAACTCAACAATGCTGAGGCAGAAAACTTTTAGGTTTCTATGACTCACTGTAACTGTGACTTCTCTATCTGAACAAYAGAAAATAATATTATCAGCACCTTACACATTGCAATAGAAGAGTTCTTTTAAACTCTCTCTTGATTACAATGCTGTTATTTCTCTATTATACTCAAGAACCAGCAGATACATGGCACATTTCACCTGTTAACAATAGCTTTCTATATTTTTGTTCTCTGACAGAACCTTAATGCTCTTTTATGGTATTTCCTTTCCTTCTGTTAAATGATTTAGAGGTTCCCTTCAATAAAGTCATTAAGCATTTATTTTCTAAAAGAAGGTGGACTGGTACAGTGTTTTTTAAAGAAAAATATCTGGTATGTAGATATCATTGATTCTAGCATACTCTGAAGATTCTAATGCAAGAGTACATAGAAGGAGGTTGATGCAATTTCTTTTCTTTAATATTAAGTAATATAAATGCTTTTCTTTAATGTTAAGTAATATAATTTGTAGAAATGCAAGCGGATTAACCAAATTATTCATCAGGACAATACTTTCCTTCCCTTCAATAGTGTGCATAGGAAGCAATAAAACAAGCAAACACTTGTATAACTTTATATAGCCTGGTAGACTAAAAGAAAACTCTCTTGGCAGCAGGTGGTGGATGCAATGAGGATAAAGCAATGAACATAAAGAGAACTGGTGAGCAACAATTAGTAAGAAAAGTACACTGTTTCCCCATTTGGTACTTTGTTACTTATGTAACCACATCTAGGGAAGTTATTATCATACAAACAGTCATGTACTTCTTTCCTGAAGATGAAAGAAAGATATCTGAAATTTTGCATGCAAAGATCTTTTTTTTTTCCCCCATTAAAATGTAGATATGAAAAAGCAAATATGTGTGTGCATATTCTGGAAAGAAGATAGACTGCATAGGTGATGAAATGTTGAGGATAATTTTCATTTTCCTGTTTAGGAGTATGATTCTGTGATATGTCTATCTAAAACAGTCTAATTAACCAGACAGAATATTTGATCGGAAAACCTAGTTAGTTGAGGTCTAGATGCAGAGTTAGGCATAGTTGTGTGAAATTCTGCAGGACCAGGGACAAGAGTAGCTTCAGTACATGATAGTGTTTCCAGCTTGTATTTTCTGACACTGATCATATCAAAAGCCCTAAACCCACCAGTTTGCCAGATTTTAGCTCTCCTGTTGTTTGCAAAAACATAATCATTGACTGTGCATCTCTGCTTATAAGGATTTCCAGTGCTGTTCATAAGCATGGTGGGATTGCCTTAACTCACAAACAGCATCAATGTAAAATAAATGAGACAACACAATGCAACCGATCCTTGGTTTATTTTATGGAGTGATTATGTAAGGCATACTCCACAGCCACATGGTACCTATTCAACATTTAGTCTTGCTAATTCACAAAAAGTTGGCATGATACTTGAACATAACCCATCTCCATCCATATTAATTGCAAAGCTGAGATCATTTTGCATCAGTCTGCAGCCTCTTCATTGTCTAGCTTTTTTTATGATCTTGATTTCTTATGGTGACATGCATAGTTACATTTCCACACAGGAAACCTATAACCATTCAGTTGAAGTCTAAAAGGGTGAAAATTGCACATGGAGGAACTGTAAGGTGTAAATTAGTTATGGTAAAATGCCTAAACTTACACCCTATTCGTTTCTGCAACAGTTTATTTCTAAATGGATTTCTGGGTATTCCTAGACATAAGGAATGAGTGTAAGAAACTTAAAAGCTTAATTAAGCTCAACTAAGTACACAATTGTCTGTCTTATGCAGAAGCAATAAATTGTCCCTGATGGCCAAAAGTCAGCTTGCTATGCTACAGCCTCTGACAAAACAATATAAAGGACAACAAGGGAGTGAGTTTGTGGCATAATCAAGCAGGGTAGAAGTACTGAAACTTGTTAATTCTTAAATAGAATCCAGTATCCATATCTGCTACAGGTTGTCATTTATCCTTTCTCATCTATGACAACTGCACTGATATTTTAGCAAGTAATTTCTATTTATCACAAGTTCCTACCCAAGACAGAAATATAGACTTTTCCTCAAAAGAGAGTAAGAAGCACGAAAGTAATCCAGTTATTTTCCCCGTATATACTCATCTCATGACATCTATGTCATAGTCCTTGTCAGCTAATGCAGAAGAGCAATGTGATTCTGCTTACAGGTTCCTATTTAACAACATTCCTCATTTAGGAAAAAAAAAAAAGAAATTACTGTGTAGGAGGACTAGTGAAATTGTTAGTGATAC
Source organism: Amblyornis subalaris (assembly GCA_018881555.1). Lineage (NCBI taxonomy): Eukaryota > Metazoa > Chordata > Aves > Passeriformes > Ptilonorhynchidae > Amblyornis > Amblyornis subalaris. The sequence goes on along the minus strand of JACAXG010000001.1, from coordinate 33,544,141 downwards.
TATTTTGCTATAAAAGAAGTAAAACAGCAAAGTGAGAAAAGATGCGTAATATTCCAGCTCCTCTTTTACTATTTCCCTGTAGTCTTACATGAATAGAAGAAAAGTAGAAGCAGGACCGAAGGCTCCTGAAGTTTATCCTCATTTCCCCGAGAACCAGAAACATGTTTGTATTCCAAAGACTTTTTCAGAAGATTTCTTTCCCCACACAACCTGAATTGTACTTTCACAAGAATTTCTCCTGTTTTCAATGACTCTTCATGGCTTTTGATACTTGTGTGTATAATGGTGTTGAATTCACTCCACCATTTGTTGTCAGTTCTTCCCTTTTCCTGGGTTTGAATTATGTGCTCCAGAATATAAGGCAAGGGTGCTTCACCTATACTCCATATTTATTGGACAGGTATTCTCACCAGAATTTAGGGATCAAGTCTTCTGTTTAGTTTGGAACAGTTAACCTGCTATCTAGGTGCAAAGGAAAATAAGGTTGCTCACTTTGCTTTTCTCGGTCCACTGTCAAGGTACCTCATTATAGTCCTGTAAGAAATCCTTGTGCTCTTGTAAAGGCAGGTTTTCCTTAAAGGTTAAACGTCCTTTTTCCTGACAGATTTTCTATAAGTATAATGTTACAGTGGCTTAATGATTCTAGTTCAGCTTTGCAACAGGGAAAGCTTAGACAGGTGTCTCAAAAGAAAAATCCTCTAAAAATATGCTTACAGAAATGTTGTACTAAGTGTTGAAAATTGGTTAAATTACTTGCAGTAGGTGGGGGCACATAATTCTGTTTGCTTCTTTCCCAAATCTTATGACTCATGTTCACCTTCATAAAAGTTATTTTTGCTTTGGGAACCACTGCAGTTCATCTTTACTTCTTCCAGCACTTTATAAGCACTTAGTAGTAAATCATCTGGACCCAACTACCTGATCTCATGTATTGGTTCATCAACCTCTTTCTTTGCAATGTTAAATCATTCATAAAGTTAAATTTAAAAAAAATGAGGGAAATTATGGTGAATTCATGAACATATAAYTAAATTAGCTCCAAGAAAGTAATTCAGCTGGCAAAGGTGAGTGATATATATTTATTTTAAATTGGTTTTGTCAGAATATTCTATTAAATTAAATATAAAAGTTACAATTTAATGACATGATTTCATTCTGTCTATTTAAAAGGCTTGATTCATTAATTATTTAAAGCAGAGATTATCTAGCTTGAAATGAATGTGCAATTAAATCCATCTCTAAGTTGATTTGTATAATGCACTGCGAAATTCATATCTTGTTTATTATTTGAATGGGCTGCAGCCAGGTATGTCAGGAACCTGTAACAAATCCATTGAAAAAACACTGCTTCCTCACCTCCCAAAACCTCACGGAAGCAGCACGTACCCTCCGGCATAACATTTTCAAGATTTGGAGCCATTTCAATTAAGGAACTGGGCAACCTGGGGGCAGAGTTTGGCCCGTTGTCTTTGCACTTCCTACCTGCTGCCTCTTAAGTGTATAATTAAGCTGTCTGTGGCTTTTGTTTTGCAAATGTGCATTCATCCGATATGTGAAGGGGGAGGGGAACCCTCAGACCACTCTTTTTAGTCTTCAATTTTCCCATTAGGATGTACTCAGAAAGGAAATTAAATTGGTGCTGTGCTGATGATTTATTGCAGGAAGGAACCCAGTTTACACAGAGAAAAGTGCAATTTTAATTTTACACAGTTCACTAATAGCATATTCATATGTTCTGCCTATAGGTATTGCAGTAAAGATGACAGTGTGGGTTTGTTTTCTAATAAGGGCAAAACATAAAGCTTATTTTCACTTTTAATATATTATTCTAATGTATTTTCTGTACAATAAAAAGGAGTTCGCTAATCAATGTGTATTATTATTTCAAAGAAATCTACACTTTTAAAAACTTGGAGGCTTTTTGCRTATGACACTGACATATATCTAAGCGTATCTTAAAATATACTGGCACACACAGGCACAATTAGTTAAAAATGTTTATYATGCATTTTTAAATCACATAAGTAGTTTTCCAAAGTCACCTAAATGATGTTGCCTGCAATCAACCCTTTGGAGCTGGCAACTTAGGAACTCCTGCTGTTCATGGTAATGTATTTTGCATTATTATCTCACTTCAGATGATGTCAATTTGTGAATCAAAATGTTAATTAATTAAATAAACAATATACACCATTGACTTGTATTAGACTTGTGTAATCTCTATGTCATGCTACCACCCACTTATTTAACCTCTGGGTTAAAAATATAGTATTTTCTTTAGGATGGGACAGAAACATGTGGGTATCAGGAATTGTTACCTAGGAGACATGGAGTGTCTACATGCACTGTTACAATTTAAATGTAAACAATTTTTTTTTTTTATTATCATCTGAAAAGTTATTGCACTGTCTTCTGTGAGACAACTCTGCAAGAATTTTGTGGAAAGGATTTGGTATTTCCTCTCTCTTTTTGCATTACATACTTAGTAATTTGGAGTTAACTTTACCAGATAGAGTATGATAGCATATGGTATTTGATGAGGGATACTGTGTGCTTTTTTCCAGAATCTATTCTACTTCTGATTCTGGGTGCTTAAATTTATCCTCTCTGCAAAGGACAGAGTACTTGCATAGTTAGTAAGCCTTTCCTAGTTCACTTTTTCAGAAAAGAAAGCGCTTGGAATTACATATAATGCTTTCTGGAAGAATGGGATGKAATTATTCTTTCACTCTAAGAGACATTGCAAGGGCTTGAATCAATACTGTCTAAACCATTTTTTTCTGATGAGCTACTCTGTCTGCTACCAGGTTGGTCACATCTAGTGTTGTAATAGAAGTAAAGGATCATCAAAAGGACAAAATTCCATGAAAACAAACTTGAAAGTTTACAATTACATAAAAAGAATCATTTGGCACCATAAATTTAGTGAACAGTAATTACTATACAATCTCAGTAAAAATGAAAAGATCTGACTGGAATTCTTATATACACAGTAATTTGGCAAGGTAAAGACATATTAGAGATGGTTATCCAGCTCTTCATTTTAAATTTTGCTTGCCAAGAAATACCTTTTGTAATAGCGGGGCTTTTTTCTTCTCTGAGAATAACACGACATAATGAAAGAAAAGTACCTATTGGTTTCGGAGATGTTCTTCAGCCATTTTTTTTCCTATACCGATTATTCATTCTTGATGACAAAATGGGAAAAGAAAAATGAGAAAAAAGGTGGAGAAGAAAAGCAAAGTTCTTCTGTTGCCCAAACGTTAATGCCCAAACTTCTCCAAGTCAGTTAATGTGATGTTTTCAAAATGTCTGCAATCAAATCACTTAAATATTTTTTCTCTTGTTTTCTTTTGATTTTCTCTTTATGTCACCATTCTGTACAGAAGTGAATGAAAGGCCTTACAAATGGACAGGTAGAAGAACAATTTCTAATGAAGATGGATGTGTTGTTACTGCTGTGTAACAGAGCATTAAACTTTCTGACACAGGCTGAAGTCACCACATTATACACAGCCTAAAGAGATGTGCAGTGATGGGGAGAAAAAGGTAAGTAAAAGAAGATCTAGTTAAACACTGAAAATTATCATTCTGATACATGCATTTGAATACTGAATGAAGCAGGGAAACCTTAGACTATTGTCTTTAATTTTGGTCTACTCTACCTCTTCTGGTTTATATTAGTCACCCAGGTGTGGTATTCTTCTGATACTAATATTACTCAATTTCTCTTGGCATTTTGCCCATTTACTATGATTTACTACTGCATAAATAGAGCAATAAGGCTGAAATATTGAGGGTTTTAATAAATACGTATTTTATTTTAATAGTGCTTTTTACTGAGTCAGCTAGTCTGTACGGTTAGGAGTGTTCTTGTTTATCTAAAAAACCAATCCTCCATGCATTTAAACAGCTCAAGCTTTGCAATGTATTCAGGAAGATCTGCCTTCAAGTGGTACTGAATCATTATTATTCCTGTATAGAGTAAACCTACGAGATAAAGTACTGGGAAAGCAGTTTCTTTAACATTCAGAGGAAACTGAACATTCTCAAAAGGTGACGTATCAAATTTAAAAGGAAAGAAGGGAATGAAAGGCTGGGAAACCCCATCTCCTCCTACTTCTCCAACAAACTGGGTGTAATTTCTGAAAAACCCCCAGACCAGGCAACTGAGACTAGGATGCATAATCAACAAACCATACACATCTTGAATAACTTCCAGTACCTCTATGAACTTTCTATAAATCAGTATCACCAAGCAAAGAAACATAACAATCTTGATTGCTATCCCTGTTTTGATAAACACTAAGAACAAAACTGGAGCTATCTGTGGGTAGGCAAACAGGCCTAAAGACCAGAAAAGCATTAGTGCCTCAAGCAGATCTAGAGAACAGAGAGACATTAATATCTTAAACCACATGGTAACTACTTTACCCCAATACACAGTAATTAAAACCAAATTGTAATCAGTACAGCTTTTTACACTTTCCCGGCCAGCGCACCAAATATGTTTGTCACGGTCTGGACAAACTTAGGAGGAAGTCTCGAAGAGCTTCCTCTGCAAAAGATAGGGTTTGAAACTCCCTTCCCCTCCTCTTAAGAATTTCTCGGAGGAAAGTGAAAAAAACCTGTTTATTTAGTAAAACCCCGCTGCTGGGGGGAGGGGGGTGCATGCAGGCACGAGGGGAAGGGAAAAGAAATAAAAATAAAAATGAATAATGTTAGATAATAAACCTCTCATGAGGAGGATAACTTGAATGAATCGAAGTCCCGAGTCCTTGGCAGGTGTGGTCTTCTGCTCTGTCTCTAGCTAGCTGCTTGAGTACGGAGTAGGCCCTGTCCAGGCCCGGGGGGTGTAGGCCCYGGAGAGATGGTATGTAGAACAGAGCCCAGYTGTCTGTTGTACAGTTCCAACGGAAGAAGAAAAAGAAAATACAGTCCCAGGAAAAAAAATGTCTTCTTCCCTTGCCTCAAGCAGAGGAGGGAAAAAAAACCAAAAGCAAGTTTTAACTCTGTCTGAATATCCCTCAGCTGAGTAAAAAAACCAGGCAAAAGCTTACAAGAAAAAAAGAAAGGTAAAGGTAAAAAAAGTGTCCCTTTGCCTTCAACTACAGAAAGCAACTGCCGAGATGTTCTCTTCTCAGAACCATAACATAGCGAGCTGATAAAGGTGAAAGAATGTAAATATACTTCGAAGAAAACCAAAACATAGCTCCTGGCTTCTCGAGCCAGCTTAAAGACACAGAGTTAATACTTTTCATTAAGCAGGCGATTGGGATATATAGCATCATAAAGTCACTCCAGGACACTAGTCGAAATAGATTGCTCAAAGTTGGCAAAATCACTTTCAGAGTTTTCTTTACGGGATTGGTCTTCCTGTACAAACCCAGGCAGGAGGAGCGGGAGACCTTCAAAGAGGAGAGAGGCTGTCTGCTATAGCTACATCAGCAGTAAAACATTAATGGTAGGGAATCTGGAGAAGATGAGGAAAACAACATTAGGAATCAAGACTGAGAATCAATGATAAGTAAGGAGAAAGATTTTGAAGATAATAAATAAGCATTTAATTATGAGAACAATGAGAACTATCTTCTAGTTTTATGCTGATTTTTAACGTTAGCTGTTACAGCAAGAATGCAACACACACTCACACTCTTAAGGGATCTGCCTGAGACGAGATGGCTGCCCAAATCTTTATCTGTTTATTAATAAGACAAAAAATAAAGTTTCAAGGCCACTAAAGTAACAGTGTGTTTTACTGGATTTCCGAGAAAAAAAATATTTGTCACACACGCTTTCACATTGCTTCTACTTTCAATGTTTTGCTTAAAGAAATTAAAATAAAGTCACTTTCTCCATAATTAATGTTACAGACTGCTTTGTGGAACTAACATTTTTCAAAGTCATGAAGAAAGCTGAAAAAAATGTTAATATTCATGTTGAGAAATGASATTTTTGTTTCAACAATATACTTTCTTTTATCCTCTTTTTTTTTCTATGAACTTATATATTTTCTCCTTTCCTCTCTCTGAAGTACTTGTGAAAGTCTAATAAAGGTTGCCACATGGTGTTTCAGAACCTTTTATAGAGAACACAAAGTGAGACAACACCATGTTATGTAAATGCCCATTGTCTGCCATGGATATTTCAGGGATGATGATTTATTTCCTCCTAAAGCTGAGAAGAAAAGAGGCATGTGAGTGGCATGTGCATAGCTGTGGACACCACCCCAGTTAGGGGATACCTTATTCCTTGCATTGGGCAGTATGGTTGTCATCAAATGACTGCACATCTCCACATGTAACATGGGGTAATATTCTCCCCAGTAACCAGGATGTATGTTTTCTCCCTTGTTTTTATGTATCAACAAACTCAGGGATTTTTTTGTACTAAGTCTTTCATAAGAGTTGRGAGATTTTAACCTCTGTTTTAACTCAAACAGGCAGCTAATTTAACCCGATATCTACAGAGGTAAATGTAGATATCGGGTTAAATTCATTCCAATACACAAGGAAAACGTCCTGGCACAGACATCTGGTATGATTTTTCCATACTGCTCCTCCTCCTCACTAAAAGCTGGATTCCCACATGCATGGTTATAATTACGATGCATGAGCATCTCATCCAATCCTTTCTATCCTTGCAAGACCTTTTTGRGAGGGTTAAGGGGAACTATTGCACAATTTGTACAGGTGCATGGAAAGTTATGTCACATGGAGTTAATGACACAGAAGTTACATAACAGACCATTGCTCATCAAAGACTGTTGAATCTTCATTTACCAGGTTATGCGGAAGTCTGTCTTTTGCAAGCAACTAATGTCAACTCTGGGACCTTTTTCAGACCTTTGTCTAGTTTCTGGCCTATTAGTGTTTGGAAGTCTGTGGTACCTTTGAGCAGCAAATAATTTCTGTTGTGGCAGATATTTCCACCTAACTAGGGCATACCTACGTGACCAAACCTGTCTTTGCTGTGGTTTAGAACTACATGAGCCAAGTTCATTTACAAGGTGGATAACCATGCCAGCACAGAGTTTTAGTCATAGAAATAAGTCCTTCTGAGAAGTTAATTGGTTGATATTGCAGAAGGTGACAAACAATGAAAGTTAGAATGAGTGGATGGCTTGCTCTGTGGCTGTGCACAGTCCTCCACAAAATCACTACCTGGYGCAGTGTTTGTTCAACATCCTATTTTTTTTCATTTCCAAATGTATCAAAGGGATCCGTTGATTTCTTAGAAGCTCTAGAGATGACTTTGGCAGTGATGATCTGCATCAGGCATGAGAGGTCTACTTACTACTGGTCTCTGTTCAAAATAAAGGAATAAAAAAGAGGCGGTTCTGCAGCACATTTTGCTGTATTGTAAGGTAGCTATCGAAAATAGGCCAGGTGAACCCAGAAAAACTGTTTCTCTTGTGTATTAAAACACAAATTCTGAGCAGCTGGCTCAGAGATAAATCTATTTTGGAGATATCTAGAATGAGGTAACCAAAACTTCCTTGGGCTGGGAGTGTTAGTTAGATTTATTATGTTTTTGGCAAGGTACTCTTCCATATATGTGGCAAATGTTATCAGGTAAATAAATTTTCTGTTATTTGATAATTTCTTTTTTTAAATTTTCTTTTCTTTTTTTTTTTAATTTTCCTTTAGAGTTTGAGCTGCAGTTTCTCAGCTTAATTTTTTTCCCCTTACTTATTTTCCTTTTTCGGTATTTGTGTTAGTCTGTTGTCATTACAGTAGATGTAAGCCATATATAGAAATTTTGAAAGTAGTCCATTATCATTGTATGGTTTGGCCATGCCTTAGAGTACATGCTTTCTGTGACTTAATTCTGTTAATTTTATTTCAGTTTCTTACAATTTACCTGTTTTGTTCTGGTTTTTTTCTGCTGTTATGTAAATTCTTCAATTCTATCTAATATTGTTTCAGCCCTATTGCTAACGTAATTGTGATCAATATTATACTAATCCCATTTGACATTTTTGTCACCCATTCTTTCCTCTAAAGTGAACATGAACTGTTTTTAACTAAGTTTAGTGCATGATACAACACATAGGTCATCATCCTAATTCTATTCAATATAATCAGACACATCATTTCATTATTTCCTTCTGCTGCATTTTGGATCTGTTTAGCATTTTTTGCAATTCCATATTCGTCCTGGTGTTAATTCATTACCCACTCCTACCCACGCACACATACAGTACAGACATCGTATTTAGAACTCTGGGATTTCCTTTCTTCCCTTTTGCAACAACAACAACMACAATGTGCTAGTAAGTTTTCACTGGGGCAACCTAACAGATTTTGCCAATAAAATGGCTTTTTACTCTACGGTTTTCTTCTCTGCCCTTATAAAGCAGTAAATTTGGAACCAATAAAAGCAAATGCTCCTTCACAGCATACAATCAACCTGCGAAATTCACCCTCACAGGAGGCCATCAAGTCAAATACCCTGGTTGAATGATAAAAAGAAGTGGGCTAATTATATGAACACTAACAACATTTGTGGCTATGCATGCCAAAATTAATAATAAGGGTAAACCAAATATCATGCTTCAGGGCATAAATTGATTAGCTGCAGGTGTCAGGATGGATTCCTACTCTCCTCAGAAATTTGTGCAACTGCTAAGACGTTTTTTGAAGAGGTGTGTTGGTTTTGCAGGGCCTGGTTTTTGGTAGAAGGGAGGCCACAGAGGTGGCTTCTGTGAGAACCTGCTAGAAGCTTCCACCATGTCCAGCAGAGCCGATCCCTGACGGCTCTGAGGACGGACGTGCTGCTGGCCAAGGCTGGGCCAAGTAGAGATGATGGTAACACCTCTGTGATAAAGTATTTAAAAAGAAGTCATAACAAAGTTTGTGGCGCAGCTGTAATTTTCCAACCAGAGAGGAGTAGGAGTGAGAATATGTGAGGGGAACAACAGTGGAGGCACCAAGGTCAGTGCAGGGGAGGAGGTGCTCCAGGCGCCCGAGCCGAGATGTCCCTGCAGCCCGTGGTGAGTACCATGGTGAGGCAGTTGTCCCCCTGCAGCCCATGGGGGTCCATGGGGGATGCAGAGATCCACTCGCAGCCTGTGAGGGAGGTGCCCATGCCGGAGCAGGTGGATACCAGGACACTGTGATCCAGAGGAAGTCCCAATGGAGAGAGAGGCCTTGCTTCCAGGCTGGAGCAGCCGTCCTTGGAGGACTGCACCCCGTGGCAGAGTGACCCACGCCACAGCAGTTTTGGGAGGACTGTCTGCCCGTGGGATGGACTCACGCTGCAGCAGTTTTGGGAGTGCTGCTGCTTGTGAGAGTGGACCCATGCTGGAGGAGTTCGCGGAGAACTTTCTCCCGTGGAAGGGACCCCACGGTGCTGCAGGGAAACGACTCCTCTCCCTGAGCAGAGGAAAGAAGATCTTGGGTGATGAACTGACCAAAACCGCCACCCTGTCTCCCTGCGCKGTTGGTGGGAAGGAGGGAGGGGTTGGGGGGAGAAAAGGGTGTCTTTAAGGGCTTATTTTACTTCTCTTTCTTTTACTCTGATCTTGTTTGTAATAAATTCACTTTATATCATTAAATAGAGCCTGTTTTGCCCTTGAAGTGTTTTCTCCCGGTCCTTATCTCAACTCATTAACCCTTTGTTAAATGCTCTCTCCTCTGTCCAGTTGCAGAGCAGAGGAGAGTGAGTGAGCAGGCCTTTTGTGGGTGCCTGGCATTCGCCAGTGTCAAATCACGACAAGAGGATATGAAGCAGTTTTGAATGGTTGCATTTTGGTGTTGGGTTTTTTTGATTTTGTTTTTGTGGGGGGTTTCTTCATTTGGTTGTTTTTAATTTGGTTTCATCTCTAAATGACTTCATGTTGCTTTCATTCAATGTAAGAACATCGTAGGAAATGGTAAGGTAAAGCAGCCTGTGCTTCCTCAGAGGTTTAATTGAGGAAAGACACTTTCTTGTACTTTTTGTCTATTAAGGCAGTGAATACTACAAAGGAAGGAGTTCTCTATCAATGAACAGTATCTTTCTTTAGATATGCCTTTTACACTCACCTACATCTTGGTTCCATTCAACAGTGGTCAAGCAAGCGATGTGCAGCACATCAACATTTTTAAATTTCCCAGGTTTGATAATCTCTCAGTTATCTTTCCCTTACTTTAGCTTTACTTCTTCATCTTCTACCTAAATTTTAAGGTTTTGGGGTTTTTTTTTGACTAGGATCATCTTATTATTATGTGTAAATGCAGTAAGTACCAAACTAGAGTCCTGATTACGCTAAGATAATATCCTAATTATGATAAGAGATGAAAACCAAAGCACCCAATGCTTATTGTGGATATTTGCACAAATCGTTTGCCTAATTAGTCCTTCCCATGGAAAACTGCAACCCCTAAAAAAAATCCTCYTGACAATGACCTTCTACACAGCCATGTCATTTCCAGTTTTTTTCCATTCTTAGCTTACAGATTTACTTTTTTTCTCCAAAAACCACCTTGAGCTTTGAGAACAATGATTTTCTTTACATTTGAATCACAAATATGTTATAGTCTTGAGTAAGTTCAAAGTAAAAAGATGTGCACACTGCTGTATCAGACATTCTTGCCTAGCAGACAAAGCCAGCTCTTTTTTTTCTCATTTGTAAACATAGATTATCCTAAATTTCTACAGATTTCTACAGTGATGTGAAGAGGAACAACATAGACCTAAATGAGATAAGCCTTTAGTCTCCTTTAGAATATCTCATGACAGAGCTCAAGTCAATGTTGATAGGCAGTTAAGCTGGGTGGCCAGTTCCCATGTAACTCTTTCAAAATTCTCCCTGGATTTTCGATAAGAGTATTGATGAGCTCCAGAGAAAATAGGCTGTGTTCACTGGACTTCCGATTAAACTCTGGGGAAATAACTCAGCTGACATGAAGTGAAATAAAGAGCCAACATGAACACAGGATGATTGGTATGCAGTGTTACTGTCTACAACATTTCTGCCAAAATACAAGTCTCTAGTCAGCTGTTTCAGCTGATGGGAAGCTACAAGTTTTATCATTTATTAAAAAATGACATTGTATAAAAAATCACTAGTGACCTACAAGATAAACGAATGTAATTTGTATAATAAGTTAATGCTTAGCCTCTTGCTGAAAAGAAAAAATGGGAAGAGTTGCAATCTAGGTCACAGGTTCACTATGTACATAAGTCCATTTTATAAAAGCATTATGATGTGCAGTCTTAGACTTTTAAGATGTTGTTCACTAGTGTTTTACTTTAAAAGCATATTCTGAGGAACTGCTCTGTAGACATGTGCTTCAGTGTGCATTTAAAATTTCAGCTGAGATCTGAGAGGAGATGCTCATGCATTATCTAACAAGCAGCGTGATCAAAATACAATAATTAATACATAATATGACTTGTAAAACATAAATGAAAATGAACCAGAGGGAGGAACTTGCCAACCTTTAAACAAGGCTAACCTATTTATATAACAAATGCCTGCAGTATTTCTCATGAGTCATTCCTTCCACTCAGACTGAGAATACATAATAACCTTTTGTTGTTGTGTACCCGAGGTCATTTATTACTCAGAAAAAATGCATACACATACACATAGATGTAGACAAACACATATAGGTATATTTATATATTTACAAAAAGTGTATTCATAAGATAAAATCATTCTAAAGACTATATGTTCAAGTATGAAATGCAAGCATTGTTAATACCAATCATTAGAGTAGGGAGATGGTTTGATTTGCTGAATGAAAAAACTGTGGTTAAAATGGTGATTGTTATTTCCTATTCTTATGTTGATTCACCACTTTTTCTCCGTTCTATAGAATTCTTCATGAAATGGTGCAAAAAATTAACATCAAACTGAGCTCATTTCATTGTTACCTTAATTTATGTAGAACTGGAAAAATGCCCCCGAAATAAAAAAACCAGAAGAATGGAAAGGAGACGTGCTCTTTTTAAGATTTTAATCATTATATCACTCTGCCCAAGAATTAGGTGATTACATGCTTGAGTTTGTTTTGTCTTGATGAAAAATTTCGAGACCTGAATTGTAGGAGAAGTTAAGCACCCCTAAATCACTACATAAACAAAGGAATCCTTCTACAAAGAAATCCTTCAAAGAGGAGAAAATAAATTGAAATAATCTGACTCCTAGAAGCAATTATTTCTTAGAAGAAATATGAAAGGGTAGAAAAACAGTTACCTGTTTGCCTCTTAACCTCTCTTTGGATACCCTGATAATGTTAATAAAATATTATTGTCTGCATTTAACATTCAGCCCTGGCTTATTAGGGGAAAAAGACATATCTGCTTATGACACTGCCTCTGGATGTTCTGATTTAAATGTCACCTGCTAAAAGATTCTCATAATGTTACCCATTCTCAGGGGGTCTCTTTTTTTATAGGGAATACAGGTGAAATCAACCGTGCTAACCAAACTGATAAAAAGCTATATTAGAATCCAGATGATGTAATTCATTATACGAGTCCAGTATGAAATTTTCTTTGTATTACAGTCTTGCACTGTTCTTAATTGCCAATCTAACTTCCAGTGCACACCAAATGCACACAGAGTGGCATTCTACTAAATGTTTATTTTCGTATTGCATGTATCAAAGCACATGATTACAGAGATCTCTGTCATGTCAAATGAAATAATCTGAGAACAGTAAAAGAGCAGGAGAGAATAATTACAAAAATCCCTGCAAATCTGTTGAAGGTGTTAGTAGTGCCAACGATCTGATTTTCTGTTCTCATCCATTTAATTTGTATGCTTAAGGAAAACTGTTTAGTGAGAGGCTGAAGTGCATTTGGTAGATCAATACTCCATTGATGTTGATATTTGTCAGCATTTTCTTTAGCTGATGATTTATAGGATGCCAGAAGCATTTATAGAATACTTAACTCTTTGTCATGTCTCAATTTGTTCCATGCAGAAAATGCTTATTCTTTATTACACTGCATTTAAAAAAAAAATAAAGGACATGCCACAGCAGATACTTTATATGTGTGCTTAAAACAGAGTTATAGTACTGCTAGGAGTTATTAGGTTGATGCTACTTGGCCTAAAATCTTGCTAAACTAGATTAAAAAACTGCTCTTCCTAAATGAAAAAAGGAATCACTTTTTAGCAAATACAACACTACTTCTAAGAGTTGAAATAATTTCTATCTTTAAATCCAGACTCTTTCTTTAATAACATAAAAATAATTGAAAATATGGATTCTTTGAAGCTGAATAGCTGTTACTGCTGAAATTAAATCTGAGTGCAAAGTTTTTCCCAAGATCTGTTAAGAAAAAGACTTGGAACATGGAAGTTGTCATCATCTGTCATAAAAATATATATTACACCTTTTTAATAGAGAAATACAATTTGCAACTTATAACTGATAATAAGGGATAAAGTACCTGACTAAAAATAATGCCTAGCTCTTACATAGCAATTTTTATCAGAAATCTAAGAAGAGCTATGGCCTTTTTCAGGTATTGTGACTCTAAGATGCATAAAGATGAAGCAAATTCTTCAAATCAGGGTCTTGGCTATGTCAGATTTAGCTCCAGMAGATGTGCTTGTGCTTGGTGGCACAATGTCCAGCTGGAGCCAGATAAACAGCCAATACTGTTTAACTGTTTAACCTGGATGATGGGACAGACGTCACCCTAAATATGTTTGCAGATGACATAAGCTGGGAGAAATGGCAAATAAATCAAATGGATGGATGTGTTCCTGTTTCTATCTGGATTACTCTGTCCAGGTCTGGTCTGTCTAGTACAAGAAGAAAACGTACTGCAGCAATTCCAGCAAAGGACCATGAAGATGATTAAGGGACAGCAGCTAAGGTTGAGAGAGCTGGGACTGCTCAGCCTGGAGGAGAAAAGATTCAGGGGGTAACTTATCAAAAAATTTAAATACATGCTGAAGTGAATGAAGAGAAAGGAGACAAACTCTTATAAGTAGTGACCACTGAAAGGACAAGAGGCAACAGCCACAAATTGAAACACAAGAAATTCTACTTGAAATAAATAATTGAAGGGTGATTAAACAGTGGTCAGATTGCCYAGGGAGGTTGTGTATTCTCCATCCTTAAAGATACTAAAACCCAACTGGGCACAGTCCTGAGCAACCTACTTTAGGACACCCTGCTTGAGCAGTAMGGATGGACCAGTTATCTTCAGAGGTCCTCTCTTTCAACCTCAACAAGTCTCTGAACCCGAGCTCTCTGACACCTATCCTGAGTAGATGACCACAAGCAACAAGGCTGTTTTCCCACTTTATTTCCACCTAGAGATGGAAAATCCTTCATCAGTGAATATACACTAGTGTAAAACTGAAGTAAYGCAGTGATAAAATATATAGCAACGTAAGGCAATGCTCTAAATACAGCAGAAGATTATTTTAAACTCAGAAGAAATTTGTTTGCTGCTAAGGTAGTAAAGAGAGGCCAACTGTTACAGAGCTGCGGTGTACTAATTAAACAAATAGCCACAGAAATATCGACATTATCTAAAATCATTTGTTTTACAAGGGTTTTGACATGCTTCATGGTGAAACAAACAATGTTTAATATTTTATTCATGGATTAGTATAATATATTTCTAAGTAAAATCAATATTGTGTTTTTATTAAGAACAACATTGTACTTCCCAGCAGAGAAACAAAATGCACCATAAGGAAGGAGTTGCAAAATGAGAAAAGCAAGTGATAGCTAGTGCTCAACCACATCACTACAGAGACGATAAATAATTGTTGTGGTTTGACACTGTCCAAACGCCAGGCACCCACGAAAAGCTCACTCACAGGAAACTAAAACTTGTTTTCATGAGGGGAAGTAAGGATTATTGAGGAAAACAGAAAAAAACTTCAAGGCAAAACAGGTTCAAAACTTAGACAGTAAAGAAAATTTATTACTAATAGGATTAAAAGTAAAAAGAATAAYGAGAATTTAAAGCAAACTTCCAGACACCTTTCTCTTCCCAGTACCTCCGTCTTCCCACCAACCACACAAGAGAAACAAACATGGGTTTTTTGGTCGGTATATTGTTGCTTAAGAGTCTTTCTTTATGTTTATGGAAAAGAGTTTCTTCTGCTGTGCCATGGGATCTATCCCATGGAAGATAGCTCTCTGAGAGCCTCTCCAGYGTGGCTTCAAGCCTCGCAAACAAACAGCCCCACCTGAATGCTGCTGCAGTGAAAAAATCTCTCCAACAAGTCTCGCAATCTTCCCACAATTRCGAGCGTGGGTCGTAATAGTCCATGGGGTTTAGACTATTAAGGATAAGCAATCCCAGCCTGGAAGTAAAAGCTCTCTTCTTCAATCTCTAAAAATCTCTCAGTAGCTATGCACTCTGGCATGAGTACTCTTTTTCACGGGATGCAAGTGGATCTCTACATCCCCCCAATGCCTTCAATGAATTAGAGAGAAACAATTTTGTTATATGATAGTTCTCACCATGGCTTGCAGGAGAAATCTCAGTTCCAATTTTCGGAGTCTCTGCTCTCTCCCTCCGCCCACTGACCTTGGGGCCGCCATGTTGGCTTTCTTCACATGGCCGCACCATTCCGTTTTCTCTGACTTGAAAGAGAATCAGCAATCTGCAAGTTGTACCTAAAGGATTGATCTCATCTGGGTCTGCATCGGGGAAATACTCGCCATGTGTCTTGYTGCYGGCTGTGTGGTGTTTTCTGCCCGGTTCAGCGCAAACTGCTCTGATCGCGTGGAAGGCCCCGCCGGGCCCACGCACGCTGCACAGCCCCAGCCAGCTGTGCCGGCTACTCACAGCTGTTTATGGCTACTAGTGACTGCTGGGGTGTCCTTCTCTTGGCGGCCCAACCTCAGCYGCCAGCCCACGGGGCCAACCCTCCGCCACCCCTCTGTGGGGAAAAAGAAAATAGCTGTTCTTCCTGTTCCTCCTTCCTCAAAATATGTCATCACAGAGGCGTTACCGACTTATCYGATTCGTCTAGCAACCTGCTCATCAACTCTGGGCTCTGTTCCAATCAGAGAAAGTTCCAGCAAAGTGTTTTTTTCTGTCCTTAGAAACCAAGTTTTTTCCCTAAATAGCTAAACCACCACAGTAGTTCTTATTCGTATGTATTTAAAGGTATGCCCTTTTTTTTTTTTTCTTATTTCTGGACCTTTCTTTCMGCAAAGGACTGATCCTAAAATCATCTGAGGGCTTAATTTACAGGAGACAACACTTGCATCTTTATGACACGTTTACTGAGATCCCTGAAACGAACACACCTCAGCAAAGAGGGTGGAGTGCATGGACACACGTGGGAAGGCTTTTTGAGAGAAGCAATCCATATAAAAGAGAATCAATACCTTTACTACTGGCAACCAAATGTGGGTTTTGTAGAAGTTCTGTCTCAAAGGACAGGATGTCAGGCTAATTCAGAAGAATGATTATGAAGCACAGGCCTCATGRTTTAACTCCAGCTGGCAACTAAGCCCCACACTCCCTCCCTGCACAATGGGATGGAGGAGAGACTCAGAGGGGCAAAAGTGAAAAAACTTTTGGGTTGAGATAAGGACAATTTAACCAATAAAGGGGTTACATCCCATTGGGTGGGATTTGGTGAGCTTTTTTGCATGTAAATCACCCTTTCTTTGTACACTTTTTTTATTAGTATTGTTGCTGTTACTGTTCCTTTTCTTATCTCATGGATGTTTCCAGTAAATTGTTCTTCTTTCAACCCACGATTTTTACTTTTTTGTCTCTCCAATTCTCAACTCCATCCCTGGAGCAGGAAGGGGAAGTGAACGGGGTGGGATGAGAGTGAGCAGGCTGCAGCTGGTTTGGGAAGGTCTCAGTGGTGGGAGTACRCTAAGTTAGGGAGTGTCATTCCTGAACAATGACACTAGGGAAGACAAACACTRTCCCTCCAAACACACCTCCCTTCCTTCTTCCCACAGCTCTGTATACTGAGCATGATGGTATCAAATTTCCCTTGGATCAGTWAGGGTCAGCTGTGTCCCCTCCCAAMCTCTTGTGCAAGCCCAGCCCCCTTGCTGGTGAGGAGGGGTGCGGTGATGAGCAGAAAAGGCCTTCGCTATGTGTAAGTGCTACTCRGCAATAACAAACATATCACCATGTTACCAACACTGGTTCTATCAAAAATCCAAAACATRGTTCCAAACTAGCTACTATGAAGAAAATTAACTCTATCCCAGCCAACTCCAGCACAACAGGGAAGCTTTTGTGGCAATTCCCACTCTCTTYGCAGTGCAAGACTTCAGCTTAACAAAGGTTCAACTGTTAATATGGAAACAAAAGTGAAGAGGGATGATAAAAAATATTCTGAACAGCATGAGAAAAAGTAGGAAAGAATAGGGGAAAGAAATGCCTTCCCAAAATACATCTCTTGAAATATGTATGAAATGCAAGGACTTGATTAGTGAAATTGAAAATTGCAGATGAGAACATCACACAGCTTCCTGGTTGTACTTAACAGATCTGAGGAGTTAGGTAGAAGGAGAAAATCTGTTTAGGATAGTGAAACAGTATGAGAAAATAACTGTTATAAAATGAGGAAGAAAGAGAAATTAAAAAATCAGGGCCTGCTATTGTCAACAGTTAAGTCAGGAAAGCTATGCAGTAAATGCCAAAAGATACCTGTCCTTTTTTGATTTAGGGCATATGTGTCTTTTCATTTTGAATAGAAGCTGTAGTTTATTAGAGAAGTCTCATCTTTGAGATAGCAACTAAATGTAAGAAAGAGCATTAAGCCTCTTTAAAGATGAGTGCCTTACTTTCTCTTTTTAACTATTCACCAGGATCTGGTGCCTGATAGGTCTTTGATTTCTGTTCCTCAGAAAAAACYTGATCCTTCCAAGAACTGTGTTTCCCTGGCTAACTGTTGCCCCCTCAAACCCAGTTATAGGAAACTCTTTTACCTACTTCCTAGGTAAGAAAAGGAARGTTTTGATTGACTGCAATCCCTCCTCCCTCCTTCTTTGTGAAATTAGATTCAGAAAGAAACTTTCCAAGTGAAATTAGATGCAGAAAGAAACTTTCCAAATGGGATCTCTCCCACCTTCGGTCCCCTAGAAGAAGGTGAGGAAGTTGTGGCTATTGCTGTCATGATATTGGTCCTGGTATTGGTCTTAAAATTCTGCCATTTAAAGAAAAAAAACTAAAAATGAAAAATCTCCCTGCTCTACAGACACAGAAGTCTGTGCAACTAATTGCATTGACAAAGTGGTGAATCCTGTCATTCCAGATTCTAAGTATTTGAGTTTTATTTATCCAGATTTGTCAGCCAACATCCAAATTTTTAATTTCTCACTCCCTGCAGGACGTTCTGTGTGGTGCCCAAAAAGCATAAGGGGATGATTTTTCCACACTAGTCCAGGAAAAATGGTTCATGCTCCACCATGCAACTATCTGGATCAGCTCCAGGGTGTTCATTCTTCAACTGGTTCAATAGATTTAGCACTATGAAATAAGCTCTTCATCACTGCTTAGACTCTTTTTTCCTCTCTACTGTGTTCTGTAGATTCATTCTACACAGAGCACACTAAAAATCAAAAGAAAGCATGAAAAAAGTAGAACCCATATGAACATTCTTTACCCTGTTAACACAGCACTTGCCCATTCTCTGACAGAAGTCTGTGTGTGTGTTTCCCTAGAGAAAATAGCATAGAGTGACCCTTTCACGATATTCTGTTTGCCCTGTCCCTGCATTAATATTTCTTAATCATCATTGACTAGAGATTGCATTTCAGCCAATGCAAGAAAGTCAGCGGATAGCTTTACAGGTATGGAACACCACAATTCAGGTATACTAGAGTATTGAGAGCTTGGTTGCTTAGTATTTTTTTTTTCTGTTCTCTCTGATTAAGGGAACAATAATCTTTAAAGTCATTGGATGAAATGTCTCAGRGTAACAATTTGAAGTCTTAGTTGAGACTGAAGCACATTTTCATATTTATATATTGTATAGGAGAGAAAAAAAATCTTTGGCCTGACAAGTTTACAGTCTAAATAGATAGGACAAAGACTTTAAAGAAAATAGGAATAGAAAAGGGAAGGAATTTCATGAAACCACATCCACTTTCAAAGATCAGCTTTTCTACAAGATTAAGAGATATTATTTGTGACTAGAAGAAACAACTATGTGTCATCATTCAGGCCTCACAGAGTATAGTAAGAGGCTCTTGGTTTTCTGAAAAGAAAACAAGCACTGAGACTGAGGGTGAAGAAGGTGTGTCAAGGTAAAGATCGGGAAAAATTGGCACCAAGATCTTCCATGACACTTCCTTAGAGGATTTCAGCACCTTTTCAGGATTTCAAAAGTRTCCCAAGCCAAGAGAACTTTGACAAATCGTATTTGTGACAAGCAGCTCCAACAGCACATGTTTCAATACTRACAAATACTTTCCATAAGTTTAATTTTTCAGATCTCTTGCATCTTAAGATGCTACAGGATGCTAAAATTTTCTATTTTGAGATGTTTAAAGGAAGAGTGAACACCRTCAAGGAAGATACATCTAGTTTGAATGAGCAAATACAGGAAACCAATGTTCTCAAAATCCTGAAACATAAATTGACAGAACCAATATAGCGAGAAATATAGTCTAATACTACAGATCTGGAGAGAGACATTTTCAAAGAAGTATCAAGCCATAGAAGCACAGAGGACTCAGGTCTGAGAAAATGCTAAAGTCTGAATAAGGGCTTTAGGTTTGAGTGTCATGAGAAAARACACTTTATTTGGTAAATTGTTTGTTCTTACACTCAGGGAAACAACATTTAATCTTAAAAAAAACCAACCAAACAAACAAAAAACCCCAAACTAAACAAAACCAAGAGAAAACCAACCCAACAGCAAACAAAAAACTGCAAAAATTAAACCCCTTCAAATAAACCACCAAATCAAACAGAATACATTCCCACCAAGAATGTATCAAATGTATCTGGTAAATCATCACCTTCTTGTACTCATACTCAGAACTCAAAATTTTTTACTTAATATTAATTACTTTTTCTGCTATGGTTATGTGACCTTAGCCATGGGTGAGATCTCTACATTATCCATACAAAGAAAAAGGCAACAAGCCTTGAAAGGTAATATGCAATATAAACATAGTCACAGCTTATAATAAACCCTCCCCTTGTTCTAGAAACCTTACTGTGTCAGGCAAGGAGTTTACATTTATACGTGTACACTTATTTTGAATACTGACCACATAGCACAACAGCAAGCTGTGTCAATTCTTAATGTATGTTTAGCAGCTGAAATGGACATTTTTATGGTAGTGTACCACACAAGTACTTTTCATGCCCGATGAAGCCTAACTAATCTGAGCACTCTAGGACTATGTTGTACTTTCAGGTTAATAAATGCTCACTTATTGTAAAAGGCAGGTTGTCAATGCAAGAATATATTCTTCAGTTAGCTACTAAGTTTTCTAAATGCATGTGAATACTTGGGGGATAAATCAAAACCCAAAAAAATCCACCACAGTAAATACATTTACTGTGCATATTTAAACCATCAAGAAAAACAGAGGTAATAGTGAGACTGTTTCTGGAAAAGGCATCTCCACAGAGGTGAAGGAAGCTCTCCGTGTTCTGCCTCCAAGTCCACAGTCAGAAAGCAGGACTTGGCAGAGGGCAGCCATGTCTAGACTGGTGCATCATTCAGAAGAATCATGCAACTGACTGCTACTCTGTGCTACTCCACAGCTCTACAGCAGGCATTTTCAGGTCAGTGTTGCTGTCCCTCTCTCACTTCCTGACCCTGCAAGCCAACCACAGAGGGCCAGTGTAATTTGCAATCTACCAACAATCAGTTTTGGTCAACTGGTGATCCAGGGTCATGGTACAGTTCCTGGTACAGCTCAGCCAGCAGGATTCAGAGAAGTAGACTAGGAGACAAATGTAACTTTCAGTGGTAAACCCCAGATGTAGCATCTTCTTTGCCATGGCAATTGATTGAGGGTCATTGCATGATCTGTCAGAATCTCTCGAGTGTTTCTGGACCACCACTGTTTGATTGGAGGGAGGGCTGTTGTAGAGGGGAGTTCTTCAGTGCTAAAGGCCTTTGCTCTGGTCCATGTGTTGTTCTGCTTGCCTGCTGTTTTGTAACATCATTAAATATTTTATATTTTGCAGATGTATTAATCCATCCTTCCAGAAGCAGCCTTAGAGTTACATGTGCCACAGAAGAGTCTGGAGACCCAGCTTTTAGCATGGACCTGGCACACATTATCAAAATTACATTTATTAATAAATATGCTTGTCCCATATATTTTTTTTTCACAATGGAAACTCATACTGAGATTTTCCARGATGTTCATACTCAGCTCATTGTGTGTAACTTCGTCTCAGCCTTACAAATTTAACAAGTTGCCAGGCATGATGAGGGCATCACTTGGAGAAAGCTGATGACATTGATTATGAGATGGTTTTGCACAATAAAACAAAAATGAATCGCATTTGTTTGGTTTGTAAGTTCAGTTAAATCGCTGTTTAATATGTGTGGTTTAATTTAAAGACATACAGCTGGCTGGCTGGCTGGCTGGATCATAGTCCTCTTCAGTGTTCCGTGTTGTGTATTAAAGACCAAAGTTATGTTTCTTTGGAGTACACCTAAGGACAGAACTTGGCTTTAATGATGCACTTTTGGGCAGTCAGGCATTTAACCTAAAGACTGTGTTGTCAGAAAAGTTGTTTGATAGTGGGAATTTTTATGAACAGATTATACAAGACTTTTTGGCAGCACTTCTCACACAGTCCCTGTAAATCAGGCACAACTGCTTTGTTGAAGTGAATAGAGTTAGATAATCATAAAAATGGTGTAAATAAAAGGAAAATTAGGGCCATCAAATTTGAATACTGACTTTCAACATCAGATTTTAGGAGATTATTAGCCTTCAATTTTCAGTGAGACTCTGCTCTTTCACACAGTGAATGCCAGCCATTATAAACATAGCTATAATTCTGAAAAGAGGCTATCGTATCTACTAACACTCACACAATTTGATGCAACCCTGTGAATACAGTATTGTCCACTTCTACTTGCCCACCTGGAACACATATTTCACTACTGTATTTCATTGCTTAACATGCTATTCACTCTTCTCTAACTGTTCTGGTCCTCAGAGCTGCTAAGTCACCTGAAAATAATAACTCTCTCTGCCACAAGTCCAGTGAGTTTTGGCATATTCCTTTGCATAGTTAAGCCTCTTAGCCACACCAGAAGTTCTTAATATTTCTAGACCCTGAATTAAGCTTCTACAAGAGGAGATTGCTCTATTTTCAGGAAAGCCAGTGCATATTTTTCTTCATACAAACTAAATTGATTCACGGCTGAAACAAAGTGTACTTCTACTAGTTTTTAACATCCTAATATATTTGTTTATTGCAGATGTTTTATTCTGAGTCACATCAAAACCACAGGATTGAAGTTGTTATAAGTTGCATTTATCAGAATAAAGGAGACTTTTTCCCTTATCTAGTGATTATTTTATCTCAAGCTGTGGCAATTCTGAAGAGAATGATTACACATATATTAGCCAAAAAATAATAATAATTTATTTTAGAGACCCTGCAAAGCAGTCTTCCACATTATTTTTTTCCCTTATTCATGACAGTAAGTCATTATTCTGTTACTGTGAGTTTGCTCAGAATGTATGTGGATTTCATATAAAGATGCAGCCATTTGTGTAGTCTCCTAATTATTTTCTGATTTCCTAGGAAGAAAACCAAGCAATTATGGATTTGGAACAAATGCACGTGGCTTCATTATTCATTATTTTAAGCTGGTTAGTTTTGTGAGTCTGGGGAGTTTTCAGAGCTTAAAATAAAGAGAAGGAAGCAATCAAACATTCTGTTCAGTGATGACTCATTTATTCAAAAGACCGTGACAAAAAAATGTATGTATGGTTGACAGGAACTCTGCCATTTCCAAAGGTGACTTGAGGTACAAAATAAAAATAGGTTTATAGTAATATTACAGCCTCTTCATACTGCATTAACATTGCAAATATGTCCAGACAGAATTACATCTTCTGTTTATGCCATATTCTACATTCTGATTAATAAGCTTAATTCCTTACATGGTCCTTTTCCTTCAGTAAAAGCCCAGATTCACAGAGAAGACATACAATTTAGAGGTCAAGGAACAGAAAACTCCAGTAATAGTAGTAGTAGTAGCAGCAGCAGCAGTGGTAGAATTAGTAGTGATAGTATTGTTGTTCTAAAAATACCCCTGTAGCTATTTTCCGAAACTTCAGGTACTTCACATCTCTTAGGTACTTCACATCTCTTAGGTACTTCACATCTCTTAGGTACTGGAAGAGTATGGAATTCTTAGAGCTACAGTTTCTGATTTAACTTCTGCCTTGCACTGGAAATTCCTGTAGACTGTTTGGGATATTCTAACCATACAAGCAATCTATTTGCAAGCTATTATTTATCAGTATGTCAGAGTTAAAGTTGGAATAGGAAACACGTTAGAGATATTAAGTTTAATAATGTGGCTGCATCCTGTTCTCAGAAGTCAAACAGCTGACAGAACATATACAAAATGTACAACAACCAAAAAAATAAGATATTCTTTTACAAGCATCAATGGCACCCCACTCAAATTCACAAACAGCACCTAAGATTGACAAATTCTCAAAAAAAGCCCCAAACCAACCAAACCAAATATTGTGGTTTAAGCCCAGTCAGCAACCAAGTCCCACCCAGCAGCTCATTCACTACCCCACCGGTAAGATCAGGGAGAGAATTGGAAGGGTAAAAGCTAGAAATCTTGTGGGTTGAGATAAAAACAGTTCAATAGGGAAAATTAAAGCCATGCATACAAGCAAAGCAAAACAAGGAATTAATTCATTGTTTTCCATGGGCAGACAGGTTTAGCCACCTCCAGGAGAGCAGGGTCCCATCATGCATAATGGTGGCTTTGGAACACAAACACTGTCACTCCAAGTGTTCCCCCTTCCTCATTCTTCCCCCCACTTTATATACATATATGAGCATGACATCATATGGTCTGAAATATCCCTTTGGTCTGTTGGGATCACCTGTCCTGGCTGTGTGTCCTCCCATGCACACCCAACTTCCTTGCCAGYGTGGCAGTACAAAAAGCAGAAAAGGCCTTTTATGGATTGTATATTGGAATTGTAGATTCTAGTATTTCTCAAATCATAAAAAGCAACAAGTCAAAACATTTTCAGGATCCTTAGAGTGCAAATTCAGCTAGGAAAACTGCAATTAATTTCTACCAACAATGACCTACAGTTGTTCCACCACAAACATGAAAAATGACTTGTATCTAGTTTAGGTTTCAATATAGCATACAGGCATCAGAAATAATTCCCAGAATGGAGTTTGGGATATAATGGAAAAATGACTACAAAAATATTTGTCCTAAGCTATGCAACCAGTATGGCCAAGCCCTCACAAGAGACTAAGGGTTTACAAAACCATAACCATCTGAAAATAGCCTGARACTAGGAAATGTCTGTACCTACATAGTTACCAGTTCCATGTATAATACAGGGATCAGTTTAGATTTTCCATCTAGTCTGTATTTTGCCATGGTTAGATGAAAGACACACAAGCAATGTAAACTGCTGGTGCAGTCAGGCAGAATACTAAAGGATCAATATGATAGTTTTCTGTTCTCATAGGCAGATTTACCAGCAATTCCCTTTCAAAACCAGAGTTGCATTGCTCTACTTAATGTGCATTTTGCTCTGAGAAGTCATTGTGAAAATGTTACCTTGGAGCTTTACCTCTTAACGATTCCTGGATCAAATGTGCAGTTATCAAGTTAGATGTCAAGATAATCTTGAACAATTCACCAAGTCATGGCATACACTTTGTTCACTTTTACATGTGCTTACTTTGGAACTCATGAAACTGTGTAGAATTAATGAAAAGAAATACCAAAATTGTTTCCAATGATTACCTAGAAGAAGAAGAAAGGGTCTTCTCATCACATGTTTTACGCACAGGCCTAAAGAGATAACATATTAACAGAGAAAATAAATCCTGCATAGGAAATAAAACAAATTCATTRCTTTTAAAAATCTTATTTCCAGTTAAATTTTTATTCTCTGTTAAGTCTCATAAGTAGATGATTGTATTGTATGCATGTGATACTGCAATCTCAGAGACCTTCAATACCAGTGATCTTATAGGAGTGGATATAAGAAAACCTGTACAAACTAAGAGAAAAATCTACGAACAGCACACAGTGGCGGGGGCGCATAAAAAGTGAAGGACGCAGACAATAAAGTCTAGTCCAAGACAAGTTCTCAATCAGAAATATGAACTCCCTAACCAATCTTCTATTAGTGTAAACCCATAGAGGCTCTACTGRCATCAGAAAAGCTTGGTTTTCCCACATTTTGGACTGCCCAAATGCTCTTTCATGATCCCTGATATAGTTAATATCTAAAAATAGTTATCAGCAAGAAGACTAGTTAGAACTATGAAGTTTTCTGAAACACTTCTGCATCAAACTTTTGTGCCAGAATTTTAAATATAGATACATAGAAACAACCAATCAAACAAAAAAAACCCAACAACAAAACCCAAGCCAAAAAATGTAAACTAACCAACTAACCAAAACCCAAAAAAACCAGCAAAGCTGAGTATTAATTTCAAGTCAGAGACATAAATTTTTGTGTGGAGACATTAAAATGAGGGATAGTAATTTCATTTGATATATTCTAGTTATGGGGGAAATGAGCTATCAAAAGTATTTATAGAACTCAAAAGCCACCACATATGTAGTTTAGGGGGAAAGATAATAATATGAATTATTCAGTAAAAAATGAACAGTTCAATAACAAATGAACATTTCAAATTCTTCTGAAAATAAAAAATTGTGGGAGCTTCTCATAAATGAACTGTGAACAATTTTTTCATGCGCAAAAGAAGACATTTCATTATGTATTCAGAAACAATTTTAAAAAATCAATACTATACATAAAATTGAGGAAAAAAGGGAAATTGGATTTGAAGGTGGTGTGCTAGTACACAACAACAAATTTAACATAAAACTACTTGTCGCAAAAAAAAAAAGAGAAAATTTCAGGAAGAAGTCAACAACAGGTTTTGCTCATAATCTCATTGCGATGACAAGAAATGACAAGAGATGACAAGAAATAATATCTCCCCATTAGAAATTCAGGATATGGCAAAAGTTTGGCAACACTACTACAAGCGCACATAACACAAATACATTGTTTAGATTGAAAAATGAAATGCTGTTCAAATGTTGTCGATGCTCCAGGAATGTTCAAGGCCAGGCTGGATGGGGCTTTGGGCAATGTGGTCTAGTGAAAGGTGTCCCTGCCCATGGAGGAGGGGGCTTGGAACTAAGTGGACCTTAAAGTCCCTTCCAACCCAAGCCATTCTGTGATTSTGTGTCTACGAAACTTCAGTACCTGTGAACAATGAAGACCATAATATCATTACCTCAATTAATTCTTTTTATAAGRTAGTTTTTAAGTGACTTTGAGCTTTCTGTTTGTTTGTTTCGTTTTCTGTTCAAAAGAGATATCTGCTAAACAAAAGCTCCAAGTTGAAGGCTCCAAAGCAATACAGAAAATTATTTTCTCTAATTTAATTTTCATCTATGTCATAAATAATTTTACCTTGTTAATCTTACCATTAAAAACCTTACACTTCTGTGCCTACGAGGTACATTWGTTTTTTAATTTGCAGTGATGGAGTTTTAACAAATTATTGTATATCCCATTTTCTATGAAGAAGCTGCTGTTTTCTTTTATAGTAGAATCCCTTACTAATTGTCAGCCTGATTCTGCAGTCAGGCTGTTGTATCCACAAAGACTGTTAGCTGATTTCAAAATGCTCTGTTTATAAAGTTGCACTGCTTTATTGGGGTTGGATATATTTTGAATTTACATGTTTTTCAAGAGACAAAGTGGAGAAATCCTAATAATTACCTGGTGATTTTTTTCTATTTCCAGATCTGTATTTATGTTTCTTTCAAATGCCACACGATCTACGTTAAATGTTTCCTTTATTGATAACAGAATGTAATCCTAAAATGGGTAAACAATATAGTTTGTTATCAGAATTCTCATTCAGAATGAGTGCTGAAGAATTATTAACAAACATAGCCAAAGGGAAAGTTATGGCTGGCCTTCATTTCTCTACTTTTCTCCCCTTTCACATGGAAGGAAAGGCATTGTAAGGACATGCAGAAATTAAAAGCAAAAATTAATAGACAGAAAATTAAGAAAATTAAGTATTCCAGTAGTACAGATAACCAGGCCAGCTAAGGAAGAGACATACATTGAGAAGTGGTGCAATATTAAACAGAAATAGAGTAACTCAACACTTTGAAATTCAAAATCACACTAAAATTTTGTAAAACCTAATTTCAAGAATGAAGACATGTAGGGGACTGACTAACCAGGGAAGAATTTAGTTGTAAGAATTCTGGGTTGGGATTTGAAGTGGTTACTTTTGATCTTTCAATTTCCTTATTGGAGCATTTAGAAGGAATGTTCAAAGCCAGTAAAAACTAACTGAATTTGGGGGGGGAGGGGAAGCAGCAGATAATTKGAAAATCTAACTTATTTATAAGTACATTGTGAGAGTGGATAAAATCCTGATACTATTTCAAACACTGTTATTCGAAGTCCGACTAAAATTTTGGTTTTCAGCAAGCCAGTCAACTTTCTGCTGTGCATTCATAACCCTGTTTGATCTTAAAATGTTTAAACAACATAAACAATGATGCAGGTACCAGAGRTGCTTAAGAAATTCATCTGAATATAGTTGCAGATATGCTTACTGATACCCTGGACTTACTGCAAGTTGAAACCTTCCAAAGTGCCTACATCAAAATAAAAGCTCTCCCAAAGACTAAGGTGATTTACAATTCATACTCTTGAATTTCTAATARCCAAGATCTCTACACTCTTGATACTTAAATTTTTAATGAAATATCTTGATAACTTCTTTTATTTGTGATCTGCTTTCATGATCATCCCTACCTGATTTGGTTTAATATCTTGATGGAAACTTTTAACAGTACTTAGGAAACCTCAGACCTTGTTTGTTGTTATCAGCTGTTCAATGCCACCCTTTTCCTAAAGGCTACCACCCTGAGCTACAGTAATCCTGTGGCAGCGCTGAGTCCACTTCAGTACAAAGTCAGAGAGCTAATTATCATTTACTATGGTTTATGAGTAATAGATGGGTGACATTTAAACTACTACCCAAATATTTTTTTTATTCTGCTGGGGTACGTACTTACTCTCTTATTTGGTTTGCAACATATTCCAGTGTCTACCTCTTGGCTCCTATTGAAAAGACCAGACTTAAAACCTTAATTTGACCCTCATGAGAGATTGATGTCAGCCTTTCTCTACTATCCTACTTAGTAGCAAGTAATGTCTTAAAACACTTCAAAACTAAGTAAATATTCTCAAAGAGGTTCAATGTATTTTCCTAGTACAGATGAATCTAGCAGCAAACTGTTATATAATTCCACCTCCCACTATATTAGCAATCATATTGTATGGGATGACACTTTCCTGCAGTAAACCATGGACTTACTGTAAGTGGGGGAATGAGGGTTCACATAGAAATTTCACATTGCCATAAACCATTCCAGACTGGGGAAACAATCCCAACCCACACTCATTAACAGAGGCTCAAAATGAGATTAGCCCCACCTCTGGAATGCTTTATTGAGCCCTGATTTTTCAGTCCCATCTGTTCTTCAGAACTGCCAGTTCATCTAGCAACCAATCCCATCAGATATTTTTAAACTGTGAGAGGAGTTAGCTGGAGCTCTTAACAAATTGTTCCTGTCATCTACCATCAAGTTCCCCATTATCATTGACAGCAGGAACAACCCATGGCCAATACCCATTTGCACTTCCAGCTGAGTGCTGGAGACAGAAAGTTCCCCCTAAAAATTTCATTTAAGCTTAAACACACATTTTGTTCAGCTGAACTACACCAGCTGAGGATTCACCCATCCCTCAAGAAAAATGTAGAGACAAACTATATTTTTTGATCCTAGAATGGTGACTGAAGCAAATTTTACCAGATAAAAGAAGCTTAGGATTCTCTGTCTACATTAAACATTGGAGACCATAAATTACTACAGGTTGGAAGAAACATGTTCCAGCAGTTTATCAAAATACCCACTTAGACCAATGTTTTGTAAAAGTGCTTTGATATTTCTTRGGAGCTTTGCTCCAAACTTTCACAGGCCCTTTCAAAAACCCAGTCCATCACTAGCAAGATGGCTCAGTAGCCTGGCCCTCTGCTAGGAAACCACAGGGCTATGCAGAACAGAGCAGACTCCCTGACGGTACTCAAGAAATGTACACAGGAATTGTCTGCAGATGTCCAAGTCAATGTCAGCCTCTGATGTGCTGGGTAGCATTCCTGCAGGACAGATCACAACTTCTAGGGCCCAGCAACATCCTTGGGTGCTGTTTGTTCATACAGACCTAGATGYAGAGTCCAAAAATATTGCTGAGCCCTTTGAAAGATTTTTCCTGGATTGGCATAAAAATAGTCTCTGATGGTACTGCCAAGTTTAGTGGTCACTTGAAAACATTTAGTATTACTTCCATATCTCCCTATCTCTTATGCTGTTTTGTTGGGGTTTYTTTTGTTAATCAGCCTAAATTCTGAAAGAGTCCAAATTTTTCTGAGGATGTTCAAATACAAGTGAACGTTGTTAAGTGTGACTGAATAGAGTGCAAAATACTATATTACTCTATAGTACCACATCAGTGTAGAATTCTTTTGCCTGTGTGTACAATGTGTGTCCTGAATACCATCCTATAGCCTAAGCTTTTTTAAAAATTTCTTTGCTCCATTTTCTCCTATAATGTTAAGGAATAAACGATAGAAATATTACTTTTTAGCACATTCAAAATAGGCTTAYATTCTTTTTCTATTTATAATTTTTTTTCACTCTAATTGATATCTTCCCTTAAAACAATACTTTGAGAAATTAACAGAAATTTGTCCTGAAAGCATCCAGAAAAATTAAAACAAAAAGGGATGTCTACAAAAAAAGGGATGTTTTCCATTCCTATTTATGAAGCATTACCTTCTCAAAGATAAATACTAGTTCCAATTCTAAACTGAATCAGCAATTTTTAATGACTCAGAATTTTTTCTCTGCATAGCTCCAGGAAAAGGAATTAGGAAAGGTGTCTTTAATTTTGCTTCGAAGATGGCCAAAGCCCTTTTAAATTAACAGTTTAATGTGAAGCAGTGGTACCCAGACCTTCAGGGTTAAGGAAGTTCTATGTAACTAATCAGAGATCACATTTCATGACACTACCCACATAACACAGTTGTCTGATCACTTCTCACACAACAGGAGCTGCCCACATTTATAGTTTGAGTAAGGACAGAAATAAGAACAGTTTGTATGGCTTGAAGGTCTCTTCCTCTTCGAATCTGAAGGGACAGAGAAGAAAAGAACCTGACAATGGGCACTGAACCCGCAGGAAGTGCCATGGCAAGATAAATTCACAGGCTATAGTTACATCCGCAGCAAAGGCAGTCTTCCAAATTGATCCACTAACCAGTAATCAATCAGACAACACCTAAGTAACTGGAAAATGTCTTTTCTGTCCGTCATACAGTGTTCCCAAGTAAGACAAGTTAGTTTTGATCAGCTATCTGCTGCAAGTCAGCTGAGATCTGTCTTGAGAGACTAAAGGTCCCTCATTGGAAATCTGGGTTCAACCACCAACCTGCTTTGTCCCATACCCTCTRTGCTCTGACCCTTGACTGGCTCTTTTGCATTCGTCCTCCAGTCAAAAGGCAATACCTTTATCAGCAGCCCTAATATTTATGGTGTGAAGGAGAAGTGTGATCACACTTACTCATGCATGCTTCTTTTCCTTGTAGAAAATGTATGTAAAACAGACTATGGGAGATGGAGTGACACTGTACATCAGGAAATCCAGTAGCCAGGCAAAGCCATATATTCAGTGCTGTTAGAACCTCATTTCTRTCTCTGCAGACAGTTTATTCTTGCCTTGATCTTTTTAAACTATGGGGTCAATGAATGTCTTGCTGTGACTAAGATGATCTATCTTTGGTCCTATGAGTAGCAGTTAATGAAAAAGTAAGATAGCAATCTATACAAGAGTTGAGGAATATTACTCATTATGATTAACCATTGTTTCTTTGTCAGATTTCCATCTCTACCAAATGTTGCCAGCAGATATGAATGGGAGCATTCAGGTCAAAATCAGATGATATCTGAGTTCTGATTGAACAAAACTAATGCCTTTCATTTTCCTAGTATTGCAGAGAACAAAATCTGGGGAAGCACAGAAAAAAGAAACAGCTCAGAATGCAGCAATCAGGCTCACTTCTAAATGCATAATGTGGATGATATTGAGGTGAATACCCAAAAGGAAACTTGAATAAGCTAGTTCTGGCATTTAGATATTTACTGATTCCAAACTGTCTTTGTGAAAACTGCAATTTAGAGAGCATAGAAGCTTAATTCAGTATTCCTTGGAATACAAAAGTAGAGAAGCGTGGTATCATTTGACTGATTTATTCTGTTCCTTTCTTCAAGAAYGTTGTATTTTATTCTCTTGAGAAGCCTTGTATCTTTCAGAAAACCAGACTGTGAAGTTAACCAGGTATTGTCAATGAACGATCACCTTGCAACTGGAAATGAATTTGATGAGCTGATTCCTGGTGACATAGCTTTTAAAATACAGGTAATGTAAATGGATAATCTATATGCTTGTCAATAGTTTTGGAAAGCTTATTTGTCATCACTCCAAAGTTTAGAAGCAGTCCAGCTAAAGTTTTCTCATCCGCAAATGGCATTTTGAAGCAAATAATGTCAGCTTGCTGGGCTAAAACTGAAGCAGTTAACACTATACACAGTGGGATGGTGAGAGGATTAAAACACCCCCAGATCCAGATGCAGATCCAGATGCAAATTCAGATCGGGATCAAGTTTACAATCATTTTAAAATTTAGCAGCATTCAGCTGCCGTAGTTTGTTCGAAAGCATTTCGATTTTTTGCAATTAATAGATCACAGTTTCTTGGAGCTACCAAAGCCTACAATAGAGAAAATAATTCATTACATATATTTTATGAGATTCAGATCTTGTCTTATATTTGTTCTATTTTTTAATCAGTGAAAAGAAGCAATAGGAAAYTGTTTCTAATTGTCCTGACCTTGCCAAAGTAAAGTGGAATGAAGATGTCTGTTCCTAAATGTTATTTAGAAGAAGGTGTTTTCAAATGCAGAATCAATTGCTGTGTCACACTTTCATGGCAGTTAAATGATACTGTAGGAATCAAATACAGATGATGCTCTTTGTCCTTGAGATGTGACAGCTCCTTCAACTTAAGGTAACTTTATGGCTGCTCTAATGTGTACCTGAAGATATATTTGATTTAAATTACTTTAGAATCATGGGTCAGAAAGAGCACTTAAATGCCTTATTCACTCAGCTGTCTCAGCTAGTTAATCGCAGCCAAGATTCCTGCAAGGAGGACCAATGCCTCACTTAAAAAGCAGGAAGATGCTTCTGCAAGGGCTCTAATGTGAATTACAAACCCCAACTATAATCATATCCAGTAAAACTTTCTCAATGTTCAAAGATATTTGGACCAAAGTGTTACTTTTCCCAATCAATCTTTGCTCATATGACAAAAAAGTATATGTCATCACAAAATTCTATGACATCTTTTTCCTCTGAAATTTAGACCTCTTTTCCCAGAACTTACACTGGACAGTGACCTTTCTTTAAAGACATTACTGAATGCCTTTCTTTGAACATATCCTGGTGGGTTTTCTATTTGGTTTGAATCACGTTGGTTCTGTTTGGGTTTTTTTCCCAGTGCAAAGTTTGTAGGAATGCAAGTGGAATGGRAACTATTGAGCAATGTACTGACTCTTCTAATATTTCTTCCAATCAAATGTCAGTCATGGTATCTGAGTACAAAATACGTGTGTGTGCRCCATTTCCACTGGATTTCATGGRTACKTTTTTATATCCTCAGTTACTACGCTCTTCTGATGGTCATGCTTTATCCAGAGCT
Source organism: Amblyornis subalaris (assembly GCA_018881555.1). Taxonomy (NCBI): domain Eukaryota; kingdom Metazoa; phylum Chordata; class Aves; order Passeriformes; family Ptilonorhynchidae; genus Amblyornis; species Amblyornis subalaris. The sequence continues at coordinate 33,511,097 of JACAXG010000001.1, read as the reverse complement.
TAAGTAAACTTAGGACTAAGTAAGCACTTCAATTTTGCAGTGAAAGAGACCCAAATATTAAGTCATGACTACATAATTCATATTGCTTTTCTATGGATACCCGTGGTCACATTTTTAAATGAAAAAGAATAGATGAATAGTCACCTTCAKCTCCAGACAAGCTGGTCTCTAGAGCTTCTTATATAATTTATACTCAAGGGTACCCTGTACTTCTCAAAGAGCCAAGAAGCCTCCAAGTGCAGTTAAATGAAGTCAGTGAAACTCTGCCTTTCTGCTGGATGTCTCCCTCACCTCCTTGCATATTAAATGCTTAATCTCTTTTTACCCCATCTCTACTTTCTGCTTTTTCCTATCTTGTATTGCTAGTTCTTCATTCTCCTAATGTTTCCGTGTTAATGCTCTCTGCTCCTTTACCCAATCCTCCTGAAAATAAGTACTGACTGGTCCCCTTTCATTTTTTTCTTTCAGTTATTATTCTAATGATGGTGAATCTGGACATTATTCAGACACTGAAGATTACATTATTTTATAGTGATGAATAGTTTTAAATATGGGTAAGAAGAAAGATAAATCCTAGAAGACTTTCACCTTTGACAAATACTATTTCAGGTAAGGAAGATGTTACATGAACCAACCATAGCATACTCCCAAGACAGGTTACTTGAGAAGGTGTCACAGCTGGGTGGAAAATGGAATCCCTGTCCTTTGGGAAACTTTACTGTTTAATATTTGTTTTCCAACTAGCATAATGCCTTGTTGGCAGCCTATCCTTTTAATATATTTGTAGAGTTGATGCGGCATGCGGATGAGGAGAGGAGATTACTTACTGCTTGCAAGGAAAAGAAGTATTTGGAGGACCGCAGTGCACTGATCCTAAGTGCTCCAAACCCTTTCCTGGAGCTACAACACTTAGGATAGTGACCAAGCACTACTTAATTTTGCACAGAATGCATAGCTCTCTTTGTCCAGGTGGCAAGAGAGAAAGGCACAAAACATGATGCTCCTGCAGCAATTACTAATGACCTCTAAGATGCAAGGGAGGTCCGAGATTGCTTCTACACCCAACAGTTGCAGTAAAAATAGGAACCCTAACCCTTCACCATGTGCTGCCCCATATTGCTTCTACTTTACCTTGTGTGTCAGAAGTAATGTTCCCTCCCCTACTCTTCTGGGAACATCAAATGTTCAACCTTTTCTCTGGGATCTCAGCCCACATAAATAACACACACCTTATTTAAGCAGGTGTCTACATATGTATTTAAGAGCTTGTCTACATATGTAATGTTACTTTCAATGCACAGCAATATCAGAACTGGGAAAATCTTACAGCACTGAATGTTGTTAATTATCTATGTAAGTATCAAAGACCCAGGCTTATTACTGGACATGTGAACGACTAGATAGCTTGTGTAAATTTAATTTTGCATTTGTGTGAAGATAATTGATTGCACATGCATGTTTTCGGGTCACACAACACTGAGGGACCAATGCTAATCTCAAACAAAAAATTTGCAGTGTGACAAATCCTTGCTATCTTTTTGCTGTCATTACAAAAGCCAGTCGCAGGAGAACTGGTAACTCATCATCTGAGATTCCCTGTTCTCTGCAAAATGTGTGAGGAGTTACTTCTATGGATGTAATGCACCCATCTTACTTTCTGTAAAATGCAACTGATTGAAAAAATATACCTAATTGAAAGAAATAATTTAAAACCAAGTGTCTACTTGATGAAAATCTCTCCTTCTGTATCTCTTTGTTTTCAAAGACAACTTTGAAAGAACCCTTAATTTTTTCAGTTTGTATAATTTTKACTATTTTTTTCCATGTGAGTCACAAACTGATTCGTCATGGAAACTTCAAGAAAACTTTGCAGCTCTTTAAGAGGTGTGGTATTCCTAGAAGCCGGTGTTGCAAAGATGATACTGGAACTGATGAGTCCCAGAACAAAACTTTCCATGAAACTTTGCAGATAGTATCATAGCCATGTTGTACAGACAAGTCATTTCTTAAGGACAGGGAGGAAGAGGAGTATATAGGAATACTTAAAAGAAATGCAGTAAGAATCATGGAGTAGAAGGAAGAAATCTTCATTAAAATTGATGTTCTAACAACGTGATTCAGCAGAACTGAGATGGAGAAAATATATTTTCCCTAACATAAGAGCTGGTCCACCTGCTAGCCCTATTTTTTTATATACCTCYTGCCACTTAAGATGTCAACAACTTTGAAAGGTTGATCAAAATGACACGGGAGAGAGACAAATGACACATGGCTTGGCAAGTCAGCATGCTATTCTAAAAGCCATACTGGGCAGGATAGACAAGAGGAGAAAGAAAGGATGAACACAATACAGAAAGAGTTAAAAAATAATAAATTTCAATGTCCAAAAGATGACACAGTCAAAAATTGTAACTTTGGAGAAAAATAATTAGATTTTTAAAGCATGGTTTATTATCAAATTTCTGTTATCTGCATTTTCAAAGCACTTTCTGGAGTCATTCTCCAAAAAAATAGAGAGGAATTTACTTTTAAAAAATTAAAACTGAGATTCAATCATTCTGTTTATTCCAGAAAATAGAGTTTGTAAAAGCAGAGCTGGCAGAAGGAATGGGCAAAAGTCCAGTAAAGGAAGATGGAGATGCAAGAAAACTTTCTATCATTAATGCTAGTGAATTCCAGCACTGCCATTCTAGAGCTGGGTTGTTTATTTGTTAAGGGTTTTTTTGGTTAGATTTTTTTTTTTTGGTTGGTTGTAGTATTTTGTGAGGGGTTTTTTGGTTTTGTGGGGTGAAGGCTACCCTAGTGGTCATAGGTAAAGAAATTTTTTTTTTTTTGCTTTTTCCATATTGAAGAACGTTGTAAATGCAGCCGGTAAAAGATACAAAGGACACTGTAAAAATCCGTATTTGAAAGCAGGGCTACAGAGCTTAGAGCTTTCTGAGACAGCATGCTGCTGAAAGGACATGGAAATTTTGCTTCAGCTACAGACAAAGACCATACGTGAAGTTTAACAAGGGCAAGCGCTGGATTGTGCACCTGGGATGGGCAACCCTGGATGTACGGACAGACTAGGGAATGAGATGCTGGAAAACAGTGCTGCAGAAAGGGATCTGGGGGTCGTGGTCAATGGCAAGTAGAACATGAGTCAGCTGTGYCCTGGCAATCAGGAGGACTAACCATGTCGTAGGGTTCATCAGGCACAGCATCGCCGGCAGGGCAAGGGAAGGGATTGTCCCGCTCTGCTCTGCACTGGGACGGCCTCACCTCGAGTGCTGGGGGCAGTTTTGGGCATTGCAATATAAAAAAGACATTAGACTATTAGAGAGCATCCAAAGGAGGGCAACAAAAAACGGTGAAAGGCCAGGAGGGGAAGCCGTACAAGAAGTGTCTGAGGTCACTTGGTCTGTTTAGCCTGGAGGAGACTGAGGAAAGAGCTCCTCACAGTCTACAACTTCCTTGTGAGGAGAAGAGGGGGAGTAGACACTTCCTTCTGGTGACCAGTGGCAGGACCCGAGGGGATTGCATGAAGTTGAGTCAGTGGAGGTTTAGGTTGGATATTAGAAAAAGGTTCTTCACCCAGAGGGTGGTTGGGCACGGGAACAGGTTCCCCAGGGAAGTGGTCACAGCACCAAGTGAAAAAGTTCAAGAAGYATTTGGACAATGCTCTCAAGCAGATGGTGTGACTCTTGGGGAGGGTGCTGTGCAGGGCCAGGAGGTGGACTTGATGACCCTTGTGGGTCCCTTCCAACTTGGAATATGCTGTGATTGTGAATACTGTGCTGGGTCAATTAATAGTACCAGAAAGAGTCCATCCTTTAAGAGTTCATTAGAACTTTGTTTTTCAGATCTTCAAGAGCTGCTCATCTTTAATTTTTTTGTTTTGTCATCCTTTTTTCTAGCATTGCATCTTCCTTGTAATATGAGCTAAACTATTTACTGCCTAAAAGTAAAATAAAATTAAATTAAATAACATAAATGTGATTTTATGTACAATAAAATTGAAATCTTCAAATTAGCCAGTTCAATGATAAGTGTATMTTCTCCAGGAAGACCTAAAGGAAGGTATTTTACTTCCTACTTTGTGTGCTACTTTCTGATCACTGGAGACCAGTTGAAATCTGGATTACTTTGGATCGAATAAAACATTTCACTGTTGACTTCCATACAAGCTAAAAAATACTGTACAAAGTAAAGTGGCACCGGAGGGTAAGGATCTAGCTGGGAGATAAAGGACAAGTTTACTCTATTTTCCTAACTTTCACAGTATGGCACAAAAGCACAAAACAGAAAATATCTTCATGGAGAGGTCACTAGAGTCCTTGGCAAGTCTTCTCCTCCAGAAAGTAGCAGCAGATGTGTTCACCCCATGATGCTACATAAGTGCTCTGAAAGATACTATGAACAGAAAGCCTCTATATAAAATGTATTGTTGATGATCCACAACCACAGAGCAGAAAAAGTAGGTTGCCTAGGAATAAAGAATAAAATTCATGAAGATACCTAAGCGATTTAGAAGTCCGAGTTCAGCCCAAGTTCCAAAATTGAAGTGTGTTTGTAAGCTCAAATCTTCAGAGGAACATAGGACTTAATACAGGATGTGGCAAACTCAGTGGTGCCACAACTAGATTGCTACCAGTACCTGAACTAGTCAGTTTAAAGTTGGCTCATTTATCTGTGGTTGCAAGACTACCCTGAGGGTTATTGACTCAAATGCCTAATTAATTTATGAAAATGGGACTTGGGACTCTTAGCTGGCTTAGACGCTTTGGAAACGCGTGGGATGTGACTCAGCCTTGCAAGRCCCAAAAAGTCTTTAACTATCATTGCCATCACAAGGAAGTGGAAGTATCAGAAGAAAACCAGTGAAACACAAGTGTGAAAGTCAACAGAATGAAGAGAAAGAGATTTTATTTTTATGTAGTAACTTCTGTACAATGTTTAATTTTTAATAAAATACAAGATTGATTTCATCATATATTYATCTACGGTTGGACTTTATGGTCTAAAAGGTCTTTTCCAAGCTAAATGTTTCTATGATTTTATGACTTTCTCTATAAGTACAGTGATTATATGTGGTGTTTATATATGTCTMCATACATTATATATGTCTACGTACATTATTGATACTGCTAAGTATGACATGACATATCAAACCAAGTGGTTAACCAGGCATAAATCCAATGTACCTGTGCCAGGAACCAAYGCATATAATGATTAATGGACTGAATAAATACCACTTATATAGTAGTATTACCCTAGATAATTAGTTGTTGATTCATCACATTTTGCTGCATACTTTGTCAATTAACAGAATGTCTTAAAATATGACTATACTCTCCAAAGGCATTTGTGCTCATACAGTAACCATGTATTGTTCAGCCTTGTTGACAAAGAGATCAGATCAGAGAAATACAGTTGCTGATACAGCAGCRACTTTATGAGAAAAAATTAAACAACAGAGAGCATGTTCTAAATACATTGGATTTTTCAGAGCAAGAATAGCTATAGTCTGCTCCTTTTTTAACCTGTGTCAACCATATGTAAGGACCATGATAAAAATTTTTCTGTTTAATTTATGGTGCATATTATATCCTGAAGTAATCTCATCTAATCTATTGAAAGCATCACTTCAGTTTAATGATAAGAGTTTTCTATATGGCAAGGCAAGGAACTGCGCAAGAAAGTCAGCTCTCTCGTTTTGGAATTTCTTGCCAAGCTTTAGCAAAACACAAGTTCTGAGTGATACTCAGACCTATTTTTCTAATTTGTTTTACCACTTGCCCAACAAATTTTTGTTCTCAGATGCTCCATCCTACATACTCTCCATCTGAAGTTCTTTCACAGTGTTTGGTGCAAAATATTTTGCTTTACTACTTGGATATTTGTAGAGTAACCATTTTCTAGAATTTGAATTAACTTTCTGATCCTTCAAGCTGCACTGGCTTTATGCATGATGGACATGATTGTGTATTATTTGGAATGGACTTCACCACAGTCTGCAGTAAGGACTTCTAGTTTGCTTTTACTGAAATAGACACATATCTTTTAATTCTTGCATTTCAGTTTGATATCACTGAGACTAAAATGGATTTTCCTGGGCTCATTTAAGGTGAAGAGTCCCTTCAGTATTCATATTATTACTTTTGTCAYTTTCTTCTTTCTAATCTGTCTTGCAAGGATCTCATATATTAATTTTTCTTTCAGTTAAAATGGCACGGGTCTGATAGTGCCCTCATTACCCAAACTGTTATTTCTCCCTCTGGCCTCACAAACTGTATTAAATGATGTTTCTTTTGGGGGAGTCCAGCAATGACATTCTGAGTAATGCTTTAAGTGATGGGTCTCAAATTGGATTTAATTTACATTTAGTAAGACATGTATGGTATGGCAAATTAATTATTACTGACTGTTGAAAATGAGTTTTGAGAATTAATGGTTAAGGAATGAATAGTATATTTATTATATAAAGGGTTGCAGAACATCAATTATATTTCTTTCCAGTAATGAAGTGGTATTCGTTTGACATAAGTTAATTATTTAGTCAGGTTTAAAAGAATAATTATCTGATCTCTGTAAACAAGCTGTGTTAATTAAAACAAATAGATTGAAAGCTTCACACAAAAAAATTGAATGGATTTTTATTTTTTAACTAACTTTTTCTTTCTTGAATGTTTTACTACCAGAAATTTTGAGTTTCATGACTTCTGCAAGGGACTTCAAATTAAGTCATCAAAATATATTTGTAGCCAAAATTTGTACTCAATCCACTTTCAACAAGGGATAAATTAGGTATCATATTTTCAAGATACCATTCTTTGCAGCTTATAGGGGGTTTTTTGTATCTTTGGACTGAAATAAATCTGAACTAAACTAATAAATAAAAAGTTGCATTTGTGTATGACTTTTTTAAAGTATACACTTCAGTCAAAATTTGATTCCAAAGTTCTGGTTGTTTAGTAATTTCAAATGATGCACCAGAAATGGATCATATTGGTTTGGTAATTTTGTTTGTGGATTTTTTTTTAATAGTCTGACATTACAGTTCAATTTTTCATAGATTTCAAATTTCCTGACTGGCCCTTATATCATCTCACTTTTACATGACAAGTCTTGTAAAAATATGTTAAAGTATTCCACATAGATGTTTAATGAGCATTGCAAAAAGTGTTAACTACTGGCAGTAGAATGGACCCAATTGTTCATCATGCTCCTTCCACACTCATTGGCCTTTGCAAAGTGTGGGTGTGCAAACTGTGAAACATGGCAAAGTACTTTTGTTAATCTTTACCCTACTGCTCACAGGTTTAAGTGAGTGCTTAAGAGGAAGTAAAAGTGAGTCACTACAGAATATATCTGTTTTCTTCTACTCCCCAGTCCTGGTTGTAAGGCTGATCACATGCACTGAAGTGTAATTTTAATTCTTGTAGTTCTGACAGGAAGATTTCYCGTTTATTGCTGTTTATATTCTTGAACTGATACAAGTGTATGGTATTAAATTGACCTTTCTGTTATTTTTGAGTTTTGATTGGGTAGCCAGTCCACTTTTTCTTCTATAAGCTCTATAATAAGGCTATAAACAATGCAGGAGTCAAGTGACCACCCAATCAAAGAATAAAATATTGAAAAGGTCAAAAGAGTGTAGTTCACTACTAAGATTCATTGAATATAAATTAGACATTAAATTCCTGATATCTCATTCCCTTGACTGAGTAGTAATGAGAATGGAAAATGGCAGAAAATTAATCCCTTCTCATTAAAAAGCTTGTAATGATAATGTGGAAGTTGGTAGTAATGTAACCTGTTCTCATTACAGTCTTCAGGAAAGGGTCTTTGTGGTCTTCTTCAGATGTGATAGCAGTGAACTTTTTCTCCCTAATAAAATACTACAGTGAATGTGGTTACATTGCATACTACTCCCTTGCATAAGTTTTCTGCACTGCACAATTGTCCTAAAGTGACATAACCTTTTCCATTCATTAACACTGGAATTTCTGTTGTATCTACACTTTATATCAATGTGAACATATATCTGTGTCAGATGTATTTTGAGTGCTGCCTAGACCAGGTGGATGCCCACATCCTATTGAATTTCAGTGTAACTTGCAGACTGATTTTCCTTGGAGCATTTTGCAAAGTCTAGCTTGAGACATAATTAATAACCCAATGACAATTATTCAAATTAAAATGTGTACACATTAGCTAAGGATTTCAGACTATCAATGGGATAAATACCAGAAATGTGGTTGCATACCTATACACACACACAAATGGATCCATGTATATCTGTTTTCCACATTAAATTCCTCTGTGCCCACAACATATAATTTATCACAGTGAATTTTACTGTCTCCTTGACTTTGAAGTACATTCAGACTTTTCCCTAACAGTATTTAGACTGTGAGACCAGGAAAATTAAAAACAAACAAAATTCTGCAACTAAACAAAACTTTATTTTGCTTTCCATGAAAAGGTGGAATATAAAACAACTTATTTTGATGGAAGTATATAAGTTAATGTCCATTTTGATTCTCAGTAACTGAACACAAGGTAAAAAGAGTACATTTATTTTTGATATTGAAAAATGCATGTCATAGCAGTTTAGTTATGAAATATGAGGAGGAAAAAATGTATCACATAGTGTTCAATTAGGTTACCAGAATGACTTGCTTCCTACTCCGTGGAAGTGACGGGGTGCATTTTTCTGGTAGGGAGATCAATCCCTGCACACTGGCTCTGCGTAGGAGTGCATCCTGGTGGATGGCCCCATATCTCACATCTCCTGCCCTACGATCCACATAACAAGTGTAGTTATTTAGCCAGTGAGGCTGAGCTATTCTGCATTTTACATCACCACATTGGAAATGAAACCAAGCACAGTGCTCCTCTACAAACTAGTAAATCCCTGATGCCATAAGAAGGGGTTGTTATAAAATGTGGAAAGTTGTAATGAACTAGAGAGYGAAGGTCTTCTGCAGGAGAAGAAATTCCCAACACATTCATTTGCATACAGACACACTTGCAAATTCACACGTTTTTCCAGGGCTATGAAAACTCCCATGTCATCCAGAGACAGCCAAACTGAAGGTCTTTCCATGTAAGCTCCACCCCACTTTGTGCAGGGGGAAATGATGGCATGCAACTCTATGGCTGCTCCAAATACCCTTGACAGCTGCAGGTTGCAGAACTACCCACAGGCAATCCAGGAAAAGCATCTGCAACAGCACAGCAACCTGGCCTATCTAAATTATGCTAGCAGCAGCTCTGGTTCTTGAAACATTCTACAATATGGAAAGAAGAAAAGGGCTAATCTCACCTCTTCCGCCTGATCTGGCTGTGCAAGTGTGTGAAATTACTTCAACTATCAACCTATGTGTATTTTCTTGAAGTGGTTGGTGAGTACAATTATACGTATGCACACATAGGCACACACGTTCTTATGTATCCTCTCCAGCATTTCCATATGGATTTGTTTTTCTCTGAAAATGGTCACAAAAATGGCAGTGTTTTATTTGACTTTTCTTGCAAAACTATTGCTAACTTCTACAAGCAACCTGCTCTCCCTATTTTTTTTAATGCTATTAATTTATTGATTTTTTTTGGCAATTTCTTTGGCAAAACACTTTAATATATGCCAGCCAGTTTCATGTCAGTATCTATGAAAAAGAAAAACTTTGACATTTTAGTGTTACCTAGGATGAAAGAATTGCACTGCAGATCCAAAAGAGACCAGCTACACTGCAGATTTCTGTTCACACCAATGGACCCTGGAAGGAATACTGCCTCAATGAAGCCAAATTCTCTCCGGTGTACTTGTGCAGCCTACAGGGACACACAACTTAAAGCAGATCAATGTCACTAGCAAACAATCAAACAGGTAGAATTAACAAATCTACCAACAGCTAAGACCAACACCACTGATACATTAGTGTCCATAAAATTCCTAAGACTTTGCTGGAAAGACACCCTTATTTGCAGCAAATTTTCATCTCCATACCAAAAACACACTACCAAAAAGACRTGTTGTTTAGCTACCTACCAGTTTCTTATCCCACAAAACCTTCACAGGTTTTGGTAAATGTCTATGGAATGCTTTCCCAAACGCAAAATTTTCTTTAATTTTTTTCTTTAGGTTTCCTGAAAATTAAACTGCAGATTTCACAGCATCCTCTGTCATGGGCCCATGTGATTTCTTAGCGTGTTTGCAAACACTCTCTTTCCAATGTGTAGTTTGAAATCATTATTACTTTTATTCTAGTTTTCTTTATGTAGAGCCTCTGAGAATCCACCTATGAAACCAAAATTTTCCACATCATTTAATATCAAGAGGTGCCTGCCAGAAGTGACTGTTTTCCAGATATGCTCATCTGTGCAGGCAAAGCCTTGGTGGATGGGAGGCAAGAATAGCTCTTTCCATTGTTTAATTTTCACTCCAATAATCACTTTTCCCAAATACTAGGCCTCCTYATTGTATCTCCTATCTTTGTTGTATCATACTCTTGTTTCATGAGGCATCTAATTTTCTTCTTTCTTCTGAATGAACCTATTCTTGAGAATAAAAGGTGTCAAAATTTGCATGGACAATGGGAGCCACTAAAGATTTTCCTCGTCTGAGAGTTTAGCATTACAGTTGTGCCCTTCACCCATTAACCCTCTTCTGCAAAATCGATTAAACATCCTTCTCTGGACTCATGTGGCCAAGAGCTCCAAAAATTATATTGTTGTTTGAAAAGTACAGATCCATAATTCAGTGCTCTTTGCGACCGTAGTTCCTGACTGAACTGTGGGAAATATTGACAGTGGTCAATAGAACTGCATTGCTCTTGAGTGATTGCAAAGCTCTAGAGCCTCCCTCCTGAATCACAAATGCACTAGGTGATTCATGCTTATTTGGCTACTGTAGAAGTATTTTTAAGCACATTTACAAATCCACGATTAGTAGTTAAAATAAAAAAAAAAAAGAGAAGTTCAGTATCGGGTTAGAATCTATTAAATGGGAACAACTTCTGTGCAACTGTTTGCAGAGATAGAATCTATGTAAGACATACTCTGTTAGGAGATGCCCTAATGGCCAACACCATTGGGGGTGACYCAAAGAATATAGTGATGAAAAAATTCTTCCAGCTACTTGCATTAGTGCTCCTTGAAAAGAGAAAAACTAAAAGTTGGTAGACTGAAAAGTGTTTGTCACAAATCGCTTGTACTTATCCTGACTTTGACCATGGTATAATTCCATCCTCCCTCAGCAAAGCATGCTGTTCTAAGCAGACTGACTCAAGTAGGATTTAAGCAGGATTTACGCATGTTCTTAATGGTGGATAGAGAGTTAAAAACACCTTTGTGAACACTAGTAGATTTAAGAAAGAAAGTATATTTCGTTTTCAAATTAAGCCCACAAATTAGCAGAACATACCCAAAATGCAGAGTCCAAAATGCAGTACAATCCCTTTTGGAACTGTGGTAGAGCAAGGGTAATGTCTGGATCTTCACCACCACCACCAAAGAAAACCTTTAACAGAGTTGATAAATAAAAATTAAATCCATAAACATACCATGTGATTAAGTTATTCCATGTGCCTCCTCTGAGAAAAAAACCTTAAGCAAATGAATATTACTGAATCAATCTTCGAGTCAAACCTTTAAAAAGAATATGCTGAAATTCTGTTTTTGGGACTGGTGTAAACATACATTTATACCACTGTATAATGAAATAGGGTTTCTTGGAACTTCCTCTCACCCATTATCTCTTACAGATTAGTCTATGATGCACAGACACAAAAGCTGATATTGCTATAAAAACAATTACTACTTCAGGAAACTGACCTTGAGAAAATCTGAACTATTTTCTCTCTTCTGTGAAAAAATGTTAAGAGTTAAGTGAACCTGATGTACTAAGGTGAGCAGTTTGACAAGAGAAGAATAGGCGGGGGTGGAGAAAAAGACAAATCATGACTATCCCGCTCCCTCACTTGTGATAATCCCTCTGATTGCTGACTAGAAACTATCCTTATAAAGGAGTRTGGAAAGTTACTCTCCAGTCTCAAAACTGGGACCTTTAGTTGTGTAAATTGTTGTATAATACAGATATATATTTCACCAAAAATTAATTTTATGCCCTGTTACCATTAAATTCTTGTTGATTAAGCAAAACTAAGAATAAAGAATGTATTAAATTAGGATCCTTAGGCATTTGGCTAAAAACAGCATTAGCTTCTCTCAGGCTACTAATTCTTACTGTGGAAAAGGTCAGTACAATGACTTTAGTAAAAAAGTGATATTTCTCAGCCTCCTACTTTGTCTACGCTGTATAGAATCAAGGAAAATCATACCACTCTTTGACCAGCATAAGAGCATGACTTGTGAAAGAAAGGTGGGTTGGAAAGAAAGATGAAAGTATTTGAAATTAATAAAACTACACAAACAAATAAACAAACTTCTGGACAATCATATTTTCATCCTCGGGGTCAAGTTCTTCTGTCCAGAAATGAATAAATTGATCTGAAGGAAAAGTCTGAGCATACAAAAAATCTCGTGGTTGATTTTGGATTCTACATATTGACAAAGTATCTCCTTTCTAGTCTCTAGGACTTGTGGTATCATATATTGTTTCTTATCTGCCTACTTGTGGATCAAATAAAAAAGGTCACTTGCATTACTCAAAAGGTCTGTAATGTTCTCAGGAGTCAGAAATGATCTGAAATTATATACTTGTTCTTTATAAAACTACTTCTTAATAGACAGAAACACACAGTGGGAGCAGAATATCATTTAGGTATTCCCACTTTATATGCTATGCACAGTTACAATGCACTACCCTGTGAAATGATTTAGAAATTCGTACTGTAATTGTTTGAATTACAATAAACCACACACCTTCATAAGTGTGTGGTGCAAAGCCACTTGGCCTGAATTTTCTTAACATATGATACATAATTTTAACTTGGTTTTCAAGTAATGCAACTGTTCCAGTTACACAAAGATCATTCTCTTAGAAATAGTTTATTTGAGCTACACTGATGCCTTATGGGGACTACCTAAAAGAGAGASACTTGACAAAGATTAAAAGGTTAAAAGCAGTGGTGTTTATTTGAAGGCCTTCAGGTACATCCAGGGCAGTCAAAGCTCGCTTGGGGGGGGGCCTACACCCCAAGAGGACSCCCTGAGGTCGTCTCCCCAAGTTAGACCACCCAAGATGGACGACTGGTCACGAGTTGTCCATCCTTTTATAAGTTTGGTCCATTAGCCTATCGGGGCTAGCTCTTCCAATTACAGCCCCAGGCAATGAAGTAATTCCCCCCAGTTTTTTTTCCCCCTTCATCAACAGTTGTTTACTTATCTTGGACCTGAAGCAGTAAGGTGTCCTTGAAGTCCAGGCCTGAAGATGGATTGTTTTGTCTAAAAGGCAGTAGCTAACACTTTTATATGGGCTTTAGAGTTGCACACTAAGGATCGCAGGGTTACAAGTATATGAAAAATATAAAAGCCAAAATCCTAAGGCATCAATACTGCCATTCAGGTATCCTTCATGGACCCCTTACAAATAGTACATTGACTCTTCCCTAAGCTCTATTTCATGAAACATGAGAATAAACCAGATGCAGACCGGTGATGCAGCTGGACTGGTGATAGAGACCTCATATCTTTGGATTTTCACCTCTCCCCAAAATTTTTCATATGGCCTCGGCAAATACCAGATTCTCAAATGTCTTCCCTCCTGTAAGTAAGATGTGGGCAATAACTTTCTTTTTTCTATTTGCTCTCCTTAAACTGAGCATGACTGTTGTGCATTGCCTGGTATGGGACAAGATGTGGGGTTATGGTCCCATCTGCTCTTCCACATGTGCAAGAGCTGCCTGAAGGCCTGGACAACAGCCCAGAAGAGAATGCTATCACACCCCCTGTCATATCTCTGGTTGATGCTTGGTCTTTGTGTCTTTTATTTCCATTGACTGATGGAAAGGCACATTACTAACCCTGCTTTGCTGGAAGGGCTGCATTATACACATCAACCCAAGTACTAAACTTTTCTCTCTATAAATATAAACAATACATCTATATTGCCTGCACCCCTGCAAGCATCCTTTGAGCAGAATTTGGAAATTTAGATTAAAGGAAAAAGATGTCTTATTAGAAAGCAAGCCTACAGCTAACAGCCTTGTCTATGGCATGGGACTTTCTGAGACACAAGGTTCGGTGACAATAGAATACAGTACTACATTTGCAGTTTCTTTAGGGGGATACAGTACATAATGTGAACAGGTCATCCAAACAGAGCTTTGCTACAGGAATTCTTTATTATTACTATTATTGTTGTTATTACTGTGAATCTATAATGATTGCTTTGCTGCTGTATATTTCCCATTCTGACTCCCAGGTACAGAAATGACAAAACACTTCAACAGATGAAAGGCTGTCCTTAGGGTATTTCCAGCTCAGTAAGAAGTGGAAAGTACAAGACAAGTCACAAGAAAGCCTATCTTTTAGCAATTTATAGCTGTATTGTGCACAGTCTGAATCTTTTGAGCAGGATCTTTGGGCCACTCTCCTTTTGTACATTCCGAGTATATCTCCTTGCTTGTCATTCTTTTGTCTTTTTTTTCCTTTTCCTACTTTTTTCTTTAAACAAGGGTAGCTGCAGACTACTCCTCTAGTTTCACTAGAGCTTTAGRCTTCGCTACTAGGTCGGGTCTCTGAACTCTCCTGTTATGTTAAAAACCATGAGACAAATCCTAGCTCCCTTATAGCCCATGAGAAYTTTGCCTTTGACTTCAACACGACATGTTCATATAGAGATGCTTTGTGTAAAGATCCAGGAAAGAAGGACTTGCTTTTCCTCCTCATTTAACTCTTTGGCAGTTGACCTTTTTGGGTTTTGGATATATAACTTCTTTGAAATWACAAAATTGTATAACTCTATGGTGTAGACTCTCTCACACATGTTTATCAATCCACTCTGCTGAAGGGGGTGAGGATCATTAGCTATACTTAACAGACATTAAAACTAAACAAAAGGCATTTACTTAAGGTCATCATAGTGACTGCTAACAGGAAAAGGAGCTAAGCTCAGGGTTTCTCATTTCAAGACCAGAAGCTTACCCTAAGGAGCCAGAGTAGCAGCCTGAGAGAGATGCATTTACTGGGGGTTTTTTGATTGTGCTARTGTAGTTAGTGAAAAAATAATTGGTAGCTTATGCTCTGAAACAGGAGCCAAGCTACAACTTCTGTGTCCAATTCTCATAAAACATATCTCATATTGCAACAATCAAGGCTAAACCTATCTAGATTTCACTCAAGTAATGGGTCCACTGTTGAACTCAACAGGTAATAACTAGTAATAATTTATCAGATGTAATTAATGCAGAAACACCTTAATACAGTCAGTCTTAAGTTTCTGCATGGCTCAGAAGTGGGCCAACTGCTCAGTTAAATTGAGGTGCCTAAACACCACAGCAACAAAATGCTGCTGTGATAGATCCCATGTCTAGTGGAAACTCATAATYTTGAAAACTGGGGCCTTGCTACTGCAAGAAACCTGCAAAAGTTGAATATCTGTAGATTCATCAACATCAGAAGTGCTGCAGGTGCTAGACCTGACTATACACTAGCTAACCAGTACTGAAAGTTAAATAGTCATTTAAACATGGTTCTGTGAATACACTAATAAACACTAACGGGAAGTATACATTGCATCTTTCTGAGAGCAATGAGCAGTGTGTCTCTGCTCAGAGCTGCCTTGTACCATGTCAGGTTTCCATTTATCTATTCTCTACCTTACCCTATGTTTTGAAAAAAATATCAGTTGAAGATGCTTGAAGTTTTGGTTTTCCAGTCCAATGCTGCGGAGCAAAAGAGGATGTCATAGTTTAAATACACATAAAGATTTGAAAGAGTTCTGTTCCTTATGCAGTTTCTGTGCCACTCCAGAAGGGCTTCAGGGGAAAAAAAAAAAAAAAAAAAAACCAAAAACGTAAGCATATTACTTCTGGTTTATTTTATATTGAGTTTACATTCAGTGAATGATAGCAGTATGTTTTTCATTGGTTTCTATGAATTTTGTAGTAGAGAAGAGTTCATGCATTTGGGAGCATAAGATAAGCATTGACAGAAGTACAGAAGAGTATGTGACAGCACAGCTACGATGTTAAAAACTGTAATTTACGGTATTGATTGACTGTTGCCGTGACTCATCACTGCTGTGCTGGCTGCATACAGTGTGCTGCTGCCAATATCAAACCATCCTATATTCCCATGAGTACCCAGCCTTAATGCAATACTATACTGAGACATTGGGAAAAGTTAGCACACATATATTAGGAATATAGATATAGATTTAACAGAAAGGGTGAGCTAAGGGGTCAAATTTTGCCGTTGGCTATTCGCCTCTAACAATCACAGTGAGTGAAGAAACTGCACAGCTGAGGTTCTTGAATCTCATATTAATCACAATTGGCTTGCTTATCTGTACATACTATTTTATATTGCTGCTACACTTTCAGTCTGCACATTTCCACCTATAAACAAATAAGCCTGAGTGCCAAAGTTAATTTCTTAAATCCTCATCTGAGCTCATAAATGTGGGCCCTGTTTTACATAACTGTGAAGGAAATGCAGTCCTCTCTTATTTTAATAAGCCATTAGGATGCTTACTGAAAAAAAGCTGTGACAAACGACAACCTAGGAAGAAATATTGATGTGTTCTTAGATGTAGTCATACAATTCCTCTAAAAGTATGAAGTCCCCCCTGGTTTGCCCTGTTGGATGACAATTTCATGTCCTTGAAATCACAAGCCACAGCATACCCCCCAAGGTGGGCAGACCCTGTTATGAAGCATTACAAAGGGCAAGGACAGATTAGGCATAACACACAATGCAGGCTCCTTTGCAGTGCTGCAGATTCCCTCTGGCTTTGGAGAAAACAAAAAGAAACAGTGTGCCAGGTGTATATAAGTTCCCTGCCCTTCAGACACTGATGGAGGAAAACTGAAGGAGCACATAGGAGAGACCGGAATACTAAAATTCCTGTCGTTTAGTTAATAAACATATATTTACATTTGTTTGGTCTCCAAATTCTGTTTGAGTAAGATTAGTAAAAAGATTGCAATCAAAATTCTTAATGGTTGATTGAACTTCAATTTCACTTAGAGAAAGTCAAGATAAGTTGTAGTATGAAACTAGTTTATTGACTCTGTAATGGACAAAGACCAGACTGTCCATGCTGATTAATAATGATTAAGAAAACATTTCTGATATTGTGGACCTCCTAAGACATAAAGAATTACCTCCAGACTTTAAAGAGAACAAATTGTCTCACAACAAACGGTCATGATTCTTGCCTTCCTTGTTTAGGAAACAACTCGGGGTGGGGGTGGGAAAACGACACAGCTGTAAAACAAGTCCCTTGTGCAGATATTTGCAGCTTTCCTTCGATAACAAAGTTAAAACAACTCAATTACATTAACAACTACATATCTCCATGATATATGTTATGTTCTTATATATATGTTATGTGCATTTTTGCAATTCAAGGGAAATAATCAAGTCTAATCCATGGTACCATTAATGCAACCATAATATATCATCATGTCTTCTCTGAGCCTTCAACAGAACAATTCCAGTGCTTTCCTGGTGCTTGGCTGATTTTGAATCACCAGAAAGAAGTTTGTTAAGACTCAAGAATAAGAAATAAGGACAGGYATGTACCATAAGCTGGTGAGCAAAGGAGAAGGAAACACTGAAAATATTAAGTAAGTTCTTTGGTTTTGAAATCTCAAGTCTACAGCTATTTTTGCTTTACTTTAATGGGAAAGAGTTCTGCTTGTGTGTCTGACTGCAAAATCAGGGATTTTTTAGTCCTACTGCCTAYTTCAATGAAGGAATTGAGCATGACAGTTCCAAATATTCAGAGGTGTAGAGGCGAAGTGTCAAAACCGAGCACACATTTATATGTAGAACTTTTGTGTACTTCTAAAGACAAGCAGTCATGATTTTTGTACACAAAGGTGACAGCTTGGAGTATATGCACTATACTGTAATGGCATGATAGTTACAGGGGTTTTTTAAATAATAATTAAACTCCTAAAGCAAATGGAATAAATTAGGTGACAGAACAGAATGTATCAGCACCAGGTTATTTTGGAAGGGAATCAAACACTGGTTAGTGTAAAATAATAAAAAAAAAATCCCCAATTTGAAAACACACATATGTTTCATTTGGACTTTGTGATGAAACTATCCCACGTATTTTTGCTGGCCACTTAATGCCACTCTGAACCTAGAGTTTCYGAAGTAAACAGAGTTCTGATATCTGCCTCTTGCATTATCTCCTTCGCAGCCCTTTATGTCTGAGGATGAATATTTTCAGGCTTTGTCTTATTCTCACAATGTGAAGAGCTTTGTGGAACAGCTTTTCAAGTAACATTTCAAAGAACAGAGCTCTAATGATTTCATTAACATAATGGCTGTTCACAGATTTAACTGTAACTGAGCCAATGCATTCCCATTGCAGTGAAGTTTAACAAAATTCATTAAACCTGTATGTGTTCATTTATCACTGCTTAACTAAAATTTTAATGTAAGAAATGCACAGGACATGAATTTACTTGCAAATTTGACAATTTTCACATGTAAACATATTCAGAAGGATTTAYTATATTTCCATTTTTAGAAAAACTCTCTTTAAAGAGAATCGGTCAGCACTGCACATCCTTTATAATAATATATGACTATCTAATGAAAATGGGGAAGATGATAGGTAAAATTACCTTTATTTTCTGTATGAAATCTGTACAGTGAATAGCTAAGAATTATGMTGTCTTCTATTATATTAACAAGTACACTTTAGTCGTTCATTAATTTCTTTTATGAATATTAACTACAATGAGTAAATAAAAAAAAAAATACCAGAGAAAACTCCATCACGTTTCATAAAAGGGCATCATCATTTTGTGACTCAAATTGGATTTTATTTGGGGTAGAAATCATACCAAATGTGGTAAAGATACCCATTTATGTTACTGCAGTTGTTCTAACTAGAGAGTAGATAAGAACTTCAATTGCAGGCTTTAAATTGCTTTAGATGTTCTTTGCATTATAATTGCTTACATAGGTGGCTGGAAAAAGCATCACCCTAATTTTGTGCTCCATTTTTTCCCCCTCCAACACAATTCTAAATTGTACCAGTTTCTAGTAATCATGCCTCCACATACTCACAATTCAAGATCTTTAGAAAAGCACTAAAAACAAGTTTGAACACATAAGAGGGTTGAATAGCATCAGGGTAACCCCTGCTAGCACAATACTTCAAGCTCTGTGTTTCTTTCTTTCTGTAAAGTCAAAAAAAGCACTACCTGGCATCCGAATTATTATGGCATAAAGACCAATCTTCCCAGTTTTGTTATTTTTAACAATTTTCTAAAGCCTTCCATTGTGTGCCACAAGGAGACTTTTTTTTTCTAACTGGGTATGAATGAAATTTCGGCAAACATTGTCTGAATTTTACCCTGTTTCAGTGGATCAATGGACCCACCCACAGCTGTCAGCATCCTACAGCAGCTGCTGAGTGTCTGCCTGCTTCAGCTGCTGGCTATAATGCACTGCCTCTTGCTGTGCAATATCCTTGATGAGCAAGTCAGGAACATGCTAAAAGGGACTTGTGTCCTTCTGTTGCTGATAGCTGCACACTGTTGCACACTGCAGCAGTTTAATGGTTCTTGCTATCCTCTTACTACACCAACTATTAATCCATAAATGTCCGCTCTAACTCTTTCCCTTCTGCAGTCATTTGGGACTTCTTTTTCCACAAAATCCCTCTCATGCAGAATTTTGTGAAAAAAGGGTTCTCAACAACAGTCTCTTTTGAATCAATCTAGTTGAAAAAGGTTCTTGAAAACAATCTCATTTTCCCTTTTACATGATTCCTTTCTAAAGCTCACTTTATAATTGCCTGTCACAATAAAGTATTATTTTTTCTCTTTAGAGCTCAGAATCAAATTTTTTCTCACTCATACAYGGGGTAAATCCATGTTTAAACTAGTTAAAGTACTCTTCTAAATTCCAGCTGGGCTTAAAATGAACTTTATCAATTTGGTCCCTATGTTTCCCACATCTTTTTATCACACCTTTACAGGTAAGAAGTTCCTTCATATTCAAACTATTGGCAATAGTCATGCGGTCTTGTTTGCAGGGTAGCATGGCTGAATGGAGCTAATATAGTTCAACCTGTGCAATGAGAATCTCAACAACTAGAGAAGAAAATAGAAATCATCAGTTTCTCGTAATGTAACATCTCATTGCAAACTACTCATTATGTTTATACAGTAGAAAAATCCATTTCTGAAATTCCCAGATAGAATCTTGACATGCTCATTATTCCAAATGTCACAAATCCTAGTSACGTAAGTAGACAAATCCTGTCCTGCTTCTAATGCTCGTGGTCCTCCTGCCATTGCTACCACAGGCATTTCCAGCAGGACTTGCACCCTGTAGCCTAGAAAAGCAGTTCTGCTGTGTCTACAAGGTGGCCACTCATGCTCAAAGTCCTCAGGACTGAGGGCCCTCGGGCATGCTTTGTCCAAACKTATGTTTTGCCTCCTGGAGCTTTGTTTTGGCATATTTAGCTACAATAGCAAGCTCTCCAATGATGAGGTGTCTATGTCAAGTTTTATTTCTTACCTTTCTATGGTATAATTTTTATATACATAGTAGTAACAAACAGACATTCTGGGTAAACTACATTATTCAAAACTGCAGCATAATGATGCAATTTGGAGAAACACAGGTCTGGTATGACAGGAGAGCTCCTGAAAGGTAGGACAAGGGATAGAATGCAGGAGCATACAGGCATGGGATGGTAAGAGGGAGGTTGACATTGAAGACTCCAGAGTTTGAAACAGCTCACCWAAGAGCAGATAAAGAAATGCAACCATAAGTGCTGGGTAAAACAAATCTTAGGGTAACAAAGAGAATGGTGAACAAATATTCAACATACCTAACCCACACTCTAAACACGAAATTTCAGCATGACATGGATTTGCAGACCAAGGAAGATGAGGGTGTAAAGCATGCTAGAAAACATGCAGACTAGCCCGATGTGAGGAAAAGGATGCCATTGTGATGGATTTCACACTTTTTCTAGGGGAAAATAACCCATCACTGTCCTCCTGGTGAAGAGTCTGGGACACTGTCAGCTCCTTTTAAATAAATCTCCCTTCCACCTCCAGCCAGACTGAAGTCACTCACCTTAGGACTCAGAGGGGTCTGGATGGATAAGCATAACAGCAGAGAAATTAAATAGGTACTAGAAAGAGTGCATATAAAATTTTTAATTGTATTGTACTTACTTATTGTTGTTAAGCCTTTTTCTGTAATAGTTTCTTTACTTACTTTCTCTTTTGTTTTCCATAAACTAATGAGATTTGTACTAACACATTTCATTAGGCTTTTAAGATTTCAATTATGCTAAAAATAAATTCTTAGCTTTGCATGTAAGGTGTGTTTCTGTTTTGTCAATACAATATTTTAAGTGTAATGGGCTATCTGATTAACSTAGAAATATTCAGCCAGAGATCTATATCCGAGCTACTCACCTTAAGCTTCCTTTAGAGGCCATAAAAATCAGTCCATGATCAATGGAGTCAAAGATGTAATTCATCTTAAAGSAAATATTTAAATTATATTCTGTTTCCAGTGATTATAAAGGGATTTTCGACTTGTAGCTTTGCCAGAATGTTTACACTAGGGTCTTCTGAAGTTAGAGATGAGTTTCATTGTGTTTAGTACATGAAAGTTAGCATAGCTTTTGTTTTTAATATCGTGTCAGAAGCTTCTACTTCAGTGCACATTCAGCCCAACGGCTTTGAAGTATCTAATACCATGTTGCAGAGATTGAAGTAATCACACTGCTTCAGTATTTTGATCAGCGGCAGCAGAAAAATCAACACAGTGAGCCTTTATCTGCCATTTACACCATCACAGTCTTTTGAGGCCATGTGTTCGTMCAAGTAAACCTAGCAAGGCTGCTCTTTTCCATGTTTATGACACCCTTTTCACTCAAACTTTCCTGCAGTTATTTACTTCTTACAAAAGTATGTCTCATAAAGTTAAATCATCACAAGTTGAAATCAGAGTATGACTAATAATTGTAATGCTACGGAAATATTTACTAGGAAAATGTCTACTCTAACTTTCAATATAACACAGCAGGAAAGGAAGACTTTATTACTGGTCTCCCAATCTGACATTATCTTTTACCTTTTCCAGTCTCCTGAGCAGCAGAAATAAGAAGCAGTCTTATGGTTTCCCCATTCACAAAACACACAAAAAATAATCATTCGAGTGTGACACTGCTCATCTGTCACCTTTTTACTTCAGTAAGGAAGGCTTCCAAACCCCAAAGATAAATAAGAAACAGCAATTTCAAAGTTAAAAACAAATGCATAATACACCAAATATTTACAAAAAGGTAATTGGTAATTCTACTCACTCTCCCTTCAAGAAATTAATCTGGATCCTGTATGTACTAAAGCAATCAGCCTCCTTTCCAAACAGGACCAACAAGAGAACRCTGCAATTAGAAAGTATGGGCACAGCCTTGATTTATAATGAACCATGAAATAAAATACTTTATATACATGAACACAAAACACTTTGCATACTTGCAGTGATTTGATCTTTAAATTTCAATTTGCTGCTTCTGAACAAGTGGCTCAGGTCTTTGACTGAAAGACTCATTTGTATCCAAAAGGCTTTTCTTACTTTCACTAGCTTGCTTTAAGTAACCAATAAGTGTTCCTTGCTTCTCATTTACTAATGAAATACTAACATAAAAATATTGGTGAGAAGTATATTTTGAAACTGCTAACAAGGAAATACCTGGCCTTATATGTATTTTATTATCAATTTGTTGCACCAAGTTACAGAGGTTGTTTAATTTTTAATGGCTAATTAGATTCAAAATCTTCTTATGAGCAAAACGAACATACCCAAGAATTATATTGTTAGTCTAATTAAATCTTAACACAAAACCCAGAGAATTATTAGTTTCCTTATAGTGATCCTAATTCTGGTAGTTCGAGAAAAGCACAATTCCAGTGACATACAGAGAGTGCCTAACTCCTTTCTTTGCCATTCTGCTCACCCTTCCACAGCCACTTTGGCTCCTCAGTTAAATGATAACTTCAGCTGGGGCAATATGACAAGTGTCCTGTGTGCTGTGCTGGGAGGAGTATGACACTGACACTGACAATTTCTTCTTCCTCATTATACGGTCCACTGGAGGCAATTCTTACATGTTTCCTAATATGCCCTACACTATGCTTTTACTTCTTCTGTTCCCTTTTACATCCAGATTTGTTATATATGGTAATGGGTTCATTTTATTTCCTTAGTTACCCCTGAAGTTGCTTTCGTTGGTTCCCAAGGTTACCTTTCTTGGATATGTGGTAATCATCCGAACCGAGCAGTTACAGTTTTGAGTCCCCCATACCCTCCTCTACCTCTCTTCCCAAGTCATGCCCATACTTCTCTACATGGCATTTTAACCCAGGATCGTGGGTAGTTCATTTGCATAGAATAACTACTTATTATTACAACCTATATGTTAAACACCCTTAAATGTGTATTAAAAGTATATATGTCTGTGTGTTTTAGTAACATATATACACCACAGAGTTGTACAAAAGATTAAGTATAGGATGTAAGTGTCCCCTGGTCATTAGACAATGGTTTTCAGATACACAAACTAAAACGTGGCTCCAGAAAGGCCAAGAGAAGTCCAAATATAGTCCAACAAACACTGAAGCAAGGGCTGTGAGGTTAATGCACCAACTGTTGTCTGTTATTTTCAATGGCAAATCATATTTACTGCATTACAGGGTAATAAACTCTTCTAAAATAAAACCCAAAAATTAGTTATGGGGAGGTAATTTCAAAGAATTTTCTTGGACAACATTCAGGCCATGTTAGAAAGAAAGACCATTTAAAGAGTTAYAAAGCATAGCTTTCCAATAACTAAAAGGAGACCTGTGAGTGAATAAGAAAATATCAATATTCTAAGCAAACTCTTACTGATAAAAGAGTTGGGCTTGTAATAGACTTGATGGAAAAACATGAAGTTGTAGACATGGAACAGTGGTACTTTCTTCTGATGAAGAGGGTGGGGTAAATTCCTTCTTCATACCGCCAGGCCCAGAACAAAACAGAACAGGGCTCATTTAAAGAAATGTGGGTAGATTTATTTTTACATGTATATATACACACACACGCACACACATATATATATACACACATATATATATATATACACATATGCACACAYACACACATATATATATATAAATGCACAATATGTATCACATACAATTTCACGATAAAGGATGGGAAGCAGAATAAATTGCCTGAGAAGGTTGTACAATGCCATTTCTGGATAGAAAAGCAGTCCAGAAAAAGCTGGAGAAACAATTAGATACAACACATCACTACACTCCTTGGACATAATTACTGGAGTTAGCAGTCTTTAGGAATACTTCTAGCTTTTCTCTCTATAATTCCTCACCTAGATGGACCCAAAAAGTAAAGTACAATGAAATAAAAATGAATTCTGGGCATTGAAAAAAAAAARGAAAAGAAAGGGTGTAGGAACCTGCAATACGGCCTAAGTGCCTCAGATTCAGGAAAGAAAATAGTTAATTAGTTTGTGCCTACGAACACTCAGTGTTCCACTGTAAGAGACTTCAGAGACCTTGGTTAGTATTGCACATTTCCTCGGATATATTGACCTAAAGGGGTGATGATTCTTGCTGTACTCAGAGTTGTGAAGGGTTTAAATAGTGACAGCATAAAAGTGCAATATTCTTGTGGTTCTTCACTACAGCTCTGCCTAATCACCATATGTCCAGTTCTTATTTCACCAGCAGTGCATTGGTTCTAGTGATAGGACTGATTCCGACATATATATTCTTGGCACCCGGCAAGCAGATCCTGTGATTTTAAGAGTGCATGGAGATTCGGTCCACTCTGAAATAAAATTCAAGCTATTTTGCTAGCAAATATTTTTTTTATTATGAAAACACATTGCTGCAAAGCTCATGAAGGTGAATCCTAGAGCTTCATCCATATACAAGTATGAAATGAATGTTTATTGGACAGACATCTAAAGGACTTGTGCTATTGATGAATTCTTAAAAATATGTTGAGTGGAATGACATTTTCCAGAGAATTACTACTTTCAAAACATAATTAAATCACAAATGCATACAAAGCTCATTTTTTCCCAAGCAAATTGATACTAACAGAACTACCATACATAAGTACATACATGAACATCTGCTTATGCCAGGCAGGAACAAATGTCTATGCTTCACCTTGAAAAATCAATCTAGAAAATCTAAGGCTAAAAATACTAAGCTAAAGCATGTCATGTTATGTATCACTGTTATGACAAAATATGCTGAATCATGGTATGCTTCTGAACTTTCAGAGTACTTGGGTTTTTTTTTATGTATGTTACATCATTACAAAATCAAATTTGTACTCTGAATATAATTTCAAGTAGAACATTAGTATGTAAAACTGCCCTTCCTTTGTAATCAATTTCTTTCTTAAGAAGAAGATAAGTGAAGTTCAGCGGCCAGAAATGCTTACCCCAGGCAGAGGGTGGGTCAGTGGTTAGCTGCTGACGATGTTTGTTGGAGCACTTACTTTATTACTTCAGGGTTTGAGTGTGATCCTCTCCTTTATGGCAAAGCTGGGTGTGTTAATATACCCTGCAGTGATGTTAAAAGGTTTAAAGTGGTGATGCTGTCAAACTAGCTGTGTCACCACATTGAAAGCTTTAGAGTGCAGTTACAACTTGAAAAATGATTATAAAACCCCCATATTCTTACCCAGCCGATCTATTCCCCAAATGCACTTGATGTATATCTGCTTACTTTACTGAATAAAACAAAGGTTTTGTAATGTTAGTATTGCAAAACCAAGACAGCTCTGAAAGATTGCACAGGATTTCGCTCTGGCTCACATATCACCATCGAACTTGACAGATGAATTCCAGCTGCAGAATATTTATTACTGATGATGATGTGGAAGAGAAGAAGAGCAGATTCCTAGTTTAATTTGCACAGTAGGCAGTTCGAAAGTTAATCTTTTGATTCTTTCCCTCACACACACACAAACCGCGAGCAAATAAAAAAAAAAACCCAACCAACCAAACAAAAAAGCTATCAGGCAATCATTACAAGAAAATGGAGAACATTTATCCCAGTAATTTTGGTCTTGAATGTCACATTTGTTCAGAAGAATAAAAGTGGGGAGTTCAAGCCCTCTGTCTGTCAGTGATAAAAGGTAGTTGTCTGTCTCTGAGAAATAGGGAATGTGTGTGTTCTGCAAATATGAGCTTCCGAGTTAGATATTTATAACAACCTAAAACATATGATGTGGATTTATACCAATGTTACTTTCCATCACTTCAACAGTCTTTTTCTGAAGTACCCACACCATTATGAATGGATATAGGTCAAATYTCTTAAGCATACCTTTTTGACCAAGAGGACTGACATTTCTCCTGTGTACTTAATGACATTAGTTTCTGAAGCTTTTTTTTTAGGCAGTAGCACACGCTATTTCAATAACTATCTACTTATGCACCTACCTACCTGTAATTTGCAATTCCTTCTCAGAACCTGTATCAGGCAAAACCACACTGCCATAATAATTTTATTGGAGTTAAGACTGTTTACTACTGTTGCCTGTTTATTCCTGCATGGTTAACACCATGGCCAGCTAAAGGGAGATAAAGGATACGGATGMTGTACATGACACCTGCAGCTATTTCTGAAACTCTGTGCAACACTGTGCAATGCAAGCCTCAATACGTGTTTGTGTAGGTTCCTCAAATCCAGGGCCTCAATGTACTGCACACTGGCTTTTGTTCATTTTGAACTGAAACCCAGAACTTTATAGCTCTGTGCCTTAAAAGAACCTTGATATACTTCATTATCGGGAACCATGGCAAATCAGTAGCTCATTGTAGCAAAAAATCTTAAGTTATGTGTATAAAGTCTTCTTTTAAAGTCTCGTTAGTGTGAAAAAGTGCAGCAAGATTTTCTTGGACTGATCCAATGCACAGCTGAGACCCAAGGACTTTGTTCTTTCAGCTACTTTATTTCTAACCAGTTCTACTAAATGTAATATGAAATGAGTTAAGAAAGCTACATAAGGCAATGACTCTTCTTTTGCACTTTATAGTCAGAAAAGAAATACACTTGCTCAAGTATAAGCTTCTCTTTTAAGAACTTACATGTCAAATTTCAAGCTCAAAAGAAATAAAGCACACCAAAAAATGCTCTAGACAACAAACCTTAGGAAGAAACAAATGTGTATGCTGAATCATCATCTGTTGCTTTATCTTATACTGTTTCTGTGAAGATGTAATTCCAGCATCTGGCATTCAGACTGCTTCCAGTTTCAGGCCAATCTGCTGGTCTTTGGAGGGCTTTGTGAGATCAGATCTATCTCCCAGACATCGGTTCTCACAGTGACCACAAGATCCCAGCAATAATGTTTTCTCACTAGAACCAATAAATTTTCTGTGCTGCAGAAGGAGGTTTGTGAATATGGAACACAGAATTTTCACAGGTGCTTGGCTGAGAAATGACCCTTTATTGCTTTCAGCACTAAATACAAAATTCATTTCTTTCAGCTGAGCTTTCTTCCATCAATTCTTCACACATGTAAATCCAATAACCCTTACCCCTTACCTCCAAAAAGAATCAATCCTTCTCTCCCAAAGGATAGAAAATAAAAAAGTTTGTTCATTTCTGTTTTAAAATATTGGGAAGGTTTTACAGAGGTCAGGAACTAAAAAGCATGAAGATTATAAAAAGATAAAAAGACACAGAAGCAAAGGCTGGAATCATCTGCGAAATTTAGGTGGAATTATATGTTTTTACAATGAATATCAGAAAAAAAAAATGTGGCTGATGGCTATTCAATGATGTTTATTCCTTCCTTTTCTTTTCCTTTTTTCAGTAGGGAACTTACTTTGCTTCTCCCGTTTTATAGATAAGCAATACGCAATGTTATACATGAGGGAAATTCGGTGGGTTACCTGTGGAAACCTGTTAGCTCACATGTGACCAAAAGTCCAGTAAAATTTTAAAAGCCAAATTCCAAAATGTAAAAACTATTTCTTACTCTCCTAACTGGCTGTCTATTGCAGGGCAATACAGAATCTTCTATGTCCAAATATGTGCTAGACACATGAAAATAATTCAGAAATAGTGTTCAAACAATTCAATTTGGAAAAAAAAATTAAAAACGTTCCCAGCAAGCTGAAATACCTGAGAAATTTGTTCAAAATCCTGTGTACAAGCTACATCACACCTTTCTCTCTGAGGTGTCTTTACCTGTTTCAGTTTCATTTGCCTGAAGCATCCATTTTTATATGGCACCATTCTTTGGATGAACAGGCMCAATTGTTTTGCTATGGGTGTCCTAATTTCTCTTTTGAAATACATTCTGAGGATACAGAGAGGTTTATCTAGAAAACATCAGGCAATTTATAGAAAATATCAGGAAAACATTCTCCTGACTTTGTTAGTGGCTCTGAAACTAATGGAGTGCACCCGTCAAAAATTTTTGACAGATGGTTGGTGACACCAGGTGACTGAGGTTCTACCGACTCTGGCAGCCACCATATAATTTGTTGTCTCTAAAATCAGCTGTTAGGAGCTTGGCACTCAATTAAAAAAATCATCTTTTCTTTGGATAGAATCAGCAAGAAAAAAAAAGGAAGGTCACTGAATTTTCCTTGAGCTATTAAGGATTTTGTGAGCCCAGTTAACCTAATTTTCATACGAGCTTGTATGCATATTGCACACACATGCCATCTTAAAAAACACTCCCAGCTTCAGAAAAAAAAAAAAACAACAAATGACAAACATGTAGAAAAAGTCACCTCTGCAGTGTTAAGTCAGTCTTGTGTTTTTATTACTTGGTCAATTCTTACACATGACCCCTGTCTTCCTCTGTACAAGGATGGATTACGTTCAGGAAAGTAATGAGGTGTTCACAAATTTTTTATCTTCTTTTTCTGCAAAGTATGGCCTTAGGTCTTGTTTGCACTGCATTATTCAAAATCTCCTTTGAAGCCGTTTGTTTAGACTTCTCTGTGGTGCCCATGACTATATTTCATGAACAGCAATGCCTTTAGTTTTACAACTGCCTATAAAGTATGACTGCAATATTATCCTCATTTTACACTGGGTAGCTAAAGCACCAAGATTAAGAACCACCGATTTGGGAACTTGCTGTCTGAGATGACTCAGACTTAAGTGCTCTGCCTGCTCACCCTGCTCAAATCTCATCTCCCAAAGAGCAGCCTCCACACCAGTCCATCAACACTGGCTGCTTTCCCATTTGGGGAACTCCTACCACCAAGTATCACAAGCAGGTCTTAGAGAAATGGAAAGGTCATTAGTCAGCACTCTAAAAAACGTATTTTAAGCAGCTTCCCTAACATCAGGCAAAAATTCTGCAGCAGTATCAGGGACAGAAATAGAAATCAGCTTTTCAATGACCTCACCAGGAGGTAACCTTTGTAGCCTTGCCTCATGCATGATACAAGTTCCAGCTTCTGTAAGAGAGAGGCAGGGGGCCCTGAGGAAGCAGCCTCCCTCATGCTCCAAGGCACTTCATTCCCACAGCCCAGTCTGCCCTCTCTGGGGTTGAAGCTGGGTCCTGTGCTATCAAAGAGTGCAGAGATGTGTCATTAAGTACATAATGGGGCCTATGCTGGAACAGACCAAAGGTCACTCAGTATCATGTCTAACAATGGTAAATAGAGGTTACTTAAAAGAAGACTGTAAGAAACAGTTGAAACATGGACTGACATAACTTTCTACCTTGCGAAAACAAGAAGCTCAAGGTTTCTCCCACCCATACCTTTTTATTATTTTTTTAATGAATATTTTCTTTATTATTATTTTTTAAGGCAGAAGTTGCATCCAGGCTGGTGCATTTAACAGCCATAGATGGACATCCATGAAATAAATCTGCGTAATTAATTTCTAAACATTTTTGTTTCCTGCACAATATCTAACAGCAAGAAGCTCATAGTTGAGTACTACTACAAATATATTTATCCAAAATAACTTACAGTCCTGTTTAGCACACTGTCCTTGTGGGGTAGATCTGTACATTTTAAACCCTTGGGTTCAGAAGATAAATTATCCTGAATCCTACACATTCAAGGATAAGTGTTTTAACCCAAATGTACAAATCAAGATATTGACTGCTGTGTGTAACCTAAGACAGTGAATGTATCAGGCAAGCTGACAATTAGACAGTAGACTATTCTGGCACCCCAACTCACTTCCATCTCCCGTTACAGGTAGCAGTTTCTCTGATATACACCATCTACAGGAATAACTCTTGAATAATGTCCTTTACAGTTCCCAGCTAATACAAACACAAGGTATTCACAAATATTCAAGGGGCATTATAGACTTGAAAGTAGATGCTATCAAAAAAGCTTTGCTGATATTGCTCAAGACATCTGAATGCCCAGTACAAATAGTCCTGCCTAATTTCTCCCCTTGTATAAATTTACACATAGAAATCATTTTAATACCAAAGAAAGAGTGAATTTGTCTCTGAAAGAAAACTGGAAGATGTTAAAATATTTTTTAAAATAATATATATTTTTTAAATCTCCTCTGCAGATACACTAGATACCATTTTACCATATGAAGAAATGTTGAGAGCTTCACCTTAAATTCCTTTCATGAAGTCCATGAAGGTTGCTAAAACACCAGACTCAAAATGGCTTAGGAATATTCAACTCATATGATTAGAAAGGTTCTGCTATGTAACCTTGAAACAATTATATCTTGCCAGTAGATCAGAGTAGTAGCCATGCACCAAAACCATACAGGTAGATATCAGTTAAATGAGTCACAATTCAAGGAAATTACAAATGACTGACCTTTGTCAGGTAGTCATAAAAAGGAAGAACAATTACACATCACCCCCAAAAGCTTTCTTTTAAAATCTCAGACACTGTACAGCCCACTATAATTATCCTAACTCAAAAGCAGTAAAATGTTTAGTGGAACAACTTGAGAGAGCAGAATCTATGAGAGAAATTATGCAGTTAATGGGGAATTGCTCAAGTTGTAATTTACTAAATATTGTTTCAGATTCCTTGTGTCAGGTTGCAATAAAAGGAAGATGTTACTAAATTAATTTATACTGGTTAATTAACTCCTAGATAATAACTAACTATACTTTTACGCAACACAAATCCAATATTTTAAGCCAGATACCCGAGGTTAGACACCCAAAATCTCACAGTACCAGCTGCTGTACAGATGCTTAGGCTGTACATGGACTTAGATGGCTGAAATCAGGCAGCCACATTTGAATATTGCTTTGTCACAACACTGCTGTACTGATTCGACAATTAATACAATCTGTTACTTCATTCTGTGTATCTGAGACATTTGCTAAAAAATTTGTTCCCTGAAAAATGAAAATAAGGATGAAAAGTGAAAACTGGGCTGTATGTGGGTTATTATAAACACTGCCCAAGAGTACAGAAAAATATAGTGCACAGTTATTTATTTGAGTGGCACGTATTTACTTGAGAGTGCTGGACATTCTTCAATAATGCATATCACCTCAAGCTAGGAAAATGTGACTAGCTAAAGGCAGGGATGCAAATGTTGCTGTGTAAGCCTTTTCTTCCTTTCTTCAGCCCCTTATTTACAGTGGGGAGGGGGGCAGAGGGAGATGGAGGGAAAGAATTTATAAGAAAAGACTTGGTGTGCTACATTTGCTGTCTGGATTTCTTCCCACTGTTTGCCTTTAAAGAGGTCTCACATGGCTGTTGCTCAAAGAATAAATAAATAAAAATAAGTTTTAAAAAGCCACCTTTTCAAAGAATTTGTTTTGTGAAAAGCCTTGACATATTTTTATAACTAACTATGGAAAAGCAGCAGGAGCAAAAGTCACACCTTCACCCCAGATTCAAAGAGATTCCAAACCAAGGTATACTTAACAGCTGAAAAGGTTAGCTTTGCTTTTTTTTTGGGAATCCATTTTCCAATTCATTATCCTTCCAAAGAGTAGAAGAGAAAAAGCCCTGATAAAAGTATTTTTTTTTAAAATCCTGCAGGTAATTGTCTGTCCCTGTGCATTTTTAATATTAAGACTCTACAAGATACAAACCAGAGCAACTCATTGCAGCTGATAGGTCTAAGGATTTCACTTCAGGTTTTTTCATGTTGTTCTTCTGACATATGGCATTCCCAGGAAGGGCAGTACCACGCCAGAAAACCTCAGTTAGGCCCCAACATTACAACATCACAACATCACCCTCAGAGGAACTGGGAACAAAAAGTAGTGACATTGTGCTACATAAAGTGGGCCATTTTAGTGAGTGACCACTGACAAGTAAAACTTAGGACCAATACACTAGCTTTCATCTGTGAATTCCAGAGCTCTTAGGACATTTATCATCCTTAACTTAAATCTGGATAAAGGACTTCTAATTCTATGCAGCATTCCCAATGCAGCAGAGAAAGTCAATGCCAGAACATGGATCAGAGTTGAGCTCCTGGTAGGATTTAACCAGCTGGCTGGACTGTGGGGTTTTGTCAAAACATTATAAAACTGCATTTTGACATATAGATAGTTCACTGAGGGGAAGAAATTCACACTGTTGGTTGGTATTTCCCAATACTTCCTGGGCATTTCAGATCAATTTAGGAAAGTATAATACTGGTGGGCAGGCTGGCCCTTTATTTTATTGGACAGTGACAGACAGAAAAATCTGTATGATTTCAAAAAAGACATCAGTAGTCACTGTAGTGTGAAAGTCATCCTGCTTTCTGCCCTGCATCCTTCCTGTGAGCTGCTGGTGGAAGGCATTTGTCTGCAAGCATCAATTTGGGGTTTTCCAGCACAAGGATGGAGCCATCTTTTTTCATGAAGTGCAAGGGTAGTTGCTGCTGCTGGGCAACTTTTAACTTCCTTATTGCTCTTCACAGTACCTGCGGAAATGAGACCAGTGTGTTCAGAAGAAAAGTCCATCTTTCTTTATTTTGTGCTTTCTCAGACCTTTACAATTTACTAAATGCTCCCTAGAGGTCAACTTGTGTAGCAGTGCTGTGCATTATGTGGTAACTACCATCACAGCACTTCCACCAGCACTGGAGAGAATTACACCTGAAACGCTCCCTTTGGTTTTATAGTACAGAGCAGTGCCCTCTGCAATGCCTTCAACTTTACAGTACAAAGAACTAGAATGACTCACTGTCCTACTTCAGATTCAAGAGAAGGCAGACTTTTGCCTTGCTATTAAGGAAAGAATAAAAAAGGAAAAGAAGCTTTCAGGCATCTCCTGTTCCAGCTGTAAAGATGTGGCAGGTGATGTAAATTGAGCATTCTTGGCAGGTAGCTTCTTCCTAATGTTTATGGGTCAGGTTGTCAGATGTGAACAGCAGGGTCAGCCAACTTCTTTTCTACAATAAGTGACATACATTTTTACTTGTAGAGATCTAAGTGATTTTGTGCTCTGGTCACCTTACACCCCTCTTTGTCTACCAAGCAAAATTTTTAATGAACTTTCTTTTAAATTATCTTAATCAAATCGGTGTCTAGATGCAAAAGAAACCATGCCAAAAATTCAGATCTTCTTAGGATTACTTTGTAATAATA
The DNA here is from genome assembly GCA_018881555.1 of Amblyornis subalaris. Classification (NCBI taxonomy): domain Eukaryota; kingdom Metazoa; phylum Chordata; class Aves; order Passeriformes; family Ptilonorhynchidae; genus Amblyornis; species Amblyornis subalaris. Next base: position 33,477,386 of record JACAXG010000001.1, on the reverse strand, counting down.
CTAACCAGCCACCACTGAACATATTTACGGCTTGTGTATATACTTGGAAACAATTAAAACAATTAAAAGCATTCTGTAGATGGGAGTTTCCTGCTGAAGGAGCCTGTATGGAAGTGTGAAATCAAAGTTTAATTTTTGTCCCTGACTCAAAATTATTTCCTCAATTTCCCCTGAAGTTGCAGAACCAGAGTGCAAGACACTACTTGAATTCATGGTGAAACACCAATTATTTAACATGTCACCTGACACCAAGAGGTAAAGCCTTTTAAAGTTTAAAGAGAGAACTTTTTCTACTAAAACCCCATCAAAATCTTACTGAGGAAATCTTTTTTTTAGTTTAGTTTTTGTTTAGAAACAGAGGGAAGAACCACTTGATCTCAGTAACAGAAGAATCATTTTCCCAAGGCTTTCCTCTGTTGCTAAAACTTAATATCATGCATTTATGGACAGAACCCACACCATTCTCAGAAAATATTATTTCCATAAGGACTTATTTTGATTTTTCATAGATTTCTATATCTATATTCCATTTTATGTTGTTTCATCCCACTAAGTGATTGCATRAGTATAGATGAATGTTAATGTCTTTCTCTTGGACTCTTATTTTATGGAAGAATAGACGGAACCTTGGAAATCTTATGAGGGCATCGGTTGCCTAAGCACATGAACCTTGTGCCTAAATGGTATCTTAGGTTATCCTGACTCATCTCTAGCTGCACTCTCAAACAGATGTAGGATCACCCTGAGCTCTGTTGTGCATCTGCCAACCCCATGCCAACATCTGGGAAACCTAATAATACCAGTAGACACCTTTAGGATATGCAGCTGGGTTGCTCTCCTGTTTCAGAGAAGTGTTAAAGATCCACCTATTGTCAGCAAATCATGGCTTAAGAGTTGTTACTTTCATAACCCTTGTAACTAGAGTGCAATGGCAGCAAAAAGAATGAAGTTCAAAATACCTCTTGGTTCTCCTTTTAAAATACATCTCACGTAGTCAGAGGAAAGCCCACTGCGACACAAGCTAGGTCCYAGAATTAGAGAATTATCTTGGACAGACATCTTTTCACTCTTCCAAATGCTGTATTAATTAAATTCTCTTGTAATCTTCTGGAGTGGCAGCAAAAAGCTGCTGTTGTGGCAACCCTAGAGCTGTCCCTCATGACCAGGCTCATGCTGAAAGATTCAGTTTACAATAGCTTCTTCTGAATAGCTCAGAAACTTGGCTTTAACTGGTATTGCAGTTTTCAGAGTAATTGTGACATTTTATTTGTATGACTACAGAGAAAAATGTAAATATTTCAACAGAGGGACAGAGCCAGTTGCCATTTAGATCAATGGATTCTCAGGTATTTCTTCTGAAATTATATTAATCCCTTAATAAATAAAATTTTATTTTACTTACATGAAGAATGGAATGGTACTATTCTACAGAAGGCAAAAGTAGACTTTTTTTGTTAAAATGCCTGTATTTTCAGCTTTCTTCCATTTCCAACAGGTGCATTAGTGTCACATTTCTATTTTGTACTTAATGTCATAATATGATATTAAACCCCCCAACCCTGCTTCCTCGTTATGCTGAGCTGTACCTGCATAATTATTCTTCAGGCTTCACTTAATTATATGCCCCACCAAGTGTTACTTTTCAACATCCTAAGTGGTACCACCTTACTGCTAAGAATATTAAACAATGAAAGGCAACACTCTTTTGTTTGGTTACATAGCATGCTGTGTCTGAATTCGGTCTCCTCTCAGAGATCCCTCCTCCCATTTTCTGAATTATATCCTTTGCAAGTGTTTCAAAGAAGGGCACTTACAGTCATGCTCGTTCTACAGTGTTAGGGTTTGTGTGTGGTTTTTTGTATTTCCTGTATCACAGATATTCTCCTGCTACTCAGAAAGAAATTTAGAAATTAAAAAAATAATGAAAGAGAAGAATGAAAAAGAGAGAAAATTTGAAAGAAATTACAGAGATTCAGAGGTTTTATTTCGGGTCATTTTTTTATTACCCAGTCAGGATGACAAGCTAGTAATCAAGGTGACAAATGAAGCATTGGAAAACTACTTATCTACAAATGGTATTTCTTAGATACCTAATGTTGTGTTAACATAAAAGAAGGGAAATGTTTAAGAATAAATGAAGAAAAACAGATAGTGACTGAAAAGATAGTGAAGTTCTTGATCTAGTTCAATTGAATCACACAATCACAGAATCAATTAGACTGGAAAAGACCTCTGAGATCATCAAGTCCAACCTATGACCAAACACCATCAAGCCAACAAAACCATGGCAATAAGTGACATGTCCAGTCTTTCCTTAAACACCTCCAGGGACAGTGACTCCACCACGTCCCTGGGTGGTCCATTCCAGTCCATCCAATGTTGGATGTGAGTTCTCATCGAGCCTTGTACATCCCCAAAGTTTTTGCATTATAATCCAAAACCACAGGACCTCCTGACCACACAAGTGTTAAACATTAATAGTTTGACTAACCAACTCAGAAATGCTATTTTTAAACAAGAATGTTTTTCTTTTTTTTTTTTCTGAGAATAATTTTAGAGAGTTTGATTTTAAAAAACACATTGGTAATGTCCAAGTGAGTGAGACAGATGGGATTTTTATATTGTCAACAATATTCCAAATAATCCAGGGAAACTGTGAACCCTAAGCCACTGAAGTCAAAAAAGGACTCCCATTAGTTAAATCAGCTTTTGTGTCAAACTGAAAATGAGGATGTATTGGGAATGTCCCAAAGACAGAAAGCGATTTTAATAGTTTAGCCCAATTAAAGTTCATTTTGCCTTATTTTGTGGCTTATTTTGTTTCACAATATTCCAAATCATAGTCCTAAAACACAACCTCTCAAAAAACAAACAAACAAAACAAATCCAACCAACCAACCAACCAAAAAAAAAAGCTCAAATTCAATCTCACTGATAAATCATCCTGAAGAACAAAGCAACCTATCAATCATTTCCAATCAACAAATCCTAACATTTAATCACAAGCATATTCACACTTCAACATGGATCCACTTCTGTCTTTAAGCTTCTAATTAATAATTGTGTTGTCAAAATGCAGAATCATGAATAGTCCTTAAGGCTTTTCCTGTACAGAAGATGATGAATACTTGTACTTAGCCAATCAAAAGTTTATTTAGTTGTTAAAGAATATTTGTCTTTAAAGTAGAATCATTGCATTATAGAATGATTATGGTTGGGAAAAAACCTTTAAGATCACTGAGTCCAACCATTAACCCAGCACTGCCAAGTCTTCCAGGTCCTCAAGTAGATTCAAACAATCAAAATTACAGCCTTTTTGTCATTTTAAATCCCATTTTGAATATTAAAGAAAGTAAATATTTAATTAATGATTATTGAAAAAGGTACTTCTGTCTAGGATGTGGACTGCTGTTCCATGGATCTTGCCTAGTATGATGGATTTATTGTACCAAGGTGGATATTATGGGGCAAATTATGTCATCCATACTCATACTTCATACCAAGGATGTAATTATCTTTACAGAGTGGGGTGCATGAAAAAACAGTGAAACACATTGTTCTTCATTCACTGGATAAGGAAGACTTAATAAAATATCTATTTTAAAAAGTGAGCTAAAAATCAGATTTTTTTTCCAATGTGAGTATGTCAAAGATTGGACAGTTTCTTTCTGCCAAAGCTTAGGTGAAAACTAGTCTCTGATAGTTTTCTGCTTACCAGATACCTTTGTAATAAAAACTCTACCATTTTGCAATGATCTCTGAAGCTTCCAGTCCCTCTTGGCTTCTCAGTCCTGCATGGTGAAGGACCTCACAGTTATCAAATTTACTTGAAAGCTATTGTCTCATAGTCAGGCAAATGCAGTAAAATAATGCCCAAAGACAAATGCTGACACTCCTGCTTTTTTTCTCTCAAGAAAATAATTCCTTTCACAGGCTGAAACTGCTAAGTTAGCTGTTTCACTGAACTACATAAAAATTAAAACAAAAGAAATACCTGTAGTTAAAATGATGAAAGTGACTTTATTTACTGAAAAAAAAGAATAATTTTTTATGCAAACAGCTAAAGCTYCGCCAGTGTTTTTCACCATCTCCTCTCTGAAGTTTTCCAATGTGTTTAAAGAGCATTATAGTAGGCATTTTCCATTGTCACTGGCTTACCTCAAAGGAATATGCAGTATCCATTGTTGACACAAACAGCCTGTTTTATTTTAAAATTCTTATATTTGCTCTCATCAGCAGCATAATGAAAGATTACAGTTTTATTAAATCAGAGATCCCTCACTTTTCAAGCTAGATGTACTTCACTGCATTGGTTTATGAAGCATGCTTTAATTTGTTTCTTTGGGGTTTTTTAAGTTTAAAAAGAGTACRTAGAGTTATTTGGGGAATAGCTAAAAGGAATTGAATTCTTTAGCTGAAAAGTTTTGTAGGTGCCTTATGTTTTTCTCGATACATAATCTGGAGTAGTGATCTTATCCTAACTGATCACAGACAGATGATGATCAAATGGTACTTTCCACAGACTGTCTTGTTTACGAGTTTGCACTGACTCTCCCTGTTTCCAGTTTCCCAGCTTGCTGGGAAAAGTTGCAGACAACTTTTCCTGTCTTCAGCTGTCTCCCTCCCTAAAGAACTGTCCACAAGAGGGCTAGGTGTAGCATAGATTAAAAACACAAAACAAAAATCCTTAAAAATTGAATCAAGACAGCAATGTCGTAATTTAATTTTGATATGGACTGGGATTGTTCTGAAATGCAACTGTTATACTAGGTAGAAATTCATAAGACTTCAATATGGTTAAATTTGTACAACTTGTTGACATTCATAAGGCTTAACTGACAATTGCAAATTACAACATAGCAAAAATGACCACAGAGTATAAAGACTTATTTGAATAAGATTTTGCTTCAAAACCAACCAAACAGATAACAGATACCATGAAATAACAGAAGAAGTATTTTCAAGTGCTAAATAAGGAACTTGTCTTGCAAGAATACAGTTTTTCCCTAAGGCTACTCTCTACCTTCATGATTCACTGTAAATCTTCAAACTGGAAAAAAAAACAAACCAAACCAACAAAAACCAAAAGCCAAAACAAAAACCCCCAAACAAACAAAAAACCCCACAACCCTCCCCCCCATTGTAACACCTATTCTGCTTTCTTTGCTGCTATTTTGGTGTGCAATTACACCCAACATGCCTGTGCCAGTGAAGACAGAGGAAAAAAGAGAAACGAACAAGGTGAAAAATATAAATTCACCAGGAAGTATCCCTTTGCTACTTCTTTAAGAGAATTAAGTATGCTATTTGAGCCCTGTGAGAACATTTTTTCCTTCATCAAACTGACAGATCTTAAGGAATCAAGCAAGTTTTGGAGCGAACTCCATACACACAAAAAAATAAAATTCTTTCATGGACAGAGCGTTATTTGCCTTACCACTGTTCAAAGAAAGGAATGAAGTTTTCTGTCTGGCCAGCCTGATAGTTGTCTCCAGCCCTCCCCATTTTTTTGAACATGGTGAGCACACCCCTCACCAACAGCACTCTAAATAACATGGACAAAACAGCCCAGTCACTGTCCTGCTCTCCAAAGTGCCTTTCTTCCAAGAAACCCCCTCAACAGGTATTGTATTTGGGACCAACACCCTCAGGGATACCCAGAGACAAAAAAGGGCAAATCAAACTGAAATTTCAGAGAAGGCTGAATTCAGAAAAGTTGCAGTCAGTATACATAATTCAGACAGTATAAAATCCTACTATAGCATTTCTGCATCTAATTTTTTTGTTTGGTTTGCTAAAAAGCTCTGATTATAGGATACTAAGCAACTTAGGAACTTCAGGTTTTAAAAACTTTCTCAAGTCAAAATGAATAAGAGATAAAGATACCTCTACATTATTTGGGATATGAACCAACTGGGGAAAAAAAAGGATAAAAAAAAAGAAGGAGGTTCATAAGAAGAGTAATACAGTATCAAGGTTTTCTGCACAGAAAGCTTAGCTTCACGTGTTTTCCATAAACTCAGGGTACAGACTCTGCTTAAAACAGCTCTTTTTTTTTTGCTTTTATCTAATAAAAGCTAAGAAAAACCAGGAAAAAGCATTTGGATTGATGCCTAAAGTCTCATTTTAAGGTTCTGTGAGCTTTTGTCCCAGCTGCCTAATGGCAGAGAGAGACAATGGTAGAGAGAGAGAGAGCTATAAAATGTTCTACTATAAGTAAAAAGCTGTACTGAAAGATTATTTTTAAAATTTGAAATCAAGTACTCAAGAGACAGCAAAGCAAGAATTAAACTTCCTCCCTTCATATGCAAAATCATGTAGTCTTTAAATACACCATGACACAGGGTTTTCTTCTAGATCCTCCCCCCATCTCATTACGGGTATGTGAACAATGGAATTCAATTCATCAGTGGGTCTTCAATATTTTGCTTATTTTTATTGTTCAGTGTGTGTCCCTAGGCCTCACCCATGCACACCACTCAAACCCTGAGCTGAAGACAGAATTATTCATTTCCTTCTGGGCTTCCCTATGGTGCTCATCATGCAAAGCTCTGAGAGCTTCCTGAAGGCTAATTTATCTTAACAAAACCTCTCTGAAGTGACAAGGTAATATATTCCACTTTACAGACAGGCAGCAGAGACACATAGACAACAGTCAATGCTGAGCTACCCAGGGCCCAGGTTGTGGGGTTTTGTCACATTTTATGATAATCTGCACCTTCAATCACAGCACCCATTCACTTTAATTGCAGCTGTGACTCCTCAGTGCTTCCTCATGGGAGCCGTCAGGGTCCTGAGGTGAGCATGCAGAAATCAGAAGTACACTGTTATTGACCCTGTGTGAAACATCTGATATAAGGGACTGTGGAGAATCCCTCAAGAACTCTGATGGTCAGAGACAGACTGCTTCTAGGCAGAACTTAGCCGCCCTGAGGAAGGCATCCATTCTCTTCCAATGCTTGTAAAGAACAAGTACCACATACAACGGCATCCTTTACTTTCCAGGCCTAAGCAAGAATCCATTCCCAGACTAGAAGAATTTTGTCTACTGAGTGAAGTTACGAGCCCAGGTTAAAAATAGGAGGGGTTCACCTGAAGTAGATCATAATTGCCTGTGAATGAAAGGAATGGATTAAGATAATGGACAAACTTCATTATGACATTTTCTAACTTTCAACCCCTTCACTGATGCTTCATCTTGTTGTAGAACCTTTCTTTTATCTTGCTTCTCTCCTGTTTCTTCAGTTAGTAATTGCAGGGGGGGTTGTACAGCTAGTCCCTTTGCATGCATGTTCCCTCTGTGAAAATGCCATATATGTGGTAATTCAGCATTCAGGGCTGTGAGGAATTTAGGCATGATGAATGAACACAGGCTTCTAAGGGATGTGAGCTGTTATTGAGCATATGCAACCCATATTTATTCATGTCTTTGAATATGGCCAAACGTACAGGAATTTTCACAAGAGTGAAATGTCCAAACACAAATGACACCTCTATAAAATATCATGTTCCTGATCTGAAGAGGAAAAGTGTAAGAGTATTCCAAATAAAAGATCTTAAAAGTAAAATAGAACTTATTTCTAACCTTTGTTATAATCCTCTCCTCTTCCACCACTGGTTTTGTAGATAGTATATATATGTTTGAATAAGTGGTGAAAAAACCCCAAAGGTAACCACCACCACCTCAAACCATGAAAGGCAGAGCTAACATAGAAACACCCCAGCCCAAATGTTTAGTTTCACGAAAGTATGCATCTACAAACCATGAATATGGCTTGAGTTTATGCAGAACAGTAATCAGAACAAGCAATCCCATGGAGGTAAGAAAACCATCACTTGGCAAGTATTCTTCAGACTGGTGAGTGTCTCAAATGCCACTAGTTTTGAAGGATTCTACATTTATTCTCTGTCGTGATTCAGGTTATGATGTTGCTTTCATTGTGAAATAGTTGTCAGTTTTATTACTTTCTGGGAGTCCATGGTGACATCATATACAGATGTGAGAAATTCTTGTCCCAGAAGTACTTAGGACATACAAATTTGTTCTGATTTTCTTTCTTTAAAGATTACAAATTCTCTGAGCATAGCCAAGGCTCTCATTGGTTTGGGTATTGATAATTCTGTGCATGTGCTATCTCCTTAAACTGAATAAATATGCAGTTGTGTAAGAAGTCCCTGATACTCTCAGGTTTGAAAGTTAACCCTCCACAAGTTCTTTCCCAAATTATTACCAAAATAATTACTATTGAGTTATGCTGCTAGTTCCTATATATCATTACTTATAGCAAAGATACAGTGATACTGTTGAGAAGAGACAACAGTTACATGCTGGAAGAGGCTCATATGAGCACTTGGGTTAACAAAACCAAAAAGCAATCCTCAGTGAAGAGAACCAACCTCCTTTTTAACTTTTATAAATAACAAATTTCATCAGACAATACAAAATTTCCCTTGAAATAGTAAAGAAATCTTTGAAATAATGATGAAAATAAAAAAGCTGAAAATATCAGTCAAAATAACATAAAAAAATATTAAAAAGTAACTTTTTAAAAATTATTTTTAATGGAACTTGCTGGATAGCAACACAGCCATGGTCTCAATCATCAGCTGATCAGCTTCCAGCAGGGCAAGGCAATCCACACCAGTCCATGTCATTATGGGACCAAAGCACTTCAACCTGATAATTTCTGACCTTTTTTGAGCTTGGAATCCCAACCTCCGTAGTAATTTTTTTCCTTAATAGTTAGAACAGATGCATAGACCTGCGATCTCTAAGCTGAGCAGAGTGATAAACATGAATGGCCATTCATGGTTTTGAAGGAGCATTTGATCTGGAACATGTACTGAAGTTGTAATAAGATACAGGAAGATCTACATAATTCAGTTCCAAGGCATCATAAATGGGTCTTCCATTATTGCATTTCATTGGCTTGTTTGAAAAGTTGTTCCCCTGTGCATGGATGTTCTCTTTCTGACCTGAAAGAGTGTCCAGTGATGTCTCATCTGTTAGAATCATGGAGAGGGAGGAAAGAAAAGGCATCAGGAAGGTCACATAAACCATATTCATGTCATAAAGCAAAACGGATACTTCTCATTTAAGTTAGACTATATGAAAACTCTTTCTATAGCACAAAAGGCAGAGATTTCACACAAGGTAACTAGACACATTCACTGGCCAGATTCATACAGCTTGGTTGATTGTGGAGAAGTCACATTCATCAGGGTGAAATTTAACTTTGGTGGATTAGGCAGATTATTTCTGCTTTCTGTTTCAAGTATTTCACAGAATCATATGGCTTGTTGCAGCACATGAATAAAATAAAAATAATAAACATGTAACCAAGTTATAGGAGTCTTTCCATTAAATCCATTTCCTAATACATCCTCTGTTCTGATATTTTAATTACCATATATATTATTTTGTATGTCTCTGGGACAGTAATTTAAGATTTCATTAGTTCCATTGACTACAAGGTACTTGAGAGAATTATTCTTACTTCTAAATTACAAATTGATAAAATTAAATTTACCTATAAAGTGTCTTGAATTGGAATAGACAAATAAATGAGAAAAAAGTGATCTATTTTTGTTTTCTGCTTTCCTTCTAAACCAGGTGATACTGCTTAGATTCTTTTTCCTCCTGTCTAATTTACATTTAACTTGGCTGCTGATAATATGTCTCTAATTTGTAATTTCAACTGATTACTGATGACGTACATGGGTTTGAAGTGAATCCTATAATCAGCCTTCATTTTCAGGAGTGACTTAGGATTTTGGCTACCCATCTGAAAAGGAACTGATTTCTTTTATAGAAATTATTAAAACATTCACCCTCTGAACCTGTAAAGACCTCTACAGTGTGTGTCTAATCATTGAATCACTGACAAATCTTGGTTATTTCACATAATTTAGGTCCACCACCTTTAGAGACTGGTGTTTTTCTTTTCTTTTACAGGCTTTCTTTGGTTTTAAATATATCCATCATGACCTCCTTTAAAGTACTTAAAACTCTGTGGTAGTAGGAAACATTTCAGGTTACACAATTGTTTTCCTATTTGGGGCATCATTTGAATAATTTAAATTATATTTGATTTATTGTATCAATTTTTTACTCAGAATTATTGCTAAGCTTAAGATATTCCTATCAGTGGAATAGGCTATTGCCAAGGGGAAATGRCTCTCGTACCTTCATAAATAAAGATGGGAACTCATGCAATTATGAGGGGAAAAAAAAGCTAAAATGTATACAAAAAGATTGTTCTCCAGTCAGATATCATTAGTTCTGTGAAAGAGATCTCTGCAGCTATGCCAGATGTCTTGTATGCATGCAATAATTTGGCTAGTGCAGTGAGTAAGGTGAAAGTTGCATCTTGTACCATTGTGGAACTGCTGCACTCCCATTGCCAGGAATGACAGAACCTGTCCTGTTCCAGAAAAATATATTGCCTGTGCAGATAAAATTCTCTTAATTTGGTACGGCTTGTAGCTTTTTTTAGTTTGTGATTAGCAGTTAAGTTCAGCTATTTGGCAGTCTGAGTGATTATCAGGTGCTCTTTTCAGTTTCTATTTAGTCTTTGTCTCAGCCTTCAGAAGGTWTTTGGTGATTGCTTAGTGCAACAAGCACTTTCTAGATGGCTTCTTACTACAAGCAGCACGACAATTTCAGCCAGAGAACTTCCCTCAGTGCAGATGTGTTTCAGGGTGTTTTGAATACCTAACACAGTCAAGGTTAGTCTCTTATCTGAACATTATTAATATACATAGGCAGAAAACAGACAGCAAGGAAACATCCACTGTAGGACAAAACATTCTTTAATATGCTGTAAACACCTTCTCTGTTAAATATATATATTAATGTGAGTAATCTGTAAGATATGAAAATCCATTTTTATCTAGCTAAATATTTTTTCTGTAGAAATCTGTACAATGCAACCTAAGCACACTCTAAGTATCATCCTCTTTATCTGTCTTTGAAGACAAAATGAAGTACATTTTAATGTAAGATGCTAGAAGCATAGCTATTTGGAGCAGGCAATAGCGAGTGTAATAGGATTACTGAGTAACTATTTTCCCCTCAGACCCTGTAAGAGGGAGAGAAAAAGGAGAAAACAGAAACAGCTTAACTCACCAAAAATCAAACCACTGCATTGCCCTCTTAGCCACTGAGTGTTTTGGGATGTAAGACCAGAGATTACATCAGTACAATAAAGGCTCCCTGCTCTCTCTACAATCATAAGCTGTACACTGCTCAAAAAAACCAAAGCCAAACCAAAGAAACAACAACAACAAAAACCCACAAAAAACCCCCGAAGATTTACCCGCAGATTTACCCCAGCATCAGAGCCAGTAGAAGTTAGAACAGGTAGAGATGTAGAGTATGGGGAGGGAGAGGGAAGGGTTAAAGGCATTATCGCAGCCATTAGAGGGAAAAGTTGAAGCAATACAAGCACAGTAGACTTCTCTTTCCCCCCCTCCCCCCCTCCTTTTCTTTCCCCTACTCCTCTCTTCCCAAGCTGGATCAGTGTGTAGGGAGGGCAGTCATCACGCCATCCTGAGCAGCAAGAGCTGACGTTGGACGAAGCTGCCAGGTAGCTGAAAAAAGGCACAGAAGGCAGCTGATACCCACTTTTCAACGGTTTGTGTTTTTTTTAGTCTGTATCTGGACTTCAAGCAACACAGCGCCTGAGACAGCTCATCTGAACCACACTGTATTGCAATACTCGCTCTTCTCAAAGAAAAAGACTCCACTGAGTAGCAGAATGCTGCCAGTGTCGCAGCTAGGGCTACGATACAGAGCCTTTTTATAACATTGCAAATTTCTTTCTGTTCATATATTTAGAGAAACATAGATACACTCATACCAGCTCTTTCTATTTTGAGGGCACCTTTGGCTTTTTTTTTTTTTTTTTTTTACCCTAATGTGACTTCTTCATCTTGGAATGATGGGGATCTTTCTAGCTTATGTTGGATTCATTTTCTTTTCAGTTATGTATATTCAACAAGGACTTTCTACCCAAGGTAAGATCACTTACTGTCAAATATGTGTGTGTGGTTTTCTATGCTAAAACAGACTGAATAGAATTGGGGGGGGGGGGGGGGGGGGGGGAGAAGGAAGAAAGGGGAAAAGAGGGAAAACAACCAAAATGGGTAAAAGATGAGAACAGCAAGCATCAGGTTTGCATTTAGTTTGTACAGGCGAATATGTGTGTGTGGTTTTCTATGCTAAAACAGACTGAATAGAATTGGGGGGGGGGGAGGGGGGGGGAGAGAAGGAAGAAAGGGGAAAAGAGGGAAAACAACCAAAATGGGTAAAAGATGAGAACAGCAAGCATCAGGTTTGCATTTAGTTTGTACAGGCGAAACTGTCTGTAAATAGGAAAAGAAGTGAGAAGTTTCCCAAAGTAGAAATATAACAGGCTTCCTTTACTTAAATGCAAAGAGGGAAATAACAGGCACCTTGCAGAAGAGTGAAGGGGTGTTGGGGAATGGACATGCATATGTTTGGGTTGTGCATGTTGGTATACAGGCATGTATGCATGCAATAAACACCTACCCGTGCATGCATAATTATTGCATTCAGACCAAGTACCGGCTGGCTAAATCTACTGCTTCCCTTAAAATATTGCAGTCTCCTTTCGTGCCGCGTTCCCTTTCCTCTCTTATTATCCTGCAATCCTCAGAGTCAGACCTTCATTCCTATTCTGTGACTATGTGCATTTCCACCACTCTCCCCCCACCAAAAAAAGGGGAGAAAAAGACAAAATCGACTTCTCTGAATACCTCCCCCCACCCCCGTCGCCTTCCTCCCTCCCTCCCTCTCCGCCGAAAGGCGCGCCTTGCATGTCAAGCAGCCCCGGCGCTGCAGGAGCGGGCTGTCCGGGACCCCGAGGCTGCGGCGCCGCCGTCAGCACCATGGACAGATCGCGCCGGGCCGCCCCCCCCGCGCCCGCTGCCCGCTGCCCGCTGCCCCCTCCCACCGCCCCCTGCCCGCCGCCCGCCGCTCCCCTGCCCGCAGCGCACCGCCGCCTCTGCGCTTGGCTGTGCCACCGGGGGGGATGCCGGCGGTATTCCCCCCCGGGTCCCCACACCGTTCACGAGTGCTGACCAGGAGCGGAGAGAAGGAACAAACCGAAAACAAAAACCCCAAATAAACTTACTAGCCCCGAACGCACAAAATGCACGCTCGTTTTGGCAGTTTAACTCGGTGGCTAGCAATCGCTGGCTGGTGCGGGTGGGGGTCAGAAAAAGGGACACCATGGAATATAAAGCTAGTAGCTTTGAAAGTATCTGTTGCCAGACACAAATGTAAGGGGAAAGAGAAGTAACACTGGTTACCAAATTATCGCACCAATTCCAGGTTGGCTAGGAAGACTGGATAAAGAGAGGGGAAGAGGGGAGGAGACAATGAGCAATATTTCTTTCACATCACATTTCCTTCACATCATGATATGCTCTAGTCAATCTGTAACAATTCATAACAGAAAGCGACATTGCAGGGTCTTTCCAAATTTTTCCTCTTCTTGAAAGACAGCATTTATTTATTAGATTGTTTGTCTGTAGTCCCCCTCACTTGACTATCGTGATTCATTATGTTGCACAATTTTAAAGTGAGTTATAGGAAAGGATGAGAAGGAAGTAAAGACTGAGACTTAAAGAATTATTGATGTCTTGGACTACGTCTATCAGCACTAGCTTTTAAACCTAGCAGTGATAAACTGAAACGGGCAGATCCTGTTCGTTGAAGGACTGGGATACAAATATGAAGGTTAGTTCTAGAAAGTGTCTGCTGGGACTGAGAAACGGGAGATGAAATGATTTTTGGTCTGATTACGCAAGCAGAGGTTCTCAGAATCTGACTAACTAACACAGGTAAAGCCTTTGAAATGGACATTTGACGAGCGACTGTAAAACTCACCTCAGAAAAGTACCCAGAGGTGCCTGTGCCAACAGCCACTTCAGCTGGCTGTGGAACGTTTAACAACTTACAGGTCTCCAGCTCAGCCCTACAAAATACAATAAATCAGTCCGATTTTTTTTCCTCTCCTAAATTGGTCTTGTACAAAATCCCTCAGCGAGTCTGGTGAAATAYTGCATTCTGCCCAAGGGTATTTGGACCTAATTATGTGAAACTTCACTAGCTCATGGGAGCAAGCAGGGGGATCTATAGCATTTCCCATGAGCAGAACTGAGTGTAAAGAGGGTGGATATGTGCATAAGGTAGAAAAACGTACCTGGGTGTGAGAGAAACCAGGGGAGGTAATGTGTGGGAAACTGGGGGGAAAAAACCAGAAAAGAAAGGGAATGAGAAAAGAAAACAGAGAATTTTAAAAAAGGGGGGGAGAGGGGGGAAGAAATAATACAAAAGGCAACACAAGAAGCAGAGCATTAACAATCAGTAGGTAGCAAGAGATCCCAACATGTTATGCATTTGTTTTGCAGCAAAATTCACAGAGTTTCCCCGAAATGTCACAGCCACTGAAGGGCAGAATGTGGAGATGTCTTGTGCTTTCCAAAGTGGCTCTACTTCGGTGTACCTCGAAATCCAGTGGTGGTTTCTGCGGGCGGCTGAGGACCAAGAGGCTGGAGCTGAGGTGACAGGCACTCAGGTACTGATCCTCTACCATAGGGTCCTCAAACCACCAGGAGAATGCCACAGAAGAAATGGAGAGGAAAGGGAAGAAGGAGACAAGGGGAGAGCAGAGGAAAGGAGCAGAGAGAGGTCCTGTACCTCCCCAGGGACTTAAATTTGACTACGAAATAGCAGAGCAGGAACCTGCAGAGAAAAATGCCCACCTCAAGCGATGGTGCCTTAGGTGCCTGTCACTCCCAAGATGCAGCTAGGGCTGTTCACAAAACCACACGGATTTCCCGAAGTTTTTTTTTTTCCCCTTTTTTTTTTTTTTTTTTTTTTTTTTTTTTTTTTCTTTTTGAAATTATTCTTATTTTTCTCTGTTTCATTTTCCCTTTGGAAAGCAGCTGTTCAAAGATTGCTCCTTGTGGGAATTTTACATTTCCCAAGTGGCAAGATCCTACACGTGCCCTCCAATTTCCAGCTAGCGCAGTCGAGTTGGCAGCCCTAACTCCGCATGCAGCCGCCACAGGAGGGCACACGCTTGGAGGGGGCGGGGGAAGCAGGGGGGAACCAATGCTCCAAAAGAAGCAAGAGCCCAAAAATCAGTTAACAGCGCAATTTCATCCTTCTGAGCGGGACAGAAGGGGCCATGTCCACTTACACTGCCATCCGGGGACGCTCCTCCACATGTCCGCTGCCATCTCCTCGCCGGTCTCGGCATTCAGCCGCCCCGAAAAGACGCCCACGCGAGGCGGGCGGGCGGCGGGTCCGCTGATCCGGGCCCCTCGGCCGCCCGTGCCGGCTGTGCCCGGCTGTGCCCGGCGGTCCCGGGCTCGGCCCGCAGGTGGCAGGCGCGGCGCGCAGCTCCAGGGGCTCCGCGGCGGGGCGGGAGCGGGGAGCGGAGAGGGGCGCGGAGCGGGGCGGGGGCTGGCGACCCACGGAGGCGCTCCTTTCCCTGCAGGTGGAGCTCCTGCCCGAGCGGGACCTGGACAGCGACGGCACGAAGATCAGCGTAAGTGTCGCCGCAGGGCGCGGGCAGCCCCCGCCGGCCGGGGGTCCCTTCCCCAGAGAGGGCCCACGCCCCCTCGGAGCGCCGAGTGTGTTCCCGCCCGCATCCCCTCCCCRGCCGCACCGCAGGCTGCAGGAGACTGACAGCCGCAGCTCAGCGGTTGGACTCGATGATCTTAGAGGTCTTATCCAACCTAAATAATTGATCCTGTTATTCCGTGACTACTTCCTCGCCGGCCCTGGCAGAGGGTGTCAGAACAGCATGCTGCATGCAGCCCCCCCCACCCCTCGGCATGGAGGCATCGACCAGGGTGGCCAAGACCGTTGGCAGAGCCTGTTTGTACCCTGTGAAGCAGACAGCCTGCACCCATCCTTGCATCTCTTGTCATTTACCTTGGGCAACTGCTGAGTCTGCCTTAACACTCCAAAGCTGGTTTTAAGGCACAAATCTGTCCCGGAAGCTGCACTTTCTTTTAGAGGGGTGTGCCGCTCCTTAAATGGGTACTTTTTCAGGGCCATACCTCCTGGCAGAAAGCTCGCTCAGCAAGGCTTTGGACAAAACCAACCCGTTGGGAGTAATCTCAAATCTTGGCCACTGAGACTCTGTTTTAGGACCAGAGTTACCAATCTGCTGTTTGGAGATTAAACCAGGATGTTGTCTCAATAGAATTATGAGCAGCATTGCTCRAGCCCTTGTTCAAGGAAAGGATCCTTTCCACAGCAGACCCATGTCCTGAGTCAGGTACAGCCTCAAGGCTGTTTCTGACCTCAGAATAGCTCAGACCCTCCCCCCTCAGCATCCCAAGAAATATATGGTGGTGGGATCATGGTGTGGTGCTCACTGCAGTGGAAAGACACAGATACTTAGCAGATACCGCAGYATGAATATTCCCTTTGAGCCCAGAGGGGTTTTCCCTTTCTCTGGCAAAATCCCTTTGGAAGTGCCTTTTAGCTGCAGACAAGGCTGTAAGTACCAGCAAAGCTTAAAACAGCCACAAATAGAGGGGAATAATTTCTGTTAAATCCTTCACTCTGCTGCTTTTTGATGCCTACAAATAACTAACCAAATAATTACATCAGGTCACAGTGCAGCTAGGTATAGCTGAAGGGTGTTTATAAATGAGAACTCAGATATGCTGTGTCCAAAACAATATTTATTCAAGACATACTTACATTTCCTGTGATACTTCTCACCAAAGACTGTAAACGATTTGTGTCATGGACGATATCTTCAGTTGCATTTGTAGACTGTCTTACAAACGAGGCTCACGTGTGGTCTTTGGATGCTATTCCACTAGACATAGGGCTAGCAGATAACTCCTTATCAATACTGGCTCACTTGAAATCCCTGTAGTAATCCATAAGAACCGAGACACTATAGGTCATAACACTTGTCTCATCTTTGAAGTTACAAATCTCTTTCATTATGTATTATAATAACTCATGATGGGGTATTTATAGTGTTCCTATAAGCTTGCATAAAACATTTATTTTATATTTGTAATAAAAAAGTCAACATTATGTAGATGTCTAAATCTACTTTTTACAAATGAGTGGATATTTTTTTGAAGGCATACACTGACGCTCCATTAGTACTACTGTAAATTACCATCATGAGGAGAAAACTTTTAAGTCCATTTAGCAAATATTTTAAAAAATGCTAAATGTGTGTTGAAATACACTACTTCTATCAGTTGWAAATGATAATCCAGCATAAACTGAAAACATGCATAGGTTTTTCCTGCAACAATTTCTAAGTTTCAAATGCAAGAGTCAAAACCAATTGTGTTTTTCACCAGTGCTATGCAACWCTGTTAACTTTGTGGCTCTTTCACGGGAGCAAATGAAGGCACAATATGATCTAYGATTCCTTTTTCCATTCATATGAATCTTCTTTAATCCTTTTGCTGAACATGAATTGTTCAGTAGAGATATATTATTATTGAATATGGTTTAAATAACTATCCAGCACTTTCTGAGTAATTAATATTGCATACATTATGCCTGTGTAAGTATGTAATCCATACTTTCAACTCAGTTTGCCAAGTATAAATTCAGAGCTGGGTACAACACAACGGGCTATAAAGTCCATCCAGTACCTTAAAGCAATGACATATTCACGAGTATTGCTCTTCAATTTATCAAGAAGGGAGGGTAGGTGCTTTGCCAACACTGGTGACTACAGGAGGCCAAACTATCCAAAGCAATGTGTTGTACAATCACCAATAACATGTGTCTAGCTTCAGTCTAAGAGTTCTCTATTTCTGTTATCTACCATGTATTCATTATCCTGATGTTTTCTTATTGCCTGTCATTGATGTGACAGAAAGCAACCTTTGAATCCATGTTTATGTAATGGTGGAAGTAAACCAGGTCCAGAAGTTCTTCAAAGCTGAAGATTTAAATCCCACTGAATACCTTTTAACTGGCTTCCTGTGGGGCAACAGATATTAATTCAGAGTGTAATATAAAATTAATTAGATATAAATTCTCTAAAGTGATGAACATACAGAAAGAAATCTGTGCTAACTTTTCCCAATGCATCTTAATACCTATCACACATTTCTGGATGTATAATTTACTCATGTGTGTTTTAATTATCTGAAATAAAAATACGTTATGTTGCGCTCAGATATTAGAAGTAATTAAAAATAAATCAGGAGTCTTATTTTAGCTGACAACTCTTAAAGCAATTCTGAATATGTACTTCTAATAAGTACATAGATAAACAAGACAAAAGAAACAACCTGACACAAGATGTCTTATTATTAACAGACAAAAAATACCAGGGGTTTGGACACACTTGAAGGAGACAAAGTGAATGTAAAATATACAGTTTCAATGTAGTGAGGAGTACAAGCTAATCTAATAAATAGTTATTAACATAGTTTAAATCTTGGCAAACATCTCCAGTAAAATTGTTAATGCACTAGTTCAGAAACTGAATTATTCAATAAAGCCAACTACCTGGAAAGTTTTAACCAATAAAGTGCACAGATACTAGGTTTAGATAAGAAAGCTCATTAAGAATGTTCATCATCTTAAGCAATTAATTGGAATGAGCACGGTGGTTTGGTTTTTTTGTCTGGGGCAAATTAGATTTCAGAGCAAACCATCTAAGCAGATTTGGAAAGAAGATGTCAGGCATCCTCATAGATACAATTAGCCATACTCAACCTTGGTGTAGCTTCCCTGCAGTAAACACAATCACACCATTGATTAATTTGGCGCTATGTTCATAGAGTTTTTTCCTGAGGCAGGAATTGATGACAACGTTTGTTTCTTTGTTTGTTTTCCTGGAAAATTTGCAGACAGTGAAAGTACAAGGGAATGACATCTCCCACAAGCTGCAGATTTCAAAAGTGAGGAAAAAGGATGAAGGCTTATATGAGTGCAGGGTGACCGATGCCAACTATGGAGACCTTCAGGAATACAAGGCCCAGGCATTTCTCAAAGTCAATGCTAACAGCCACTCTCGGCGAATGCAAGCCTTTGAGGCATCCCCCATGTGGCTGCAAGACATGAAACCTCGTAAAAACATCTCAGCAGCTGTCCCAAGTAGCATCCACAATTCTGCCAATCAGCGTGTGCKTGCGACCTCCAGCCCCGAAGCAGCAGCCAAAATCCCCAAACAAAGTCCACAATCAGGTATGGTAAAGCATTTTGAGCTTTCATTTGATTGCTTACCAGCATGTAAAAGGAGGCTAAATCAACAAGGTAACCAGGAATTGTGACTAGGAAGAGTGTGGTGCTCATTTATTCCTCCTTCTCTTTGGTTCTATTCTTGCTGCTATCTCCTTACTTCCTAAAATCTGAAGAATAAATTTCTGAGMTGAAGAAGCAAAAAACCTTAAACTTCCATATGTGGATTTTCTTTCTACTGTTTTTACCCACCTAAGGCTAGCTCTCAAATCAAAGCTTAGTTTTCCCTGTAGTGTGTGTGGAGAGAGAGGGGCATGTCAGTGAATGACTCATCTCATTTTAAAATGTCTGTGCATGATAAATTAAATAAAACAGTCATTCAGATGTGTTTCTTCCTAAGTTTTTTCACATCAGTCACCTAACTTATATCTTCAACATTTGTTAAAATTAATCTACTATTACTGTCAATCCTATTTTCATAAGGAACTTGACTTTTAAATCTGAGTAAACCTTAGATACACCAGACAGTTTCTCTGTTCTGTAGGCTTTAGAAAGACCATRGGTGTGTCAGAGAATGCGTGTTTGTCATATTCAGGTGCTTGACCATTGGCTTTGAATCAAGGGTTAAAATGGCAATGCCTCCATTGTCTGTCATGTAGAAATTAACATACTATACATTTTGTTTGGGGGGATTTTGTTCAGCACTGTATAAATAACCTATAATCAATATCAGTCTTCATTTTCTACATTGATACAGTAAAATCCACAGTTATGCAAAGATACATGATTATACAGGAGGTGCAGTTCTATATGATGGCAATAGAGACAGGACAGGATTAAAAATTGAGGTGTTGTAAATGATTAAATGTGGTCTGGAAAACAAACTATGTGAGTTTAAGAGTTTCTGAGTTACTTCTATTTACATTGAGGATCAATGTAAGGCAGGAAATCACAACCTACCTTAAAATATATAATGGAAGATAACCTAATTAACTCTGATGCATCATTTTTCTGCTAGTGTGTTATTAAATCAAAAACTGTGAATACAACAAATTTCATAGCACACATATTGTCAAATCACTTTTGGCTTACAGGCATACCATTATAAAAACTTTTTTATGAGGAAAATACATTTCATTGTAGATTGGAACAATATAATTATTTATATAAAAATTCCTTTTGCTATTACAAAAAGATGCTACATATATTCCAACTATTTTACCTCTGTATAATTTTTTAAAATTTATTTAAAAGTTACATTGAGTTCTCTTTCCCTGAAATGGGGAAAAAACTTCCTTTTTTTAGCTCTTCCAAAAAATGTCTAAGCTGTTAGAAGAAAAAAAAAAATATTTTCATTTCATTTAAAACCATAATTCTACTGTGGCTTTCCTTTCAGATAAACATATATACTCTTATTTTCCGTTGGACTCATACATTTCAAAGCAGCAGACTTTTCCATAAAGTGAAAGCTCTGGTTTCTATTCAGTCCTATATGAAATTAAAATAATCAGAGGTTTATGAAATATGTAGCAACAGACTACACTGCATTGTGGCCAAAGCATGCACAAAATAGCTAATCCACTAAATCATTTTGGATATATAATTGAATCTATAGTATTGTTTATGCCTTTAGTACAGGCAATGTCTTGACTGATTACTGGACATTTGTTATTTGAGAGCTAGTAAGTTATTACATGGAAAGGTTCCTGTAAAAAGAAAAAAAAAGGTATACAAAAACTAATCTCTAATTTTTTACTTGAGCAAAGATTAATGAGCATCAAGTACAGACCATCCCAATCACAAATAATTTCAAAATTGAACAGATAAAATATAATTTAGTTTATTAATTCATTTTTATGACAAAGCACACACAAATGCTGCATTCATCAGAGGTGTAGCTTATCTACTGATGAAATAAAGACTGTACCAGGAATCAGTATTAGGTTTAATTTCAATTTAATGGTCACTTTCTACATTAATTACTGGTGACATTTTTGATGAACATCAGTTTGATCGTTGAGAACCGAGATTTGCTTTTCTTTACTTCAGAAAATCTTGGCCTGACTTTTCCACCTATGGTGAGATTTGGATGTTCATTGCATTTTACAGTCATTTTACACCAATAGAAATACCCACRGGAGCTTAAAGCAGTGGGGGGAATTTTAGCTCTGTGTAACTTTGATGAGCAACTTCAGCTGAGGATGGGGAGACATCAGTTGTGAGACCTCAAAAAAGCAGAAGTGAGGTGTCACAGAAATTAGTAGTCCTTCTTTTTATGATACAGAATCAACACAATCTCCTTATTTTATCAAATGACAAACTTTTCCTTTCTTTAACGTCGTGCTAACTATATATATGCAAGCTCAAAACTGGCGTGTGATTACATTCTATGTAAACAATGTGTCCATCCAGCCTAGAACACAGAAATGTTTCAATACAAATGCATCGTTATAAGCTACATACGTGTATTTGAAAGATGTATGAGTTGTGATRTGTTTGTTCATGTTGAGTAAAACATTGACTTCAGCATTACTGCTCGAACAGCACAACTAACCATAGGTAATTGTATCAAATATTCTCCAGTATTAGAGAGCTGGTGCATAGTTATTGGCAAACAATCAACTTTACTGCCATGCTCACAGATTATTGTGAAATACATTTACAGCAATAGGAAACATGATACTGTGAAATTATTGGGAATTCTGTGTTCGGCTACTTCTGAAGGAAGCAGCTACTAATATATGAAAAATTGACTCTGATCATAAGAGTATTTTGTCCCCAAAATTTATTTTTGAAAGGTAG
Organism: Amblyornis subalaris; assembly: GCA_018881555.1. Lineage (NCBI taxonomy): Eukaryota > Metazoa > Chordata > Aves > Passeriformes > Ptilonorhynchidae > Amblyornis > Amblyornis subalaris. Next base: position 33,455,362 of record JACAXG010000001.1, on the reverse strand, counting down.
ATAGCACTCTACTCAACTCCTTCTATCCTTAAGCACTCTACAGAAATTAATTTATTTCTTATTAATAAATATTTACTATGTAGCTCTAGAAAAGCAGTTTACAGTTACTGCCATTTTGAAACATCAGCATTTCCCAACTGAACAGATATTTTTGCTATTCTCCTATTTTACTCAAAAGTAAGAATATCTGTRATAACTGTCAGGGAGCTATGTAGCCACGGCTGACAAATTAAAGTGCTATGAGGTCCATTTAGTATATTGCACTGCTCTGAAAWATACTATGTGAGTGTAAAAAAATATATTTATCACTGTTAGCACAATGGAGATTCAATATAGGAAGAAATAGCTAATGAGAACATCTCCCACAGACAGTCTTCATATAATATACTGAGAAGCACTAAATGACTATCTCAAGGTGAAAAAAGTCAGGAAACAAAAGTCAAACTAACACAGCTTGACCCTTTCATTTCGTAATTATGGACTGCAGCAAGTGGAGTAACCCATCACAGCTTAACAGGAATCTGAGTAATTTGACAGAGTAATCTGCATATATCCAGAAAATGTCCTATGTAGGAGGAGTGACAGACATTTTTTTCCTACATAATTCATAACAACCTATCTTAGTCCAAAGGTAAAAGTACAGAGTTATGACAAAGCCTTGTAAAACTCTAAGCAACACTGCAATTAAACAGGTTCCAAGAGCTAAAATGAATTCAGGTGAAAAGYTAAACAATCTCCAGGATGCACCAAATATCACTGTTTCATGGATACAAATCTAGACAAATTCTGCTGCCTGCATTCAAGTCACTCATCATTTATAGCAACAAAAAGGGCTGAAGAATCTGTTGAGCTGAGAATGTGTTTATCCCCCAAACTCTTCCTGTTCTGCTGATCCTCTGTTAAAGCACTCAAAGCCATTAGTTTCTTTTCAGACTTAAGAAGATCAGTCTCAGAGAACTAAGTGACCATTAGGTCAATTTTCTGACTGCTTGTATACAGACTCTGCACATTTCTAGCAACTTTTTGTTCTTTTATGAAGTAACAAATTCAACTATTAACCTGTCTACATAGCAAAACTTTCTGTGATGACGCAAAGTTGCAGCGAGTGACTTGAAAAGGAACTCAAAGGAGGAGGTGGTACTTAACTAGATGGAATGACCTGGATTCTTGTCATCATAAATGACACTGAGAAGCTGATCATCAGGCATGAATGCAAAAGAAGAGGATGAAAACTTATTTCTTCTGTTGGTTGATACTGATAAACCAATGACATTACTTCCTGTCCCCTTTTTTATCTAGAGAATCTAGGAATCTTTTATTATCAACCTACTTGAAGCACAAATCTTATGTCCAATTTGGAATCTTCTGGTACCTAAACCAACTTCTGTGTTGTTTTTTTCTTTTTTCCTTTTTCATTTATGTTCCGTCTGGTCTTAAAGCAAAGGAAGAAAATGTCTGCTCTGGCCTCCACCAACGTGACAGCCAACATTACTCCTTTCTTCACTAACAGTCTTTGGCTTTCACAGTTACTGTTTCAGAAACTGAGTATCCATAAGGTTGGGAAGCATCAACCATTACTGTGATTGTGACACAGAAATAGTCAAGTTTCTGTTTACTTAGGACTTCCTGAAAGCAAAAGCCAAGTGACAGTTTTGTTSTTCTTGTTCTGAACCTTATTCACCTGCTCTCAGAAATGCTTGCAAAAAGACTATCCCATTTTACACCCATACACACGGCAATCTTGATTTTTCCTTGAAATATACACTTTGATTCCTTCTTCCTGGAAAGAAGCTGCTCTACTTTTTTTAGCTTCTCTCAATAATGGAATCAATTCAAATCATGTTAARTTGATGTTAACCTAATAACGAGTTAGCTTTTGACCTTGAAACTAAGCATCTCCTGAGAAGTGCTAATCTGCTCCAAATAACTTCATTGACAAAGCAAGGTCTTTACAGCAGCTAATCCCCCTCCCCTTTTGTTTTTTTAGGCCAGAATTTCCAATGCAGAATGAACTCACTAATGTCTTATGTTTCTTTTAAAAAAAAACGCATCTTAATTGCTTATATGTTCRTATTTATTGATGGAACAAAATGCATACAAGGACTTAAACTCCGGTTCCTAGTGCTTAGTTCACCTAAACCCAATAACAAACAAACTCTTCTTGGTGTATCTGCAGTTCTAACTTCTGTCACAAGCAAAATGGTATTTACTTTTTGTAACCATCCCTCATAGCCATTGCCATTGCCATTGCCAATTGCTGATACTACACCACTGTCAATTTCTATTCATTTCTGTTCCTCTTATAAGCACAGGTTCAGGAACTAAGAACAGAAAGCACTCACCAAACACTATTTATTMATTTTTCTTGTTCTTTAAATTTAAGCAGTTGTTCAATCCCATATGCCCATACCAGACTGAGTACTTGGGTATGCTTAGTTACAAACGTATTCTTTCTGAAATCAGAGATATTATTTTCAGCCTTAGTTATGCCCATGGTTAAACAATAATAATAAATCACAAAAGAAAATAATGGTGTTCTGAGATTTCTTGAGATAATAATGGGATTTGTCATTAAATATGTGACAGCTCCACTGTAACTTGTATTTCTGTAAAAGTGATGGTATTTGGATGCCGTACTAATTATTTGTCTCCTATGAAGCCAGTCAAGAAACAGTGAGAACAGACACAGCAYAAAGTGTGCAAACTCTAAAAAAATCATTTTGCCCTTTTTCCATCTACCTTGTAGTTTATATAATTCACGTGTGTACTAGGATCTTTCCTATTCTTTTAGTAACATTACCAGAGTGTTTCACTCTCTTTGTCATTGCTACATATGCACTTAATCATCACTCTTCCTTTCTTTTAGCTGCTTAAAAATAAACCTTTCAGACTAACCTCACCTTTAGAACAAAATTTGCAAAGAAAGATCAGGTAGAAGACCCCACAGTAGTTCCCTGAGCAGCAGAATGRCAATAATTCTGTTCTATATGCCTGATATAACTTTCTTTGGTAAATAACCAGTAGAAGGATTGCAGATGGGCAATTCAGTAAAGAAAGAGAAGAAAATGAAGGAAGAAGAAAAAACAAAAAGGGTGGGGGGAAGCTGTGTATGATTTGTTCGTCAGCTCACTCAAATTACTTTTCATTGCTTCACAATCAGACGGATTGCACTGGGTCATCAGAGATTGCAGCATACGTGACAGGGCCTGCTCTTGAAATAACTGATGGGATTTCCTTGCTTCAGAACACAACCCATTTGTTACTTGACAGATATACTGCAAAGCAGAGGATATTTTCACTTTTTTCTGATGCGAAACAGGAAGTTTCCCATCTATGGTGCCCTCCTTCATTATGAAAATCCTTTGCATCGCATAAAATGGAAAAGAATGGGTGCAATTATCTGCTGTCTGGAACGGATACAACTCTGCTGAAGTCTAAAGAATGTCATTCATCTAAAATAGCAAAACATTTGGCTAAAGGATGAGGACGAAGATGAATTCTCTTCTACTCATAATGTGAGAGTGAATTRTAAGAAGAATCTAAGCTTTGCCCTGCTTGTACCACCTGAAGAAGTTTAGGACAGTGGAAGTTTCTGGGAACTGAATGAAGGTAAGGAAAACACCTGACAAGTGCTATTTTCAGCTTGTTCAGATTCAGGGGGAGAGGACATTCTTCATGGTGAGTTTTGTTGCTTCGTTTTTTTTTAATGTTCTTTTTCTTCAACTTTGATCAACTTTCGTCTAGTGTTTATCCTCGAAACCCTAGCCTAGACTAGCTAGAAAACTCAACACTTTCAGTATTTTCTTATTCTTTGGTCAGGGATTTTACATTTGATTAAATAATTCAAAAGCTTCAAAGATATTCCAGACCCTGTTACCATCTTTACAGCTACAGTCATAATCAATTCATCGTTCTTTGTTGATGATAAAGCCGGATGGTATTTGAAGAGCAATCTTTCTGCCTGCCTTGAGAAGAGAAGACTGCTGCAAACTCTCCATTTTGCCCGGTAATAAGGAAGTTGCCATAGTACTTTTTGGCAGAGCAAATTGTTATCCTGTCTGTGTGTGGGTGTTCTGGTTGGATCTACCTCACTGAAGTTTGTTCCCCCACCTACTGACAAATACTACTGTCTTGGAAAAAAGCTGCCTAATTTTCTGTGAGTAAAAATGTGAAAGTTAGATCCACAGCTACATTTGCAGTCCTTCAAACATTCAAGCTGTGTTTTCATCGACCAGTAAAAATACAAAGAGCAAATCTGGATGCTACTTCTGCTGCCACTCCTATTTCTGTTGCTGTTATTCTCTCAGCTGCTGTTTTTTCCCATGGCACTGACTGAGGATTTTGGCCACCAAATCACAGTCACAGGGCTATAAGGACTAAAGTAACTTCTATGAGACAACAGAAGATGGTATATCCATCTCCAGTTCATTCTGTGCAACTGAAAGAAAGAGTTGAAAAGGCAGCATGTTTTGTCAAGTAGCAATAATAAATCAATCATGAAGCCAAGAACTAGAAGTAGGTCTCAGAGAGTGCTCTGTGTTCAGAGGGTACAAGGCCCATTAGTCAAATTATACTGTTAGGTAGTATGACTACATAGGATTTTGCCTGTCTGAAACATTTCCAAAATAACTGGTCAGTTACCTATTTTATACTCTTTKGAATTAATCAGTGACCATCTTTTACCTGAAGAGACTTTGAATATAGATTAATGATATTTCATGGTTATGACTGATCCCTTATCTCAGATGTATTTGGCACGAATACGTCAAGCTTCGTTCTCACAATCCACCATTTTCAAACTGGTGTACTGTGTTTGTAGGGGTGATACCATATTTTTTCTTATCTGTAACACAGAAATAGCAGGGGTGAAGGCTTTGCATTGGGATTACTGATTTAGCTCTTGCAGTTTAAAATATTGCCACACAAAGAATTTTTCTTTCTCCAATCAGAAGTTATTGCCCCAAATCTGGATGGCAGGAGGAAATAGGTGTCTACTCCTCAGCTTTCCCAGTTCACAGTGTCAAGCTTCTATATTGTCATAATGGCATCTATGACAGCTGGTAAACTCAACCAGAGCTGTTAAATTGAGATAGATGAAGAGATGGCATGGAATTTGCTTGTATCACTCCTACTATTGGGGGTTTAATTTCCATAAGAGGGGGTGGCAGAGAGATGGAGGCCCTATCATCTTAAACTGCTCCAGCTAAACCCGTTAAGAGTTTATGAGTCATAGCTCTTAGACAGAAGTACCTTCTGTTAGTCAGAGGCATTGTTCTAATCTCTATAACAACTGCATTATCCATCAGGCGAACAAAAGATCAGAGGAATGGTCCCTGCCCCAAACACTTACCATCTAGGAATCAGACAGAAGAAAACACACTCATCCAGTGGGAGCTTAGCTGAGTTCCATGAAAATAGCCCTTATATAAATGATACAAATAGAAGGAGACCAGGTWGACTGCGTGTCAAACACGAGCCTAAGTGTCAGGTGTGAAAAGCAAGAAAAGAGATTGCATAWCACATATTGAAGTATTTACAAAAAAATGATAATTTTCTTTCTCTCTGTGTTATAATAACCCTCTTTGTATGTGTTCTTCATGACAGTGCTGTTGAAGATGATAAAGTAATATTAAATATCACCCACTTAAATTTTCTTTCCAATAGATAAAAGAATTAACAAGGTGCAAAAAGCAAAGGGGGAAAAAAGACAAGTGCAATTCTATTTTTCTTTGAATAAAATTCTTGTTGTAGCTTATGGTATCTTTCAGAAATGGCTCCATTAGTGTGGTGTATATCAAATATACACACTTTATATAAACATTACAAAATTGCTGAGCAATTTGTGTTGGAGTCATGTTTAGTTACAATAGCACAAGGGGGTTACTAACAAAAGAGTCAATCCAAGCATTTTTGTTAACAGCTAAATTCCACCTTCATTCAGTATAGGGCATAGCTATGTGAAAATTTAGCATGAAGATGAGTTACCACAGGACAGCCAGACAAATCTGCACTTACTTTAGAATCAGCCATTTCATATAGATAATTACAAATGCAGCAGTTTATATTTTTTCTGTCACACATTAAAAAAAAAGTCTAAGAAATTTTTTATCCATGGTTTTGAGAGATAGGATAAGAGAGAAGGATGAGAGAGAAAGGTGCCCAGTGCTGATAAGAGCAGTCAAAAAGCATGCTGCCACTTGTTCTGAAACAATACCAATTATCAACTGCATTTGCTTGAGCTTGCACCCCTCCCCCTCAGCTTTGAACTATTGCAATAGGCACTGCTTCCTGGGCTGCTTCTCACAAGAGTTTTATTTAAATAGCTAACACTGGTATTTCACAGACTATTTGCAAACACCTCTTTTAGCAACCTTTTCCCCAAAAAGTACTTTCTCACTGAAATAGAAACAGCTGAAGTCAATGTATTACTTATACATGCGAAGAGATTTTAAAACTTTGCAAGGTCAAACACGGGCTAAAGGAAGGAAGAGAATTAGGATCTCTGCTACAAATGGCTGAAGCTTGGACATTTGTGACTGGGAGCCACAGGCAGGCAGAATGTCATTCTCCTCAGAAAGTCAGGGAAGTTTGAGTATCAAGATTAGAAAGCTTCCATAATAAATATATAATGATGGATGTAGTCATAGTTGTATAGGCACTGAACAATTCAAAGACATCAAGAGCTCATTATACCCTTGGCTGATCACACAAATTTAATGTAGTTGAGCACAAACACACACACACACACAAGTTTTTAGCTGCTAAAATGGAATAAAACTGAAAGCTCTGTGCCTTAGGTTCAAAAATCATTTTGACTTTGACACAGTCTACCCCATATATCACCTGCATAAACAATTCATCTACACTTCATTTCACCAAGCATGAATCTACCTTACTGTTACGTGACTACCCCAAACTTGTTTATGAGTATCATATGAAAATGCTAAGGAAATTAAAATTTCAGAAGCTGAATTTTGATGGGGTAGTCTGCCCAGATACCTAGACTCACTTTCTGACCAAAACAGCCTAAAAMAATTTCCAGGCAAGCATTTGAAGAAAACTTAGGATCACTGCCACAGAAATGAATGACACTCATGAAGCCAATGGAAAACTGTTTYGGGATTTCCTAATTGTACTCATATGTAAAGTATTATTTAGTACTGAACTACTTATGAACAGAATTTAAACAAAGCTATATATGTGAAAACAGAAGGAAATGCACTGATGAGAATGGAAGTTGTGCATTACAGGTTAAAAGGCATAGGAGAGAGCAAAAATTTACACCAGAAATGGGCTAAGTCAAGTACACTATCCCGTTAATCTTTCTGAAAAGCTGTGTTCAAACAGTTATTTTTGGCTATTTTCATGAGAAAAGTGCAAAAATCTATTAATGTTGATGAACTGCCCATTTCAGTTATATGTTTAGGGATCTCACCCCTCCCTCCTGTCTGTTCAAGGTAACAGGGTTGAATCATTTTGATGATCTCATTTTCATCTTTGAGAATGACATTAGAGATTCTCTTAGCTTCTTCATAGTGCATGATGGCCCAGTTAAGAAGCCTGGTTCTGGAAAGMTAAGAATGGCAAGAATTAAATGTTTCTCTAGGTAAGAGTTAATGTAAGGTATGATGTAGAAAGTGATCTGAATGTAAAATCCCATGTTTGTTCACACCAGTATACCCTTAATTCTACTTCTGTCCATCTTGGCATTGTGAAAATGCAGGAGTCATTCAAAGTCACACTCTTCTTTCTTTTCCTTTCTCCATTCATACTGCTCTCTGTTGTTCTTTTATAGATTTACTATGGCTTGTTCTGGACCACTGCTTGAAGCCAAGTACCATTTTTCCTACATGTTACCAATATTTGAAGTCTCCCCTAGTTTTTTCTCTCCCGCATATTTCCATCTCAAGTTTGCATTAGAACATGACTTTAGGTGTAACTGCCAGCAAGTTAAAGGCTGTGACCTGCCTTAGCCCAGAAAGAGCTACAGGAGTTATTGTGGCTCAGATTGCTGGCAGAACTCTCTCCTCTCTTCAGGGTAGGAAAGTTGTCMCTTTTTTTGCCCCATGACAAGATTGAACACCTCTGTTCACCTGGGTGCCTTACGWAGTGAGAGCTAAGGATTAACCATCCATCTAGAATCCCATCCCTCTTTCTCACCTGCTCTTCTGGGCATCACTGACAGAAAAGGAACAGACATCAGATGAACAGAGCTACTTGCTGAAGGCAAAGTCTAAGTAGACTTCAGGGAAATTCAGTACATAACCTATTCTAAATTTCTTCTGGTGTGTAAGACAAATTCATTTGCTCTCTGCAGTATGTGATGAGCAATTCACACTATTTTAAACTGGTTACTGTACAGCCAATTGAGAAAGTTGGAGTAAAAGCCTAAGCAAAAGGATCTTCATTGAACATGAACGATATTTATTGTTCATCTTCTGTCATTCAGTTCCCCAAAATCAAGCACGTATGACTGAGCCCTAAAACACACTTGAGAAGTCATTCCTCTGAAGAGGGAAAGGGGGACCTTATATTTGTGGAAGGGAAAAATTCTTCCCAAGTGTCCTAGCAGTATATGAGAGATATGTATAACTGTGAGTTATGCAATTTGGAGGAATAAGAACAATAGCAATTGGTAGGYCAGAGAGGAAGAATCTATTTATTTAAAATCTGTGTGAGAGATATTTAAATAAAACTTCAAATAAAATCAGCCATACTTGGTTTTACATATCTTCATGGATATAAAACTTCAAATGTCCTCCAAGTAATCTTATGGTTCATTTATGTCCCCAGAAAATTAAGGCAGTTATCTCATGAACTTTTACTTACTTTATATGGAAATAATGCAAAATTATGATTTCATKTGTTTTCAAGTGAGTCTGACAAGAAGACTGTTTCAAATCTARCTGTATAAAGCAAAGCTAAGTATTGTAAAACAGCAGACCAGGCACTTAAAGATGGAAAACTTCAACACAAATTCCTGAAAAATTAAACTTCCAAGGTTTCAACACTTCTTGAAATCTACTGATTTCAGAAATCGGTAGAACAGCAAAATTTACTCATATTCAGCACAACCTAAATATAGGCGTCCAATATACCTGTAGGGATATTTTGGCATAATGTAATACATACAGAGAATCTGGGATGAGCTTTTGTGTGACTGGCTGTATTTCTCCTGTACTGGTCAGCACAAAACCAGGAGTCTACTCAGGCATTAGTCTTCCTTTGAGATCAGTGGAAGTTAGAGTTAGTTAGTTAGTTAGTTAGTTAGTTAGTTAGATAGAAGTTAGAGTTAGTTAATTTCCTAGTAAAAGGAAACTCAATGATACCCTAACTAAACTTATATGTTTTATAAAATACTGAAGAAAGGCTGCTGAATTTTCAGATTCCTTCGGTTATTTGTATGAGAATATAGTACACATTGTACACATAACTGTGAGGAGATAGTTTTCAGAGGCTCTAACAGCTATTGAGGCTCAGAATGCAGAAGGCTATTATATCCCAGAGAAATCCTAACCCTTAGAGAGCACAAGGAATGCCAAACTTGCTAAACTTCAATTCTGGCAGACGCAAACTTCTTGAGACCCAGAGTGGTTAACCATGTAAAGTACTCTTACAAATAGAAAATGCTAAGATTGTAGTGCCTGAGGCAGCTGCTTAGTTTACAATTCAGTGTTTCATCCAGCTATGAAAAATAAATGGGAAAAATTATTCAACCATCATTTGCTTTTCTCTGCTTGTGTCCCAAAATCCCATGTATCTACACAAATTTTGTCTGATCAATATCGTAGTGAAGGCAAGGGATCATAGTCATTCAGGCATGCAATGAGTAACTACCTTTTCGATCAGTTAGGTTTTACTAAGAATTTATAACTTCTGGTGGCTTTATTTTACACTTAGGTGTTCTAAAACTAATTTCATTAACAGTACAAAATTAATGTTTGGCTGTGTGGTCCATTCACTCTGAGCCACGAAATATGATTCAGCATTTGTGACAGAGATGTTTTGATTTTTTTAAGCACTAGGGTCACAATTATTTATCACTATTTTTTTCTCTGTATTCCTAACATTTAAGTAAAGCAAAAACTTGAATAAAACACAGTTKCAAACACCTTAATGGCATGAACTGATCTTTCATGCTGTTGCACAAAAACTTATCATCCCATGGCTTTGGCAATACAGCATTTGTTTACAGGAGAAGGCTAGGAATTATAGGGACTTTTGCCTTTTTGGATGTGTGTGAGTAGCACGAAATAAAAGACAACTAAGGGGGATTTACATCTCACAAGAAGAATTTAACTGGATCCCAGTTAGGTAGGTGGTAGGTGAAACCATGAGAATGCCTGACCCACACATCAAGTAGAGTTTAACTAACAATGTAGAAATAATACACTCACACATTATACTACAATTGTTCTTCTCAGTGACTGTCTCTGAGGATTACATAATTGCAGTCCAACTTTACCCAGTGTTGTTGACCTGCAATAAAATTTCTTTTAGCTCTCATTATGTTAATTAGAAAACAATGTTTGAAATGGCAGAGTAATGATTAATAGATTTAGCAAAYCCACAACCAAATAGATATGTTTTAACTTATATTACTTTGCTTGCAGTTCCAGTGATACTATTCAAGTCCTGGTCAGAATGATACACTAAAAACATACCTACATGAAAAGTCTGAATTTGAATACTCTGAATTTTCAAGATATTTGGATTTGAATTTTGATCTGTACCTTGCCTCTGACATAAGTCTAAAACCAGTAGAATCGAGTCTCTGATTCAAGCACCCTATGACTTTCAGATTTGAAGTCAAAATGGAAATTTCTGAATATTTTTGGTCACTTAACTTTTTTCAAGATGAAAAACAAAATAATAAAATATGAGCAAATGTGACAGAACAGAAAAAGGAAAAATCAGAAAGAGCTGCTTTCAGTTTTGCTATGTTCTTATTCTACCTTTGCATCTTTCACTCTCCCAGAATCTAGAGAAATACTTGGGTTCATGAAAGAACAGATCCAATTCTTTTTCACATCTCTGGAAAAGAAAAATAAAACCTGAGTATACTTAAATTTCAATTTCATACCATAAAGAATCACYGAAAAGATTCACATACCTAATAGCCATATATGTCACTATATATTGCAAGTCAATTTTATGTGGGTTGATATATTACTGACAATTTATCCATTTGGATTAGATAGCATTTTTGAAACTATTAAACCAGACTGAGATATACTAATTGGTTCCCAAAACCTTACAGAGGACTGTCTATGACAGTTTTATCCAACAATCCTAATACCCTCTTTCTTAACATAGAAACTGAAATGGTTTTAGTTATTTCCCCTAAATTTTTCTCATGTGTTCATAATTGCTTTAGCTTGCATTTACTGCAGGTACTCTAACCTAAATCCCCTGCAAGATAAATAAACTTGCTGTTTAGAGAAGAACATGCATGTAGAACATGTAATGTAAATTGGAGGGAAGTAATGACTTATACAGAAAGTAACATTATAAATAAAAAGGTATATATATTACCCCCTAATTTGGAGATCTACAGATTGTCTTATTGAAAAAAGCAAAATGAAAACTAAAATCGAAGAATGTTTGGCCTGGAAATATTATGGTGCTGCTTTTCCCACTGTGAAATATTTTAAATTAAACTTATTTTATATCATTCTTTTTCTCTTCTGCACATTACAGCTTTCAAATTCTCAAATTGTAACATCATTAATCATTATAAAAGCTCTTTTAAAAACATCCATGAGATTCTTCCAAGTTGCATTATATATATTTTGTGCAGACAAAAACATATCTCCAAAGAACTCTAAAGGGTTGTAGTGAGCCATGTATTTCCTTGGTTCAATCAAAAAGAAAAACATTTAAATGAAATAAAATAAGTGAAAATAATTCAATACATCAGGAAATGATTTAAAACTAACAAAGGTTCTTACTAAGTTTTGCTAACCTCATTAGGGAAAGAAAAACCTTCATAAAAATCTGTCATATGACAAATTTTACACCTTATAAAAAAGAGAGAGCAAAGTGATGCTGCAATAAAACCAAAACCAGAAATTGAGCTCAACCCTTGTGTTCAAGCTTGTAAATACTACCTGTGTGATAACAACCCACAGGAAAAAGTTACAGCAAATTTTCTTGTGTGTTTGTTTGTTCCTAATACAGAAAAAGTGTTTTGAGAAGCCCAACAAACTACTGCAGTGTAGTAAAAGTAACATTATCAGACGGGCAAGAGAAAAGTAGGCTTCCCACTCCTGTCTTCTTTCTGTAGAAACTAAGCTCAGASCTCCCTTGGGCTTCCCTTGGAAAGATGCTAGTAATGTCTTTGAGACAATTTAAAAGTTAATATTCGTTTAGAGATTCAGTTCATGCATGTATAATTGAAATATCACTATTACTTAGAAGGTCGTGTGTATGTGACAGAGGACTAAGAGTGTTTTATGGCAACCACTATATATGTAACGTCTCACACCATGTATTTACCAAAGTAAACAGTGTTCATCTAAAATCTGGGATTTAGTTTAATCCCCATTTCAATAGAGAAAAATAGTATTAAGGACAGGAACAAAAATACTTCCTGCTATACTTAGAAACATAGTTAGCAGATACAGAGAACTGTGTTCCATCTGAAAACTTTAAAAGATGAGCACTTGCCTGGAGTTCTTTTTGCTTTCATTGTGTATATTCTTTACAAGAAGACAAATGTGCTTTTTGGGGCTGCAATGAAATCCATTATTCAGTTTAACATTAAATTCTTTACAAAAATATATTATCCATGATTAATAGATTTTTTTTTTCAAAAATAACCATTTATTACAAGTCCAGCATTATCATGGACTGCTTATAACACAATTGCTACCTTGTTATAGAACTGATGCCTACAACCATCAATAATATTAATCTTTTCCATATATAGCAACAAAGATATAAAATCTATTAATCATGCATTAACCTGAACTTCTTGTAATCTGAACTTCTACTTATAGTGCAACCAAATTAAATTTATAATTTTCACCTCAAGAAATAACTTTCAAATTCTGAATGTAATTCTGTGTGATACAGGGAGTTATCAAGCACTGAGACTTGATATGTAAGACATCTAAATACTCATATCCTTGGTGTGTGAACATTTCAGTTTAATTAGTCTAGCCCTGAATGGTTTTATTCTGCTAGCACACTAAATATATAGTCATGGTTTTAGAAATAATTATATGGACCATGGTTTTCATAGCTTTTTAAAAAGAAAACAAAGTCTGGGAAAATATAAGTWCTCAAAAATAAATAGTCCAAACCTTTTGGCAATCTGTTTCCCCCTTGTAAATAGCACAGCTGTTTGCCTGCATCTCCTCTGGTTTACAAGAAAGCACTCTTTAGCCACTAGATGACTTTTTTGTTAGCAGTCAATGATGTGATGCTGGAAATGATTTTGTAAAGAAAACTCTAAGGTGGAAGGTACTTGGGTTTGTTCCTCTTCATATATGGTTTCACTGGGTAATGTTGTTTGAAAAGACAGACAAGAAAAAAAAAACAAAGCAAAACAAACAAAGAAAAAAACTTCCCTGGGACTGAAATGCTTTGTATGTGTTGTTATTTGCAGTGCATGCCAAGACATTCATGGGCACCAGAGCCAACCTGGCGAGCTAATTAAATAAATAAATGTATATGTTTAAAACAGCCTTATAAGGAGCATTGGAAATCTGCAAGATGAGCGAATATCTTATAACTTCTTCCGCAGGTGCGAGGATAGCTACAAGCCATGGACTTTCTGTCCTGCTTCTTGTTTGTGGCTTTGTGAAGGGTGCTTTGCTTTAATCTAAAAGTGCTGACTTTTTCCAATATCACTTTCTCTTCTTAAAGCAAAGAGCAAATCGCCTGTAAAATCCACGGAGCGGACAGCAAAGTTGACCCTAACCTCCAACCACCACTCTGCACCCAATGTACTCTAAATCTCTACACAAGGAGCACCTTCTTCAGGAAGTACAAACAAAATTACTAAATAAATAAAATAAAATAAAATAAATATTATAAAAAAGAAGAGGATACCACATGTTTTCTTGATATATCTTATTTTCTTTGGCGTATCACTGATATTTTATTTGAAGAGAACTGGTGTGATGTAATCAAATGTTTTGTAACAGCAAGACCTAGTTTCGTTTTCTTTCGGCAAGGAGAAGCCTCATCCTTGACTTCTCAGGGGTTGGCCTGCGAGTCATCAGTGTTACAGAATTAACCATGGATGACATTTGGTTTCCTACRCTGAAAGAACCGTTCCAGCCTGGAAGCAAAAAGAGGCCAAATAATGAAACAAACCATAGTGATTTCACATAAATAAAATACACACAAACTTTATCAAAACCCCTTTTTAATTTCTTTTTTTATTTTTTTTCTTTTTCTGCATGAGGAATAGGAAGGAGAAAATAAATTGTACAAAGCAGCTCAGCAGATTAGAGGATGTTGTTTCTGGAAAACAAATGAGGATATTTTTCTTTTGAGATTTTTTTCCTCTTTACTTTTTAATATATTATTCTTTTKCCCCTGTGAAGATTTTTCCTGTCTTTTTATGTTTGTTTCTTGTTCAATGGTGGCAATTACTGACTTAGGCCAACCCCTGATGACTGTGTGGAGGTTTATATATATACATCCTTTTTTTTGTGTGTGCGTTCTATATTTCAGTGTGTTTTCTCTAATTTTGCAACTCCTGTATATGCAAAACTAACTTAAATTCTGTAAATTGCTTACAGTCTGTGTGATATAACTTCAGAGTAGACATACTTTGGTCCTCATGCAAGCCAATTTTTAATATTATCTATATGTCGTGCCACCAAGAAACATCTTTATTTCGACAAAACATCACTTTTTAGTTTGTAATTCATTAATGTGTGGATTTTGTAATGCATATCTTCACTTTGACTGGTTTGGCCCCCTTCWGCCCTCTGTTTACTCTGTAAATGCACATTAAAATTTGTTATGGTCTCTAGACAATGAATTATTTTAGTTTGTATGTTGTGTTGGAGTTCAGATGCTGAAAGCTCTTTGAACTTGTGATGTTTATAGAAGATGAAGTGATTCAATCACTAGAGACTGTAAAATTCAGGTTTGCAGTCAAATACTGCACGTAAAGGAAGGTTAGAAAGAGAAAACAGGCAAATAAACCAGAACATTACTTTAAGGATGTTCTTTTGGTAACAAGTTTTAGGAAAGTGAATTTATTACACTGATAAACTATATTTGCATCACAGCTCCTTCTACAYGGCCAAAGAAGTGTCTTTCTTTGCTTTTTCTGGAAGTGGATTGTCATTACTCATTGATATTCTTAATTAAAATACTTTTTGTCTGTGAACTGAATGTGAGAATTTTGCTGTTGAATGACGTAATATGTGTTACATGAATTAGATTCATTAATGCAGGAAGGAAAAATTRCTACCATTTGCAGCTGCAATCAGGAAGGTTTTTTTCTTTCTCCCATCTTTCGACTGATGCTGAAAAATTCATACCCTTTCATTTATCAGCACAGACAATCACRTACACCACATGCTTATGATGATCTATTTACAGCGGCACTAAGTAGCTGCAGTGTGGTCAGCTGTGTGATTTCTCCTCACTTTGTAAGTAATGTAGAAGAAAGTAAAAAAGTATGTTTAATATCTCACTAGTCTGTGGTCTACAGGCCTAGCATTTTCTTTGAAAATGCTCATAAGTCTGATGTCTTCCCTCATTACTTCCAAAGGATAAAGAACAAATAAAGGCATAGAATCAAGACTTTGTAGAACTAATGCTTTGGAAGAGGATAATATATTTGTGCAGACCTAATTTCCTATACATTCTGTACTAAAAGCTTGATTGGTAATAGTCAGTCTTTGGCTTTAGACAAGTCTTAGCAGTAATAAAGAGAGTAGAAGTTTGGCCAAATACAGCTACATCAGGAATAACTATCAGGAGAAAAAGCAAAAAATTTCATTTCTTTCAGCATAAAAATTATGACGCACTTGCAAAGTTGTATATTGAGAAAGCTTTGCTCCATAGTTATAACAGTTTATCAGCCTACTGACAAAGAAATTAAAAACAGTCCCCATTAAAATGTTTTGAATCAAAACCAATGTTGTGGATCAGAAAGGACATAAAGGGAAAAAAAAAGAGTCAAGAGTCAGAGCTTTTTGAAGTCTCACTTTCTGAACACACCTGTGGAACCAAACTTTGAGAGCTCTGGAGAAAAAAAATCTACATTTTCCCTATGAAATATATATCTATGACTGAATGATGTGAGAATCTCCTGCCTGGAACTTGGAAACTTCAGTTTCCGTTGGTCTTAACTGGAACCAAATGCTTAATGTCACATGTTTCATTTGTTTACTGTATGCATATATCTTGTATGAATATTCTATGTATGCACAGAGTCCTAGAGACTACCCACAGTGACATATGACATTTTACAGAGCAGTTTAGCCTCACATTGTTGAAGTTGTTACTATGTTAAACTGATACTRTATTTTGCTTTATGCTGTTAGCTGCTTAGATATAAATCACCATGTACTAGGAATTCAGATTAAAGGACCAGCTGAAACGAAAAGCAGAATTCTAGACTGCTTGGATTAGTGTGACACAAGTCAGAAGACATTCCACAGGAAAGTGCCATATTGTGATCTGTTATTGTTCAAAAATGTCAGCAAAAAAAAAGGACAAAAGAAAACTGTAGGACTTTTGAAAAGCCTTTAAATTTTGCATGAGATGCTAAGGGGACACACTAATTGTCCTGCTTCCCCTCTCCCCAAGATAACACAGCCAAATTCTTCAGAAGAGGTTCATTCAGCCCTTCTGGTTGAAGATCTAAAGGCACAGCTTTAGTTTCTGCCAATCTATGTGGATGCAGCAGCATCTCCTAACAGGAGAAAGTATTGCATTTCTAAATTCTATGCTAGGTCTTAACAGCTATTCTTCAAGTTGAGAATCTGCTTCTAGAAATTCTTAACGTGGAAGTCAAGCTACAGCAGTCCCCCTTCTTTTCTAAGAATTTAGCTATGAATAATATTTGGCATAGGAATGGGACTACTGCCATTTTCTGCCTGGTGCAGTTCTAGTTCGGATTTAATGTTAGTAGATAAAAAAAGTGGCTTAATTATATCCTTAAGAGCTTCCCATTGAGTTAGGTATCTAAAAGGCCAATTTACATCTAGCAGTGGTAAAATCTCTCAACCTAATATCCTTAACCTTTCTAYGAAAACAGTCCAGTTTTGAGGTGGTCATTTACMTGAGTCATGCTTCTCATGTGTKTCCCCAAGGCCTCATTGCATATGTGAATTTCTTCAGATCATTACAACAATTTTTGTTTTTAATAGAAGAATAAGCATGGGTGAGTATGAAAAACTTTTGTATTTCAAGGCATGTGTGATCTACACTCACACACTTTGAGATCTGACGTATCACGAGGCTAAAAGAAACATGTTCCAGCCCCATGATATGTCAATGACAGCCTTTGTATTATGTACAAAAGAGATCTGTGGCATTTTGGTACTCCTATCATGGATTAGTATTGTAACAGAGACCATCTCAAAAATTCTCCTTTTCAATGGTTACCAATATTCTTTCAAGCTCTGGAGCTTCATGCGTAGAAGTTGCTGTGTAATACATTTGAACTTCTCTTTCTTAATTTTCTTTTGTAGACTTTTCAAAGAAATTTGTGGAGCATGAGGAGGGCTCAAACGATAGATTTAAAAAATCTTGGCAAACTAATTTGACTGTTCCTCAGAGCTCCTATCAAAAAAGGTACTAGAAAATTTGAACGGTAAACACTGAATCTGTCAGAAGTAATTGTTATTTATTTTTCATTCTCAATACTGAATATTTATATTATAGCACTACCTGAGGGCAAAGATCAGAAGTAGGTATGAACATATGAGACAACATAGCAAAAGCAATAYGGCTGCTTGGAAGTTCATACTTAATCATGTAATTCAGTGCTACTGTGATTTAGGATCAGAACACACCCTAGAACCAGTTTTTCTCACATTCATTCTTTAAAGTATTTTTGCTTCATTCAAATAAAATGAGGAAACAGTGGCCACTGCAAAAATCTGAATGCTTCCCTAATATTTTTCTGTTAAACATTTAACTTCTAATGTTCTTTACAGTGATGTCATTATTTAATTCATCATTTAAAAAAACCAAAAAACAAAACCCAAAAAACTGCACGGCTGTCAATATTCAATTCCTTCCTCAAAAAAAAAAAAAGGTAAGGGAGAGAAAACAACTCAAATCTTCATCATTTGCAGGGTATGGGAACATTTGTCCATGACATTACTATTGGTAAATGTCAAATGTTGTTTATAGAGATAAAAGCATTAGGAACCAGGAATGGAATCATCATACTTTGTAATATAAATTTTTAAAGGTTAATCTTCCATGATTAGCTCAGCTAAACAATGCTAAGCACAGTAAACTGCTTAATGCAACTCACCATAAATGCCTTCAGTCTTTTGTTCTGAGCTTCCTAAATATTGATTTATTTGATTTCACAGTCATGAAGTTTGGACATACATTAACATAGTTGAAAGATACATAGCTTTTCTAGTGCTCTTTGCCCAAACAATACAAGAAGACATTTAAATTTGTCTGTAACAATGAATCACAATCAATGGGTGGAGATGCTTGCAAAGAAACAAAAGTGTGCTTTCTTGAGAGTCAAGTTTGATTGCAATCTTATTTACTTTTCCCCTTTTTCTGCTATTCTTTTTTTGCCAACATTTCAATCTAAAGACCAAGACAATATTGTATATCTTATTACTCCTTAGAAGGTGACAGAGGACAAAATAATGTCACCTTTATTAGGAAAAATCAAGGTTGAAAAAAACAATCTTTCCATTTCACAACAATCTAAACTCTCATTGTTTACAGTGTCCTATCACCTCAAAATATCTTGATATAAATATAATTTGAATTCCAACTATGTCATGGTGACAGTAGAGATGGCCTTCAGATGGGAGCAAATGAATTTCTCAGTTATTGAAATGCTCCTTTACATTGACGTTAAAGCAGAGAAAGAGGTCTTATGTGTATATGAGACTATTTACTGAGTGACAGCTCATAAGGAAGCCAAAATGTACATAATAGACTGTTAATTCCTTTCTTGTTTTTATATGCCATGAACTTGAAAAACAAGAGAGAAGATTAGGTCTGACAACTAGCTGCTTAAAATAAACCATTTCATTTAAATCTTTGAAGAACCAAATTCCTTATTAAAATGACTTGTATAACTATAACCTTTTAAATTATATGGGGTTTAGATTTTTAAGCAGAATTATATATATTATATATAATATCCTTGTATATAAAATTGAGAAGRAAGGACATGATAACTTCTTTTGCTACTTCTGGTAGAAGGTTTTGTTCATTGCTGCTGATGGTTTTCAATACCAAATCATTTAACAGACCCTTTAAATCGCCGGCAACTACACTTTCAAAAAAAATAGGTTCCAATTTTTCTGATCACCTGCTATACACTTCAGGTTTTGGATGTTAACCAACACTGGTTCAGGTTTTAAAAATGTTGTTTTTTCATCATAATAGAAAAGAAGAAATCCACACTTTGTTAAAAATAAATGTCAACATGTTTACTAAACCACCTTAATGTCTTTTTATTTGGTGATTTGGGCATGAGACATATTATTTTTGTTCATATATTCCAYCTGTTCAGTGGGGCTAAGCACTGAAAAATAGACAGGGGAAGGTGGTTCCTAGTTGTTCCACCTACTAATTAAAATCCYGTGTAAGAGAGAGAAAAGAGATGTGATTCTTTCTGTTTCCCTACAACAGCCAACAAAGAAGAACCTTCACAGGGACTAACAAACCAAAACACTTGTATAAAAAATCACAATGATAGCTCAATTTTGCAACAAGGTGACACGTGATGCAATTAAATGCAATTTCTCTAGCAAAATCAAAGATTTTTCTTCCAAAACTGTTACTCTTCCAACAGATATGAAAGAAGGTCTGGCAATTAGGGCTTTGAAAAGGGAAAGGTTTTGTCCACCTTTTGCAACTGCCCAAACTGGCAACTGCAAAGAGACTTTCAGCTGACTCCCTTCCACCATCACTGCCCTACATTTGATTGCTAATCATGAGGGCATTCGGGAGATGAATATATATTGCAGAATAATAATTTTCTATACTTTTTTATATTTTACTATTTTTAGCAGAAAAATCTTGTTGTATTACTTAGTTAATTTTATTTTAAA
The DNA here is from genome assembly GCA_018881555.1 of Amblyornis subalaris. Classification (NCBI taxonomy): domain Eukaryota; kingdom Metazoa; phylum Chordata; class Aves; order Passeriformes; family Ptilonorhynchidae; genus Amblyornis; species Amblyornis subalaris. Next base: position 33,435,119 of record JACAXG010000001.1, on the reverse strand, counting down.
AAGTAAGGCAATGTTTACATAATTCATAAGCACTGTAGAAAGTTTGTTGGGGTTTTATTTTTAAATAGTTCTTAGCACTCAAGATAACAGAATAGGCTTAAAAAGTCTCCCAAGAGTATTCTAAAGCTGTCTATGTGTCAGAACTACTTGCGTTAATGAATAAAAGCCAAAATAACAAAACAAAACCCAAAAACCTCCTGGTATGGAGTTCCTTTTAATCAGGAATGCAAAGTGCTGGGGAAAGGCGACCAAAAGAAAGCTCTTCGAGTGATTCTRGTGACCATGATCCGGATGTTGTCTTTAACCTTTCCAGTATACTTGTTGGACTCAGCAAGGGAGTAAAGTCTGAAAGAACTTATGATGCACATGCAGCAGCAGAAATAATGCTGTCATTCTTGCGAAAACCAGAGGACGTACTGAGTTTACACAGGAACACTGTGCAMAAGGGCAGAATATCTGGCATTGTCTGGATTTTAGAAATGTTAATGCCTGGAGTTACTAGATATAGGCTACTCCCACCTCTGAATGGGATTTATGTAACTAGAAAAGTTGCTTCTTTACTAAAGCTCCCAACCCATAGGAAAAATAAAATATAGAATACTGAAAAACAAAGAATATTGAACAAAATTCCTTAGGAGTGTCATTTACTTTCTGTGTTTGTGATTGACACTTCTAATATAGAAGTTCATCAAAACTGCTCTCTTCAGCAATAACCTCCACAGATGGACTTGGAGAAAACTATTTGACCTGAAGTTAAATCCCAAGTTTATTTCTTTCAATTTTGAAAGGTATGTCAACATCGAAATAGAATCTAAGCAAATAAAAAGAAGCCAAAGTGGCACATTGTGACAAAATCTTCAGCCAAAAAAATTAAATATAAATTATGAAATATATATATAATATTAAACCAAACTCTTTTATTAGACACTGTAAAGAGTCACTGATTTATAGTCATGAAATTTAAGGAGACATCTGTGAATTATGCTCTATTATGCATTTTGTTTCAAAAATTAGCAAACTTAGAGCTGCTTGCAATTTGGTAAATTAAATGCTATTTAGTACAGTTATCTATAAAGGTAAACAATATAGGTATTTAAGACATTTGTCATGAAAACGTACACAGAACACACAAAATTATAGAGACAGACCTGCTAATGGTAATAGAGTTCCTTTTCGAAGCAGATGGATGAAGCAGATGGAAGACCTGTGTTTTYTTCACACTTTCCCTACTGATCAGTAGTTGACAGCAATAGTGTCAATTCTACTCTGGAAATATATATGCTCTGATTTTTTTTCTCATTAGCAACATTTTTTTTACATCAAACTAGGCTTTTGGTAGTTCTCAGATATATGTAACGCAGAAAAAAACCCACAACAGTTGTATGGAAGCATGTGGGCCTTCAAGTATATTCACTGGACAAATAAAATCAGGTCTTCCCTTAGGAAAAGAAAGACATAATATTATACTGTAAGATGAGTTTGTTATATACAAGTCATATTTGAGACACTGTTCAGAAAGATTTGCCATTACATACGCCAGAAAGGAGGCCCTACTTGAAACATTGCTGTTGCAAAATTCTAAAATATACTATTTTTCCTCATTTTCTTGTGGATTTCTCTATTGTATTCTGTATTCTGTTTCAACAATTCAAGATATTAACCTGCACAACATTGCTGAAGTGGATGAAAAGCACTTGTGCAATCTGTTTCACTAGGTCACATTTGAAGGCTGTGACTTCCTAGCTGTAAAGTGGCAACAAAGAAGTGGAGTGGTAGAAAAGTTTTAAAACAATCACAGCTATTTCTGGTCCTCAAAAAAACCCCAACAAACAACCCAACAAATCCAACAAAAAACAACTCAGCCGTCTGGGGGGAATTTCAAAAGAACACCATTCAGGAAGCTGACACAAGATCTGCTGATGAACCAGCATACAAACTTCCTAACACTGAAATAATTTGTTTCTGTACTAACTGTGGATATTCCAGAGAAAGCCGAATGTGCTCAATGTGTCAGAATCAATGAAAACACCATTGTAGCAGTTAATGGGCAAACAAGCAGAAAATACATTATGACATATATGAAACAAGCTACATAATAAACTCTGAAAATAATAAAATGACATGACATATGTTTGTGTTGTATGCTGCTGAGGAAAACTACATGCAGGTTTAGACTCATTATCCCTGACAACAATTATACCAGAATGTGGCAGTGAGATAAAGCCCTAACTCAAAAGGAAGCTGTGATGGCTGAAAAAACTGTATCCCAAGAAGTAACCATATAAGCACTAAAGAGAGATAGTAAAATTCTAATTGAAACTGGACACTTGTAAAGACAATAATAAAACTTACAGATCCAGTAGAAGAGTTTTTTTAAAAGGCTTGTGTGGGTGTGTAGCAAGCAGGACTGAGGAACAGTTCAACACCCTGTACTTGGTGCTGGTGAAGCTGTACCTCGAATCATCGTGTTAGTTCTGGACCCCTCACTACAAGAAAGACATTGAGGTGCTGGAGTGTGTCAGGGAAGGGCAACAGAGCCACTGAAGGGTCTGGAGCACAAGTCTGATGACGAGCAGCTGAGGGAGTTGGGGTTGTTTAGCCTGGAGAAAAGGAGGCTTAGAAAGGACCATACTGCTCTCTAAAACCACCTGAAAGGAGGCTGCAGTGAGGTGGGGGTTAGTCTTCTCCCAAGTAACAAGCAACAGGATGAGAGGAAACTACCTCAATTTGTGCAAGAAAAGGTTTAGACGGGATATTAGGAACCGTTATTTCACCAAAAGCGTTGTCAAGCATTGGAACAGCCTGCCCCGAGAAGTGGTTGAGTCACCATCCCTGGAGGTATTTAAAAGACATTCAGATTTGGCGTTCAGGGATATGATTTAGTAGTGGACTTGACTTGTTAGGTTAATGGTTGGACTCGATCTTTAAAGTCCTTTCAAATCTAAATTATTCTATGATTCTGTAAATATAAATCTTCATGTTTCAAAACTGAAGATAACAAACATCTACTGCTGGTGWGCAATAAAATAACCCTTAGATATATAATTCCATGTGCAAATTATTCCAGGAGAATAATTCTGTTTATCTCTGAGAAGCATGTAGATATGGTTATCACTGAATACTAAGTACTGAACAAGGTGGACCCCATTACATTCTWCAGGAATGGTCAATGTGCAGAGATTTCAGAGATTTCTCTGGCTGGGAACACAGAAAGGACCATGGCAATTGATAAGAGTGTAATGCTGTACTATGCCCTTTTAAACTTCYCTTCCAATAAAGTCTTGTTTCAAGATTTTCAATTTTTATACTATAGCTCCTATTTCCTTTTGAAGAGAACTGTGAAAAACATTATTTTTTTTCATAGCCTTCTTTATAGAAGATTTTTAAGCTCCAAAAGGAAGACTTTGGGCATTTATGGTCAATTTACTGCCAGCAATTCTTAGTGGGAAGAAAGGTAGATGTGGTGGTTACTGCAATATATCGCAAGCAGAGCATTAGCACTAGCACTTTAAGGCAGAGTAACGGAGACTTTTATTTTAAAATTTGTAAGATGTTGTAATGAAGTTGATTGACAATATTATCTTGCTCTGGTTGGAAGTACGAGTAGATAATTGTCACATGCCAAGAAGTGTCAACTTAGCCTAAGATATACGGCCATCCTGCCAACTGCATAGAGCCCTATTTAGGAGAAACATACCTTGTATTGATTTTTAAACTGACTTCTGTCCTCATTAAACGGCATATATTTTAGCAGAAATAACCAGTCTAGCCTTAATCCTAATGCAGTTACAACAATATTTCTACTGACTCATTTGAGCAAGCGAGAATGGGACGTGTGAAAATGAAGGAATGTAGAAAGGAATACATAGATTAAACACATGTAGATTGGCAGGAAAGTTACCATCACTACTAGTTCATGTCTTTCTGGCAGGATCTATCACAGAAGTACATTTTTGCCTTTTTCTTCCCTACCCCCTTAATTTTCTGGTTTCTTCTCATGCATCTATTGTAAAGGAATGTATAAATATGATGTGCTCAATTATTAATCATGTATCATTCAAGCCTGGCAAGCAGCTTCAGAAATAAAAATGCAGAGAAGACTTAAAATTATATCCCACTTCAGGAGTTTTACCTAAAAATAGCTGGTTCCTGTAACAGCTACTTCCTGTTGATTTTTATTGCAGAAGTACCGGGCTAGAATTTTAAGTGTTCATATACTGTAAGACATACAGTCTCACTTAAAAAAAAAAAAAAAGGAGTTGAATAAGTGAAGCTAACTCAACCCAAACTCAGATACTTTTCTCTGCTGCACTGATACAAAGAACCTACACCAGAGCAGAGAAAAAAGTGAAAGGTAAGGAGCAGCAGGAGGAAACCATTATGTACTGACTTCAGCTCTCACATACACACACMCATGGTGCATTGCCTTGCTGTAGGGACTGAGTGTCCCTATGCTAATAACAAGGACAAAAGAGGAATTTGGAGTGAAGTTGAGCATGGAACAAACGGGATGAAAGGTGTTTTCTCTAAGTATGTAAATGTTTGGTTTATTGTTCTTTTCCTTTCAATACCCAAATAAATAATTGCATAATTATTTTCATTGACAATAAATTCATTCACCACAAATAAAGTCTGTTTTGCTGAAAATGATAATTAATAATGATTTTGCTGTCTCCATATTGAACCAATATGCATCTCATTCCTGTTCTTTCTCATCTTCCCCAGTCTTACTGAGGAGGGGGAGTGAGAGAGTGGCTGAGTGTGAGATTGGCTACCAGTTGGGGGCAACCCATCATAACTTTCCCTGTTTTGGAAAAGAGGAGTGAAAAAAGAAAAGAAAAAATATCGATCTTCTCACATATTCTTAGGTGCAGAACCCGTGGGATGACATGTCTGACTTTAATTTCAACAAATCCTTTCTGGTTGTGTCTAAGGTTCTTGAGTGGATTGTTGGATCTCAGAGGCAAGTTACTTAAAGTTGTGTATGAGACACTTCATAAGCTATGTCTTCCTGCCTGGTTCATTCCAGGAAAACGTAGGCATTGTTTAAGCAGTCCAGGAATTTGCATTCAAGTGCAATCTCAAATTGAGCTAATGCCCATTCTATCAGCAACAAAACAGGCAACTTCCTCCTTTGTCAATATCAGAGTTTTGGACCACTCAACTCTAGACCACACAAAGAGAAGATGTCTCAGGTTGTGGGTTCTTGTTTCCTTACATTCAAATTTGGGGGAAAAAAAAAGTAGTTCTTTTCATCCTGCTACAATGTCTCTTTTAATTTCTCAAGAGAGTAGCTGGAGTTAAAATATAGGAGGTTAAATGGCAGAAGGTGTATAATGGAGGTTGGTTAACAAACTGGTCATCTGTGAAACTCAGTCTTCATAAGGACAAATCACAGAAGCAAGCTAACGGTGTGTATCCAGAAGTCCTTGCCATGTACTTGCCATGGGTGACTACCTCAAACAAGTTATTGTTTTCCTGATCACTGATCACTGACTACTGATAAACATGATGGTTCTTTTCAGCTTCCTTCTCCGTATTGCTTTCCTTCAGGGTGGTTTGTTGCTAGGTCCTCTGAATGTTTATTTATTCATGCATTTATTTTTCATTGCAGTTCTTTATGTCTCTTGTAGGAAGGAAGAAAAGGAAAAGGGAAGAAGAAGATTTGATGTGTCTCTTGACTAGAAATATTTGTCCCCAGATGGAAATGAGTAAGGTTGCTTGCATGGGGAGCTGGGGTCAGAAAGCAGAGTGTGCCAGGTCAGAGAGAGAAATTGAGACTATTTTTTTTTAGAACACTGCCTTTTAAAAATGAGAGTAACAGTATCAAAGCTTCCTAGAAGCCTCTGAAGGAATAAGAGGTGAGCAAGGAGCTCCAAAGCCAGCTAGAGGCTGGAGCTTTTTATCAGTGGAGGAATCTCGTCAATATAAAACAGTCCCTTCATTACCTTTCATGAGAAGAGGAAAGATATGAGAAAGAAGAATGATATTTCAAGTCTTTCAAATAATACTACCAAAAAATATCACTAGTCAAGAAAGGGTATGTAGAAGAAATAGGAAACTGGATACAATTACATTTTGGTCTTGAAACACAAATTGTCATGTCTTTGAATGACTATATACTTGTGGCACAGTTTTTCCTCAGTTAGCTAAGGCATTTCAATAATGATAAGAGAAAATTTTTTAGCTGATAGGAGGTTTTTCAGTGTCAAATTCTCTTAGAATTTGTTATAAAGCTGATTTTGTAGTGACAAATGGCAGGCATTGTAAATTACCTTCCATACTGCTATAACAGGAGGTTCAACTTTTCTTCAGTCATTCTGAGCAATGATAATGATGGTCTTAAATAGCATGGGGGAAATCACTAAAACAGCCTCAAACCGACAAGGGTGAAAATATGTGAAAGAAAGGAGTTCAGACTGTGTAAAATAGGGGAAAAAAAAGAGACCAGTCTGCAGTGAAGGGACAAAAAGCAGAAAATAAGGAAAAATCTGGTAACAACAAACCTATTACAAATTGTTTAGAAGAAAAGAAAAATTAAACACAAAATAATCCAGTTTATCTGATGAGAAAGTTGATTAGCTCAACAATCAACTGCCTCTGTACTTAATCCTGTTCTGTGGCACTGGTTAAACTTTGTGACACCAAAGGAAAACAGAGATAAAAAGAAAGCACTCTTCCTCACTTACTCAATTCTCCATGGTAAAGGAACAGAAATTATCATATAAAACTCTATATACAACCAATAAAATCAACATATGTATCTTGATCTGACTAGATCTCTATGAATATGTCACATTTCTCTTCAGTAATGTTATTTGGTGAGTGCTAAATTGGTAATCACACTGTACAATTAATTATACTTTAAGTTTTCCCACACCTTAGAAAACTTTACCATTTATAAATATATTTTTATTTCATTAGAAGGTGTCTTTATGATTTCTGTAAATTGACCTACGAAGTGACTTGTCACTTTTCTTTCTGGGAAAGAAAAGAACTGAAAGGAGAAATGATAGAGGAAAATAAAACTACAAGTGGCATAAAGTAAGATGGACAGAAATTGTGCACTCTGTTTTCCTGTGCAAGAAACAGGAGATGTCAAATTGAGCCAGTAGGAACAGGTTTCAAGATGGAAAAAATAGGTGCAAAAGACCTTGTCAAAACTAATGTGGATCCAAGAACTTCATGTAGGTGGATTGACTGGGAGACTGAAAAGGTTTATGGAAGAGGAATTTGTGGTGGATTGCAAATTAATAGGACCACATTGTCTCAGGAGATTTTCAATGTGAAAATAGCTGGAGCGTGAAATTAGCATTAGACAGAAGTATCGTATTATAACCTTGTCCTGCTCTTCCTTTTTCAAGACATTCACTTGTGGATGTTGGTGGATACAAAACACAACTCACCCTTTGGCTTGGGCCTCTACAGCTTTTAAAACTGCATTAAATTCTCTAACTTCTGTCACTCATTGATGTCTCCAAGTGAAACTGTAAATGCATCTTCAAAGTTATTTGACTCCCTCAATGTCATATAGTCCAAATAACAACTCCACGAATTCTGGAAACCTTTTTAATAACCTGTAACCTTTACTTCTATTCCTACTGATTTCTTACAGGGTATTTGTTTATCTATTTATCACATTTTGTGTTATTATCCAAAACCTCTATTGTGACCATATTTCCTCCCCCTGTTTCTTCTGACAAAGTTTTCCACTTCTATTATTCCTGCCACTCTCAATTGCTAAGAGTTTCTGATCTATATGCATTGGGTTTTAAAACTGAGCTGAAATAACCTTCTGCTCTGCTTTTTTTCCTTCCACCTGTAAACTGAAAATTGGCGATGCTTTTCCAGTCAGGTACCAGCTTTATTTTGTGAATACTTTTTCTTGGACTCGAATTCTCTTTTTAATCCTGTCCCCTGTACTATTTAGAAAAAGTTTTAGATAGGTTACTGAAAGGAGAAACTTGTCAGTCTCTACAAAGACAATACAAAGTAGAGAAATATTTTAAAGTTTTGATGGCCCCCGAAAAATTCTACAGGTAAAATTTTAAAAAATAAATTAAAGTTTTATCTCAATTAAAAAAAAATAGTTTTATTTCCATAGTTTTAGCTCCAAACAGTGACCAGTCTGCTGTACCTGGCTTCTTTGGAGGATATACCCTTGGTCAACACTTAGTCTCTTGCTGGCCACACATCAAGGTAGCTATCTTGCCAGTTCTTTCTCTTATGCTATCCTAATGTACTTTATAAACTATACATCAGAATCACTTTATCCTACACTGAATATTATTCACCTCTCAGATGGAACATAACTGTCTAGAAACATTCTGAAACACCTCCACAGCTGTTTACAACAGAAGAGATAGACATGTTATGGTGAAAATTCAAGGATAAGTTTTCAAATATACACAAACTAAGTAGGTAAATTAGTGTAATGATCAGTACACTACCTTTACACTTAAGGAGAGCACCAAGGAAAAATCAGTTATAATAGGAGCATACTGTTAATAAAAATAAATTAAGTTCACCACATGGAAAAACAGCTATAAAAATTTCCTCTTGCATCTTAAAAGACAGACAAGCTTTTGTATAAAATAAACCTAAAACGCTGTAGTATTTATTAAAATTATTCAGTATGTCACACTCTAAAGAAAAAACAATCTCACTTCAAAAACCATAATCCAGAAAAATTACAGTCAACACAATTTATTTCTACTTTCTAATTTGTGCAATACTATGGCTTAATAGCATGTATCCATTGACTGCTCTAAATGCTTGTCTTTCTGTATCTACCCATCTGTAGATCAAGACTAGAAATGGTTCAATGAAAAGAGTGTGGACCATATGGTGAAGGCTTCTCTAAGTAATTATTTACCCACAAAACTTGGATAGCTCAAAGCTCATTTTCTACAGAGTGTTCCTTTTGTTTAGCACTGATTTACTGAATGTAACTAGAAAGTCTCTTTCATTAGAGACTTTAAGAAATAGATAAGACTAAGAGTCATCACAAAGTTTGTTGTAAAATTCATCCTCTATGGGAGCAGAAAAATGAACTTGGTGACTTCATCCTACATGCTACGCTTTTATAAAATTAAACAAGAAAGTCAAATGTGAGAGTTGACTTTGACTTTTTTGAGCATGAACCAATGCTTTGTCATGTCAACAAYATCTTTTTCAATCATTTCCAAACCATACAGGATTAAGCAACACAATGTTGGTGATTCTAATCCATATTTTTTAGTCTGTTATATCTTTTATCATTAGAGCATAAGTTTTCAAAGGTATGATTATAACAGATATTGCAAATACATTTGCAAATGTATTTGGACACATAAAGAATCCAAAATTAAGAGTGTCAAACAGCAATGTGTAACCTAAGTTGTCAAATATGTTTTGAACACTATGTTTGTAGCCCAGAGAGCTGCTCAATGATTTGTAGAAGGGCAGACATCTGGATCATTATAGAATGTGTATGAACAAARAATAGAGAGTTGATTTCACAGCCATTTTTGACCTCTCTGAATAATTTCAATCTGACTATGCAAAAACTCTTCCCCAAGCAGACAACAGCATTGTACCCATGTCAATTATTATAGGCAGTCAATGTATGGCTGCTGAATAAGTGATTCAGTCCTTACAGAATCGGTATTTAGATCTGGCATCTGTTTTTCTTGGCTTCTTTTGCTGCTGACTCTGCCAGCTTCTTAATCTGAGTCCCTTGCTTTCTCTTACATGCATAGACATTTTTCCACTGCCTCTCAATTTTCTGCAGCAAGCAACAAGTTGACTGGTGTTCTTTTCTGTGATCCTGTTTTGTTCAGACACAAAGTGCAACACATTCTATAATGCTATCAAGGATATTTCAACCTTTAGCACATTGTTTGATTTTGGTTCCCCTCTCCATTGCTCCATACACAAAGGACTGTGAGACAAAATGAAGAAAGGTCTGAATTCACCATAAAAGGTAGAATACTTGAGGTAACAGTAGGAATTTTTCCTCCCAGGTACGTATTCCTTAAACACATCGGAAAAAAAAGCTGTTAAGACACTACAAAAGACATTCAAAACCTGCAGTTTCAAAACTAGAAAAGCTGCAGTGGCACCAAAAGTCTTGCTGATTACAGGTTTCTAATAGGGTTTTCACACCCATTTCATCACTTCCTTCTCTTTAACTTAGAGGAAGTAAAGGCCATTTCATCTCTGTGTATCCTGAGAACCTAAACAGCTGTCAAACGTAGAGCCACCAGCTGCCTAAACATTTACAGACAATGTCAAATCTAGCCGTGATTTGATTCTCAAATCTAGAATGATATGAGGCAAAACAGCTCAAAATAGTGTAATACTGCTTAAAACTGCCCAGGATCATCTGTAACCCACCCATTTTCAGGCACAGTAGTTTAAAATGCAAAGACATTGATAGTGGCCAAGGTCAGAGACAAAATGCAGGACTAAAAATCCCTCAGCTATCATCCTGAAGGGCATTTCTAATGTTAATTCAGAAATCTAATTAGGCAGCCTAACCAAAAAAAATCCCACTCAAAAAAACCGTTAAGGTCACTAAATTGAATAGATTCCAGCTACCATGTGGAACAACTCTAATCATATGGAGCTGTATTCACTGTTCACTTTAGCATTACCAAGCAAAATATTTGCATGCAATGTAAACAGAAAGAGAAGATAGTGCAAAATTAAGTCCTTGGAAATGGAAAACAGAGGAACAATTGGTAATAATGACCAATATGACCAATATTTCCTACACAGATGTACATGCAGGTGGCTCACAGACACGAGTAGATGAGCTCAAGCCACGTTTTTGGGAGGGGTTTTGAAGATGGCTGAAGGACTGCTTTCCATGATAATGAGAGAATGGAAAAGAATTTCTAGAGGCATCTGTTTTGCAAGGATCTTGTGTAACGTTTATTCCAATGCTATGGATCTCTTGCTGTCACCACGAGTGGCAACAAAAAGGCACTTGGAGAAAAATAAAATCTTAAAATACTAGGAGAGGGGATTCTAAAGAAATATGTTATTACTACTTCTTTGGCATTGATCCAAAAAAGGTCACGAAGCTCTTGAAAATATGCTTGAGTTTCTGTGAACCTTTCAATAATGTCAGGGCAAAAATTAAAGGAAGCCTTGACCTCTCTGTTTCTTACAGAGACTTCAGAAAATTATCTCCTTATTTCAGTGTATGCCTGCCTCCCGGACTTTTACCCAAAAAAAAAAAAAGCCAACGAACTCATAATCACCAGAGGTATAAAGAGTATATTTTCGTATTTTTCCTGTAGTATAGATAAAATTCCACATAATCAGTCACTTACCCATGTGACTTTCAAAAGTCACTTCCAATTTATAGCATATTATTGAATCCTGAAGTACAAGGACCTGTTCAGCCAACTGCAATTTCTTCTACTGGGCTGCTCAATTAAACACCACTACTTTTCCATGTGCAAATAAAAGGATTATTTTTTTCATTGTTTCAACACTTTCTAATTCTGTGGGGTTTTTTTCTCTTATTTGAAGAAGTTGATCTTCATTAGTTTACAAACTTGATGACATTTGAAGTGCCACACCATTCAATTTAAGATCTGAAATTCAAATAGCAGGGCTGACTTTGGAAATTCCATCAAAATACAATAATTGAACTCTTAAATTTTGTGTGATTTCTGCTACTTGACACAGATGTCTACTTCACACAACCACATGTAGTAAAGGTATGGTTTCCCCTCCCCTCTCTCCCCAGGCAAAATGAACTTGCATTTTTTGCCTAGGAACATTTCTCTATGTGTGACTGGTACCTCTTGCCCCTGAACCCTGGTAACATCCTGCCAAGGATCCCCAGAAGAACCTGTCTGTCCCCATAGTGTATCTGTCTGTTGCACCTCATCTTTGAACACTGTTGGTCATAAATTCCAACGTTTCACAGAGCAACTTATAATAATTAGGGCATGTTTTTTGAGAAAAGTGGAAGAGAAGAGGTTGGTAAGAGAGGAGAAACAAGTAGGCACATAGGTAATTTGGCTCGACAGTCTTAAGAATTTTCTTCCATCTGCCAAGATAGCAGTTAAATACAATAAAGTTAATTCCTGACAGTATATGTCAGCAAAATTTTCCAGGGCTTTTACATTCCCTTTAATAAAAAACATTTTTAAGAGGCATGCCATTCTTTCTTACCCTCCAGATGAGTTATTTACTGACCTTTACTGACTATGAGCAATCTTAGTAAAATTTCAAATGCTATTAGAATATTTATTTTATTATGTAGCACTACCTTTTCCTATTTTTCTCCTGGATATCACCTTACAGGAAATGAAACAGGTAAAAACAATACACAGAATTATTTTTGAGAAGCCAAATCATATTCAGATGACTGTACTCAAGAGAAATAGCTTTAAATGTAGGGGAGAATTATTGTTCTCTTCAAATCTTTCTTTTCTGTGTTATGTATACTCCCACCACTCTTGAGATTCCATAAATTTTGTACTTAAATTATATTGGCCTTTCATAAGCTGTAAACTGAAGAAAAGAGAGAAGGATCATCATTTTCTTGCTGTTTCCTTGTTATGATTTCTTTGTGATGAACCCTCTAACCATCACCAGTGCTATTCATTAAATAACAAGATTAATTAATGAGAAGAGCAGTCTGTTTCACCTTGGTTAACATTCATAGACCAATATGGTTCTTCTGATGTTTATGAAATCTTCATATTAAAAATATAATTCCATTTAAAGAACTCAGGTTTCCATAAATATGCAAAGCTTGCTCTGCCGAATCTCCATTTTTAATTAAAATGAGCTAAACAGTACTCATTAAAAGAAAAGAGATTTGCTTATAACTGATTTGTAGCTTCTATGTGCGACAGCAATGGGTGGAACTATTTTTACCTGTAAAAATATCCTACATATTACTCTATGATATGTTCCAAATACTTTGCATTAGTTTTTCCCCGTGTTTTATGCAAAAGCAGTTTGTCAAATTGACATTATGGTCTGGGACTCCCAAGCCTAGTTCTCAGCTATAAGCAGGAGCAAATCTGAATTCATTTGAACAATATCAAATTACAGCCTCAGGGTCTCATTCTTTCTTAATGTTTTAGTTTAGAGTGAGACTGTCACCTTAAAGGACCAGGGTGATTCAAGCTCTGGTTTGCTTCTATCATCTCCGTCTTTTTGTGCCCTTGCAAGACGACAGCACTTAGATGCTCAGTTGACAACATCACTGTAAGCAAAGCCTCTTCTAATTTGATTTTATAGTTTGGATTTTGCAGACACTCAAGATTTTGATAATATTGACTACATAGACTGGCATTAGCTGAGCCAGTTTATGAGCCTTCCTGTGACTGTACATTATGGAGCAGTTACCGTGGGGAAGTTGTGCTGAGTTGCAGGCATTTATAACCTTCCACATATCCTACCAGATCCTTCTTTTTTTTAACAAGGAAGTATATGTCTCTTCTGTCGTGGTACAAATACAGCTGTTTGATTTTTTTGTGTTACTGAAGTTATATTATTCGTCTTAGGCTGGACATCCCAACTGTTAGGACAGTCTATGTCTTGCATATTCTCCCAACAGATCTATAACATGTCTTCTCCAATCATTCCTTCCTACATTTGGGTTTTATCTCTCATTTACATAATAGTGAAAGTTTGGGGGTTTTTTTACTCCCTTGTATTTACATATTTTAACTTGATTAGTTGAACTGGTATTATGCTGCTTAATCTGAATGATTACAATCAAGAACAGCAGGAACAATATTCATTTCTTTTCCCTGGTGTTCTTGAACTTCAACAAATCCCACTGCATCAATTAGCTGGTATGCTTCTCTTTCTGCCTTTTGAAAATTTGCTAGCATTCCAGGAGTTTTACTCAACAAACAGACTCTTAAGACAAAAAGGCCATTGCATTTTCACAAAAGCTTTCTGCCTTTCTCCTGAAACTGTGAAGAGCTCTTCTCTGCTGTATTATGAAAAAGGAAGTACCGTGAATCACAGGTAAAATAGAATAATTATTTATTTGAAGCAACTGCCTACAGATATTATAGTAGAAGGATATCACCACTTCTTCTTTTATTGCCTTCTACTTTCTACGGAAATTGATTGCAAGTTGGTTATAAAAGTCAGTGTGCTATTTCCTGAACAGAAGCATAGATGGAAAAGGCAGGAGATTTGCTTAGCTGTTAGCTGAACTCTAAATTTATTATTTTAACAACTAATAAGCGGTCTGGAATCTATAGATATGTTTAACCTAAAAGAGTTTGTTTTCTATTGCAATGGAAGAAGCAAAACATTCAACTGATTGCTATACTTTGATATGGCAATCACCCTCCACAGAAATGCTTAACCAGATCACACCTCAAAAAGAAAGATATTTTCTGTAAAATATGGCACTTGACAGTACCATTTTGGAGGAGGCCATGTGAGAGACAACCAGGCTATTTGCTGAGGACATACAACCACAGAAAACCTGGGAGTAAGACAGAGGTAAAGAAATTTAACCTAGTTGAATTCAACCTAGCAATTTTTAGCCATCTCATACGAGTCTGTGTGGAAGATTTTCACTTACAGATAGAGGATGGTGGAAAAAAAAAAGAAATTTCTTGAAAGAGATAATTTGGTTATTTGATATTGGTGTGGAATTTGCATATGGAATTATTCAAATTTGCAAATGGAAAAAGACATCCATTTGCAACCAATCTGTAAAAAATTCAGAATTATTTTATAATTTTAACATGCCTATCCTACTCATTCCAGTAGAACAATGAAAAGTATGAAAGACAGAAAATAAAATTGAATTTTTCTTGGTCAACTGACATATGGTGAATTTACTGTTAACATCACATGCAAATCCATCACAGTCACTCTTGAGTAGTGCATATAGGAACTCAAGGCTAAGCAGATTATCTTAAAAAAAAAAAAAAGAATACATGAGTGGATATAAAAATTTATTCCACTGAGCAGTAGGCCAGTCCCCAGTATTTCACTCAAGAGTAGTATCTGACTATTATGTCCAGCAAAGTCACAGTGAATATCCAGCATGTATCCAGCTTTATGCAAAACAGAGGCTATAAAACAATTCACGAGATTGCTTTTCCCTTCCCCAAGCTCTTCATGATCTAAAGTATTTAAAGACATTTAAACACTTCAGCCAAAGAAAAAGTTTAGACACAGAAGCAGAAAGTGTTTTCATAACTTTTTTCCTAAATGCTTTGCATGTAATTTATATATTTGCTTAAAACTGCTCTTCTGCTAATCAGTTGCACCCATAGACAACATTTCCTCTTTCTTTGTTGCAAATGATTTGACTATGAATAACAGCTCTGACACATTCCATTCAATGTGACAACATCCTTAATTCTAGATACAAGTAGCTCTGGCAGTCTCCTGATGAACTATTCATATGAAGTTCACTGTACTTTTACATTTTTGCTGTGAAGCAAAATTAACCCTTTGAATTGGAGTACGAATTYGCAATAACAAGATCTCTCCCCCCCCCAATATTTAGGTTGCTCAAACTCTGATTCTCATTCTCGTAATTCTGTTCTTTTGGAAGAATTTGTAATATTTTATGGAACACATMTCCAGTCTGAATGGATATACCGATATGCAGGCAGCACCACCGTACTTGGAGTCCACTAAATGAGTTCATGGTCATCATCAGCATTCTGTTATGGGTAAGTAGCCAAATGAGTATGTACTTCGTAGGTCCTGCACTTCCCTTGTGTTCATCAAGATATTCAATTAGTCCACTAAGTTCTGTAGAACAGAAGAAAAAATTTCTTTTGTGTTTGACAATTTTACCTGTTTTTCTAGGGAGAAAACTCCATGTTGACGTTCCATTCACAGTGCAATTGCAATGACTCAAGAGCCCTCATGGTGGTTGGCTCTCCCATCCAGAAATTCTGTAACAGCCAATGGTCATTATATATGTGCAAGGTGGAAAGAGCCCACAAGTTTAAGCTAGTTCTGCAGTTCCAGAAGCTGATGTTAAATTGGTATAAGCAATAACTGCTTCACTTATTCTAACACAAATATTAATTAATATACTGGATTTGTCTTGAGAGTTCAACATACACGAGCTAGAAAGATGCGAAATGTTCTTTAAAGTTTCTCTCACTGTCTCATTATTGTCCCACAACTAGACTATCTAATGTTCCCACAGTCTAACATATATGACCTAGCAGTAAAGACTAGTTTTCAGGCTTTCAAGATGATTGTGCTTATAAGGTATAGATTATRTGTTGCATATATAAGGCAAAGTCACTTCAGCTTTATGGGTTGTGAAGGGAAGATGTGATGTCTTGCATTTTACTCACAAAAAACCCAGCTTCTTACTGCACAGCACAGAAAACCTSTGTTATTCCTCCGTAACTGGCAGATCCTCGTCATGTCATTTAGCACGGGGGGCTTGTGTACAGATGACAGTATGTATCTCTGAATGTGTAGGAAGGAAACAACACAGATGAGTCCATATGTAAATCATGCAAGTGAACTCACAGACATCAGGCAACAAGCAAGCCTAACCCATAGTGCCAATCTACTCTTATTGATATTGAGAAGGAGCACAACTCTCACAACAGTTTTTTCAAAGTCAGCAGAACCAGCTGTGGATCAAAGCAGAATACAACACAAATGTGGAGAGCTAATAAGTTATAGAAAAAAAACCTAAGGGTTTTGGTTAACAAATGAAGGTTTTAGAATATTATGCAGTTCTTATTAAAATATGCTACTACATCCAAGTATCCTGAATACTAATTAAAAAAAAAAATTCTCCCATACGTGTTTTCAGTGGCATCATTCAAAGGAATCTTCACTTAGAATAAGTCAGAAGATAAGTAGGATACTGTCTAGATCAGCAATCACAACTGCCACAAAATGCCAGGGAATGGGAGGTCATCGGGCAAGCTCCCCAGTGTGCAGCATATGCTGCAGTTGTGAAAGCTGAAGCCTCATGACCTGCTATGAATACAAGCTGTTCCCAACTAGTGTTCAATAATTTGTTGTAGCATTTACAGTAAATATTAAAACCACCAACACAGTATGAAATTGTGTCCACCTGCTTTCTAAGATGTATTTGCATATTTGCTAATAGAATAGGCATTAGCAAAAAATCGGTCTGTAACAGATTTTACTGAGAAATTCTAGGAGAATTTAAGCTTAAGAATTAAATTAGAATTTAAAACTTATGAAATATGTTTTGTTGGAATTGTTAGTCAGCCTTCTCTATAAAAATTTTACTTTACATATAAATCA
Organism: Amblyornis subalaris; assembly: GCA_018881555.1. Lineage (NCBI taxonomy): Eukaryota > Metazoa > Chordata > Aves > Passeriformes > Ptilonorhynchidae > Amblyornis > Amblyornis subalaris. Next base: position 33,417,869 of record JACAXG010000001.1, on the reverse strand, counting down.
TGGGAGTTTTGTTATTGTCTCTAAAAGAAATAAAATCACACCCTACTTTAACAACCTCTTAGGTATTAGACCATAGGGAATTCAAAACTGCTTTTCTCCTCACGCATAAAATCTTCAACAATCCATAAAACACTCTTTTCCTGTATACTGTAGCCTTTTTACATGAATACCTGTGTTTCAGAAGCAGTAATTCCACCAGTTTGGATTGAGCTATATGCTTCCTTATGGTGCTTCTAGTTTGTTCCTGACAGTACTAGATCTTAACAAAGTATCTCTCTAGGGATTCTGACTGGAACTATTGTATGTCAAATAGTTAGTAGTTTATATAATGGTTTGAATGACCAAAACCAGGATTTTCAGCCACAGACAAGATCTGCACAGCGTGTCATGCAAAAACCCATTTGGGGTCAATCTAATGCTGCATGAAAGCAGGGGTCCCAGCATCTGAAGGGTAACAAGATTTACTTGCTATCTGCATTCCTCTTTTTACTCTGTTTTATTAAAACAGCTATTTTAAGGAGCCATTTGTTGTCAGACCTTTCTTACTGAGATCCAGAAAGAACTCTGCACCATCTCTTTCTTTCACACACACCCTTCTCCTTGCCTTGGTACAAAATTAATTCTCAGGGCTACTCTTGGCTCATCAGGCTTTTATATTTTGCTGTTTTTCAAACAAAAATGGATCTGCAGAATGCTATGAGGTGATTAGTGTTTCCCCCCACGAAAATGTCCAAAATTGCTGTTGTTGCAGAGGTTGAGTTCTGAGGTAATTTACTCTCAGACACAATTTGAAGGCTCTTTTAACTTTTGGTGAAAATAAAGTTTATTACTACACTATTGCTGAGGGACTACTACATATTCTAACCTAACCTGATTCACTGAGAGTCTTCAAAGACAACCTGGTTGAGAAAATACTCAGTTCAACTGGAGAAAGTCTTGACAGCCTAGAAGGTAACACTCTTTCAATAGTCAATGGGCAGATGACAGAAAGATGAGGTGATATTACGGAATTCAACTTTCAAAATAAACTATTAACGGGGTGTTTTGTTCCTGAAAGGCTCACTTTGAGCAGAGGGAAGACAGCTTAAGTGTCCAGCTTCTGAAATACTGTTGCAAAATGTACAGCTGACAAAGTTTAGGAAGTCTGGAGAATGAAGACCGATGTGCAAAATCTAACAGCAGACTCCTTCACATTGACCTAGAACTCCATTAAGAGGATTCCTTGGTTCACAAGAAAACATTTCAAGAGAATTATTATTTGGGGAACTTCACAATTGATTATGCTGACAGATGGTTTCATTTGTCTGAGAGAGGACTGTATCAGTACTGTGAGTGGGCAAAAAGGAACAACAGCAAATTCGGCTGTGAGCCACTTGGCAGAGTGATTCAGCATATGCTGCTCTGCATCACAGTTTTGGAAGGACAGAAAGCTCTCAGAAAAGTAAGTGGTCAGAATCAATCTCATATGAGGCAGCCAAAGGCATAAGTGCCATTTTCATCTGAAGATTTCTTCATTAAAAAAACTAATTCTCCCCATTAAGCAGTAGTCTTGGCTAATAAATGTAACTCGTTTTGTCCAAGTATTCACGGAGTAATATTCAAGTGGCAGATTTCCTTACTGAGAATGTCCTGAGCAAGTAAGTACTGAGTTAACTGTGCTTACAGACTGGGCCACAAACTCTTGCACATAGAAGGATTCAGAATTAAGCTACAACGCAACTACACAGGTTCCACTCAGTGTAAATGATGATGGTCTTTAGAGAGCAAATATTTCTCATCTGACAATCTGCTCCATGGTCACTGTGATGCTAGTGACACTGGGTCTTTAATGAAGCCAATGCCACTACAGGATTCATCTGGAGTGATGAAGGTCAGCTACATCACTCTCAACATGCCTCTTACCAGCACAGGACCCGAAGGGGAAAAACTAATGGCTCATCAGCGGCACAGATGTGCCTACAGGAAGATGTTCTTCTGGTTATTTATGGTTGGATAAAGTCATTTACAGAGTCTCAGTGGAGCCAAAGGGCCATAACCAGACTTGAGAATCTATTTTCTTTTTTAATCTCCACAAGAATTTCTGTATACTGTAACTACACTGCGTTCATGGAATGTTCCCCTCAAAGAAAAAGCTGTTTCATCCAAACCCATTACTTAAAAGAGGTTTCTGGAGGGGGTTTTCTGCAGAATATTTCCCACTAAAAATTCAGTGTGAAATGAAAAATTTACATGTGTTCAGTGTAATCTACGCATTTATTTGGGGCAAAAGAAAGCAGGAACTATAAAAGAGAATGAAAGACACAATTACCCAGTGTTTTCAACAGTCACCAGAAATACCTGATGAACACACAGTTTAATGTTTATATTACTCAAGCAAAATATTCTAATGTATTCCAAAGTATTTTTGAAACAATTTTCCACCAGAAAAGAGAGGGTTCTGTATTTTCACTTTTGAGCAGATTGAGGCCAAAAGAGTACTGAAATCTCAACATTTCCCATGTGACGAAATTCCTTTTACAGATCATTTCTACCAATGACTGGCAAGGATTTGTCTTTGATGACTGTAAACAGAAGTTAATCAGAAGAAAGGACTTGAGATGGACAAAGCTGAGATATTTCAGAAGATGCAACACAAAGACAGAAAGAGAACATGGAAAGAGAAGTCAGCATATGAATGAAGTGCAGGGTTGGGAAGCACCCGAAAAAAGATGGTTAAAGCTTAAGTAAAGTCTTCCTGCTAATGGTTTCCAGTATTTTTTCTATCTTCCACCTCCAAACATAATTTATTAAGGATTCTTGTTACAGCTACATGATAGTCCTAGTACATGATTTAATAATATTCTTTAAAAAATTCATTGCTTAACTTTCATAAGGTTTTCTTTTTTTTCCTCTCTTTAACAGTGGAAAGTGATCATCCCTTAGACAGCTTCGTATATTTAGGACACTTAATACACACAGGTGCATCAACATTGAATTTTCCAACAGTCTTCACATTATTCCTCATGCACAAAACAGAGTATCACTTTCAAATTACCAAATCTGTGAAATATCTGTCTGGAAAGCGTTTGACACAAATTTAATCACCCCTGTGATGAAGTGAGTCACCATTTCCTTCAGCCACCATAAGTTTTATGCTAAGAAATAAAATGTTTTTGTGATTTCAGTATCAGTTCTGCATTAGCCTTCTCTAAAAAGTCAAGATAGATCCTGACACTTGTGCCATTTTATACAAGTAAAGAATTTTAATCTTATTTCTCAAATTCTATAATTTAAAACACTGTCCAAATCCTGTGTTATGTTGTTTTAGTTGCAAATCCTTTGTGTTTTACAGAATAATGTAAACTCATAAATAAAATAATTTTGGTTTTCTGTTATATAGTCAATCTACTTAGTCAGAAAGTTCTAAGCAGATCTATAGTCAAAATGCTCCCCAAAACAAAACAACCAAAACCAACAAACAAAACTAAGCAAACAAACAAAAAGAAAAAAGAAATTCATAAACAGGATTGCTGTGTCCATAAAACAGAGGAACCAATAGTTAGCATTTTACATGTAGCACGTATGTTCATTACAAACACTTTCATTCTACACACACTTTCAAACAATTCTGCAGGTTATTGTTATTTTCCTAAACAATGATTAGATAACCCCATCGCAAAAATCACCAGTAACTTAAAAAAATTTTTTTGAACATTTGTCTGCAGTTCTGACATTTATGATTGTGTTTAAACATTAATTATTTACTTATACATTAAAATAAAATATGGAATTTTTTAAATTCTTAATGATGATAAGAAAAAGTTAAAAAAAATCAAATCTAGATCTCCTCTATCAATGCAAATAGTAAGAAACTTCTACATGATAAAAATACTGCCCTTAAATGATGATACCTTTCAGAAGAATGCATATTAGCAAATAAACTCTTCGTTTTATATCAGATATAGCTTTTTAAACTTAATTTCCTAGTGCAAACCACTGTGGTAAATGACAGAATTTACAGAACCATGAAAAGGGCAGAAGAAGCATGCTAAAGATGCATGTTAAAGAATAGGAGAGATTTTTGTAGCYATTATTTGTGCAATTTATATGATATCATATGCTCTACTACTTCAATCAAATGAAGGTTCACTGGCCTACTTTTAAATACAGACTTGAAAATCATAATGCAAAGCATAAAATATTAATTAATATATTCATTTAGGGGTTTTTTTAAGAAGCTTGTGCAATGTTACAGTTGTTCAGCACGTGACATTTTGACATAAAGGCAGGATAGACTCCTCAAACGCATAAAATGCAAATGCACTTGCTTAAAGTGGAATACATGTTTATACAGAAAGATGAAGAGTCAAAATACAAACTGTGCCTGTTCACCTACACTTATTTTAGCTCTACCCCAAAGTACATTAAGAAATTAAGCAATCCAACTGCTGTRAGTTTCACAAACCATCTCTGGGCTTACTAAACTGGACATGAAGTGTTGCTTACACTGCTTCTAAACAAAAATGTTGGGGAGTGCAATTTTACTTTAACATAGTGGCTTTCCATAAACATGCTGAAGCATACTCTAGTAACAGAATAACCTTCAATGAAATCAATAAGCATTAAGAATTTAAATAGCTTCCAGGACTGGGGACACAGAATTTACTACAGGGTACCGACAGTCTCAATTTAGCAAGGCCAGAGTGCTTTGCTGAATAAGGAGTTCAACATATGCATAAAGTTTAGCTGTAAAATGTTTTACCAAGTATGGCCCATAATGAAGAATTAAGTGAAAATCAAGAATGCTTCTAATCTTTCAAATGTATTTTTTGCTTAAAGTTAATTAAACTTATTTCACACATATTTTTGATGGCAAAGACTTTTTCATTTTATTTCTTGCCTTGCAATCTTTTCAGCCCTTAAATAGGCTACGACACAGTTTTAATATTTGGTTCATGATCTATGAAAAATCAAAAGTGTTCAAGAGATCTGTTGTAACCCAAACAAAAGTCAAATATTAGATCCTGAAGAACATTATCCGGGATTTTCTAAAATATAAATTATAACCTGGGGTACTGAATTCCTCGTAAGGAATACATTGATAAAATACTTGCACTTTTCAAGTTTCCCTGGACAGTTTTGGTGAAACCTAGTGCCTAGTCCACAAAGTCTTTCATCCTTATTTAAAATAAATATGGAATTTTGACACATATTCACAGTTACCTAGGAAATTTTAGCATGCTTTGGACATAACTAAGAAAAAATTATTCTCAGAAGCATTTGCAATTTTACCTGGATACTGCTTGAGAAGTGCACACGTAGAAAGGTGAAAAGACTAGCCTCTGTCATCAGGGATGTGTCAGAGTTTCTATTACCCAGATCAAATTTAGCCATAGTTTGCATAAAGAGGAAGAATGATTTACCTTGGGTCAAAGATTCAATGCTCAGTAAAAGGGTAAAATTTTCGGTGACCTTATCTATTGCTGTCACTTGTCACTGTAGAGATCAATTTAACTTTACAGCATCCAAAGCATCTTTTATTCCTTTTTGCTGCCACAGCACAACCCAACACGATTCTTTCATTGAGTGCTCTTAGGTCCCCAGTGGGCACTTAAGACTCTCAGGGTATCTGTGTAATAGAATACAGTCTGACTGGCTGCAACCTACTGGCTTTCCTGCACTCCAGAAACAAAACGAAACAAAACAAACCTCCAACATCCAAAAAACCTCCTTCACTCTTCTACCCTTCAAAGCATGATCATAGGGGACTCAATGTTTTTTTTAAGAGAGAATAAAAAGGGAGGGGGAGGATAAATGTGAATAATGTGAATGTCTAAGGAATGTTAACAAAATCCAGAAAAAAAAATAGTAAGTTGGCCACAAACATTCGGTACAAGATTGAACTCATTGCATGCAGAGTAAAGACTGTGACTTGAACTTGCTCATACAAGCAGAATTAGGGAGMAATCTAGGCCTTCAGACAAGAAGTTCTCATGTAAGGTTAAATACTATACRAGGTTATACCCTCTAAAGTCTCAGTTTTTAATATATGTTTGCCTTTAGCTCACCTGGCAGATCTGGCAAACAGAATTAGTTATGCAAGCCATCTATTCAACGTCTCCCTAAAGTCAAACAAAAAATAGTAGCTACAGCACTTCTTCATCATATGATTTTTTAACAATTTATTTCTTATTTATTATTGTTATTGCTTGCRGTGGTTGCTGGTATAAAACAGCAAACTGAATGTGTTTTATAGAAACAGTTATAGAACTGTTCAGTATTATTGTTCAGTACTTGATAGCATTATCATCCACCTTGTTTTCAACACAAAAAGTCAGATTTCAAGAAGCTGAAAGAGATATGATGGACCCCTCAGCTCTTTAAAGAAAACCACTTAAGAATCCTCACTGTTTCTGCTTTGGAATTAGAGGGGGGCTTAACACTAATAATTTATTCAGTACAATTTGCACAATTAAATGCCATTTACAGTATTTTAAACATTAATTTTCAAACTTGCTGTTAAGAAGGTCTAGCCACAGAAAAACAGGGTTAGCAAGTTATTTCACAATATGAACCTCTAATGGCTTAAAATTATTACCTTCAAAGGAAGGCAGGGGCTCTAAATAAGACAATATGCTGTTTTATCTCATTTGATTTTAAACCTCAAGATCTGTATGTTCTCATGCTGCACCCAGAAATTTTGCAAACACAAATTTATTTCCCACATTCAGTGAGGCTGCTCAATYGTTTAACTACATATTTATATGGTTTTTGAGGAAAACTTGTAAATTAGCCATCTACTGTTAGGTGACAGGAAAATGAAAGGAAATACTTACTGTTTAAGTATATATATATATACATATGTATATATAAAAGTTTGTTTACTTTTTCCACCTGAACCCTCAATTCAGGCCCTTAAACCAGTTCAAGGACCTAGGTGGATATGGGAGGTCTGTTACAGAGACAATTAGTCTCTGCATCAGCAGGTCACACATCACTGCAATCTGGATGAGCTTTCAAGATTCAGGCAGCTTTTTCTTCCTAACAAGAATACCTCATGTCTTGATTGTGGTGTTTTAAAGTACATAGTCTAGTCTTTAAGCATCTAATTACGGCATATATTTTGACATAAACCTGTAAGTATAAATGATGGACTATTTCTATCTGTCTAAAGGTCCATTCTTCTATTTGGGGCTGACAACAGTCTCCCCTTACAAAAATTACTCTGGCTAAACTCTGTTGTTACAGAGATAGATGACCAAGGGCACTAAAACTGCTCTTAATCTTATGGGTGGAATTACAAGCAAAATAGTGAATTTTCAATACTGATTATAGGGTGTGTATTTCAATACTGATTATTGRGTGAGTTAGAAAATTATAATGCATCTTTTCAGCTTCAAATCATTACTGGTCTGCATGAATCTTTGCCAAATATAAGAAACACACATTTTTCTTATAAATCTGATATTTGAAGAATACTGGAAATATTATGATTTGGTGCATACACTGTAAAAACTTTTCTTGTTAATTACAGGAGTTCCAGGTGGTGTCTGCTTTTCAATCATTAAAATACTGAAACTTCAGTAAGTGTAAATACACAGGCTTGTAAACACGGACTGGCCAATTACATGCTTTAAAAGAAAAACATCATAGTTTTTGCTTTGTTTATTTTCTAAGATGTTTTTAAAAAGGAAAATTTTACAAAAAGAATCGTTATTGTGGCTTTGATATATCAAGTATTTCACAGAAGACTGTTTTACACACAAAATGTATTAAAAAGTAACAATTTAATAAATTCAAGAGACACCTTGATCAGGAGGCAAGTAAGAAATATGAATGCAACTGCTAAAGAAAGAAAAACTGCTTGGTACTAAATTTATTTCATCCCAGCAAAAGAAGTTCAGGAAAATTTCAGAAAGAAAAACAAAAACAAAAAAACAACCCACAGAGTTTAAAAATGCATAAAAGAGTTCTGTCTGTACAAGAGCAACTTGTGAATCCTTTACTGGAATTCAGAAACTGCATTCTCCCCCTCCAGCTCTCCTACAGAGAGGGCAGTATAACCCCATAGCCCACTAAATACACTATTGCTAAGAATAGGCCATAAATTTTGTACCGATGTTGCAAGGCCTCAGAACCGAATTTTGTCAGGATTACTTCGCACTTTATTTGAACTGCCTGGAACTTTGCTTTAGCTTGTTTAGCTATAACAGCCTGACCAGGTGGCTATGGCTAGTTTGTTTTATTTTTGCATATCTTTGTATTGTATAGCTGTAATACTGCACATTACTTCTTGTAACAAGCAATAATTCCCTGTAGAACAAAATATTCATGGCTCTAACATAACAGTGCAATGCAGAGAAATACAGGCATGGTATGACAGCGGAGGCTTTAAAAGCAGGTTGCAAACTTTGGTTGCAATGTAGAGGAGCACTGGCATGGKATGGTAAAAGAAGTGACACAGGGTTGGCCCTAGAGAGCCCAGAGCCAGAAACAACTTGACTACAGACAATTAAGGGAATGCAGAGTAACTAGGAGAACAACAAGAAGTATCCAGTATATGCAACATGCTTCCTGATAGTAAATTCAGCTTTAACATGGACCTACAGACCCACAAAGAAAGAGCAAAGTGTGCAGTGTGTGTTAGCAAGACCATAAAAATGACCCTAAGCAGCTCCTACAGTGAGGAGGAGCCAATTACCATTAACATCATATTGCTTTCATCAGTGGACTCAGGATGCTGAAAACTTGCATGTCCAATTGAAGATGTCAACTATAAGTACCCAGGAAGCAGGGGAAGTGTGAACATAACTGCAAGGAAAGGGGTAGATACAAAGAAGTCCATGTTTAATATGTTTTCTCTATTACTATTACTGATTTTTTCCACAATACAGGAGATTTTGTTCATTTTTTTCTATTTTTTTGTAACATATTTGAAGCAATGAATATTCTTTGATTATTCATTTAAGATTTCAATTACAATACATTCAATTGTGTAAGACTTGTTTACTTTTTGCCCTTAAGAAGATAGAAACTTAAGTTTAGACTCCTGCAAAATTGTATTGAAAGATTTTTTATGTCTCATAACTATTAAATAACCTTCCAGTTCAGTCAAACTCATGCAATCTGATGTTCCTTTGGAACAGTTTCCCCCATAATCTTCACAGATTGTTTTTCCTTCTACATGCTCTTTTTCCCTGTTTGTATGTACCAGTCTTTAAATTTAAAAAGAATCCACAGGGGTCTATACATTTGCTCAGGCATTTGAAAAAAAAATATTTTTATGCTTTGCTGTCTGCTTTTAAGATATTTAATCTTAAAAGAATATTATTTGAATAACATTTTTAATTTCAAGTAACAGGGAATGGAAGAAACACTTGATATAATGCATTTATTTCTATAACACCCTTCTCTGATAAGACTGCATTATATTTCAGGCTATCATCTGAAGCATCTGTTCACATATCCCTTAAACCGTGAAGTGGGCAATGTATCAGCACAAAGTGCATGCTAAAACATCAGAGTAATACTGGGATCATCTCTTCTCAAATGAAAATGAATAYCTTTAGCCAATCTTTTGCAGATGTCCTTCCCAAAAAAGAGTGAAATATGGGAGTATATACCCCACATATCACCASAACATATGGGCTGCTACCTGTGAAACAGTCACATGTAAGTAAAAGCATTAGAAGAGACTGCACAGAACATGGTTTCCCCATGGAAATATTTGCAAGACAAGCAGCCCATAGGCAGAGTAGGTTGCAGCTATTCTAACACCAGGTAACAAATTTCAAAGCTGAAGGCATCCATAAAGCTACTAATTTTCACTTTTTTGCACCCAAATTACAGTTACTTCAAGCAGGTCTGGAAATCTGAAAGACTACGGGGTTTGATTGAAACAAGTGCCATTTCCTTACTAACTGTGCTAATTCAGCAAAATGGTAAAACTGAGCTGAATCATCATGCAAATCTGTGAGAAGCTTTGAAATACTAGCTRCAAAATGAATACACATTTTGTATTTATTCATAAAGTAAAGAGACTAAAAATCTGCATCTTCCTGGTGTCTTCTGAACTTTACAATACACTACAGAGCAATAATTCTGATATTAAAAATTTAAAAATAAAATCCAAACTTAGTATGAGGTACAGTCACAACTATTTGGAATAGAATTAGCTTTCGTCTTTATCACATTATTATAATGTGCACAGAGCACACATTTCCTGATAGAGCCGTTAATTATGTTCACATTCCAGTACAAGACACGTGCACAGGATGCTTCATTAACAAGTAGCATGTAAGGGAAACAGGCACACTGTCTGCATCAGAATTCTAGCTGCAGAGGACCTTAAAAATATCTAAAAAAACCTGCACTTCCAGCTTCATGTTCAGTTTTCAATCTCCTGTAATCCAAAATGCCTAAATGTTAACATGAAGCTGGCCACCATTCTGAAACACATCAACCATCCCTTTCTGCAAGAGAATAAATGTGGTAGAAGCTACACAAACAAGTGTTGTCCCAAAACAGACTACTGCACATGACCAGTAAGCTCCAAAGAAGTTCTGCAGCTTTCAAAACACGCAAAAAATGGTAAAGACCCTCAGTCTTTTAAATCTCAGAGACTGTCTTCTTCCTGAAGCTGATCCACAGAATTCCTTCTTCACTAATTGTACAAAGGGATAAACCTTCTTTGCCTTTTCTCCTTGGAAGCTATATTTTGCCTGAATAGGCTCTGCTTCAGTAGGGAAATATGCCTAGAAGATTCAAGACAAGAATCTTCCATTGCTGCAAATAGTTGGTCTTAAAGTCATGACTGACCAGAAGGCACTATGGTTACATTCCAGCATTTCAAAGGTTCTGCTTGCATACTCCAGTGCTGAGCAGGCTGGGAACAATGAGGCTGCATGCATCTGGATTCAATTGACCACAGATCCCTTATTCTACTGTTTCCCATCTGCTGTATGTCTCCCTGAATTCTCAAAATCAGACATTGGGAAAGAAAAATGCAGATAAAATGACACAGAGTGTATTTTGAGAGAATAGTATGATTTCTACAAATGCAAACAAAAGCTGACCGTACTTGTCCCTGAATATCTGTCATACAAAGTTTGTGTATCTATGAGTTGCAACAAAAATAAGATTGCTAAGATTTACGCTGCCTGAAATCAGACTTCCAGTCTTGCAAGGAAAGAATCAAAACAGTTCAACAAATGAATAAGAGAGAAAGAGTGACCAAAAAAAGTTTAAAGGTAAGAAAAAAATTAAAGTAAGAGGTCAGTTAAAATTTTTTTAATCAAAATTATGGCAAGATTCTTATTTTTGTTCCAGGAAATTTAATTAAGATGTGATAAGATTTGATGCAGATGTATTGTCACCTACAGTAGGATTCAGTACTTCAGAAAGACTAAGGACAATACACCTAAGGACATCTGTGGATTATATTTCCTGGTAAGATTATTATATGCATCAGGAAAAAAAGAAGGAAAAAGAAAATGGCTCAGAAAAGTGTAATTCTCCAAAACGTATGGAGAACCCTATTCTTTCTAACAAGTGACTTATTTTCCATGTCTGAAATGTCTTCAGTTCATAATTTATTTTAGGGATTAGAAATTTTTAAAAGTTCAAATGAGTCCCAGTTGTCATGTTATGCCAATGTAATGACATTGTTATGTGTAATATATCATCAAACTGACAATTTTGTAGTACAAAGGGGAATAAAAGATAATGGATTACAATGAAGGACCTTGAAAAGGTAGATTTCAGAGTTTAATGATTTCAGCTTAGGAAGAAATCCTTATGCAGGATTGTTCATCTTGTTATTTTATTTTCTCCTTCACTTAGGCTTATAATGTTGGTAACAATCTAATCATTACCAAATGCTTCCAACAATTGTATTTTTAATAGTGCCCTTGCTTCAAAGCATTCTAAATTGCTGCCAATAGCCTGGCAAAGTTTCTGAAAATTACAGACATTAAAAATGGTCATTCCCTATATATAATTCTCTGGCCATTGTCCATTTTTTTCATACAAAATGAACAAAATCCAATAAATGATTTTTCCTCAGGCTCAAGACATTCTTTCCCCTTAGAATTTATGTGAAATCAGTATGCATTACAAAGAAGAAAGTAAAATACATTTTACTGATTGTGGCATGTACCCAAAATCATAGCAGAGCACTAGAAGTGTATACATTCTCTAAATACCTTGTGAAAATATGTCTCTTCTTTTATTTGATTATACACATATATATGTATATGTCCTTAATAAAAGTAGAAAAGGTACAAAAAGGAAGGAAAGACATAGGCTGCAGAATAGCCCATAGCATGGTAGCAGCTTCCTGCTGCAATTAGAGCTGGAGCTTGTACCAGAATTTCCCACATATCAAGTGCATTTTCTAGCAATTCTGAGTTAGTTGCTCAACTTTTTCAATCGTCTGAAATGCTCATAAAGGAGAAGTTGATTCCTATTTTTATAGAGGTCTTCATGATTTTGGACAGTGGGAAAAGTACTTGAGGGCAAACTGGGCCATCTGTGAAAACACTGAACCCATCCCTAGAATAGCATAAACTGGTAGAGCTTCACTCAGTTTAAGAAAACTGTGCTCACTCAATGCAGCTAAGGACACGAGACTGACAATACATCTATAGTCCTTTCCCTTATTGTAATTCCATGCAGTTTAACACCATTGTTCTTCAGGGATCAGTATTGGAACCAATGCTGTTTAACATCTTGGTCAGCAACATAGACAGCGGGATTAAGTGCGAGTTTGCTGATGGCACCAAGCTGTGTGGTCCAGTAGACACACTGGAGGGAAGGGATGTCATCCAGATGGACCTTGACAGGCTTCAGAGGTGGCCCCATGTGAACTTCATGAAGTTCAGCGAGGCCAAGTGCAAGGTCCAGCACCTGGATTGGAGCAATTCCAAGCACAAATACAGGCTGGACAGAGAATGGGTGGCAAGCAGCCTGGAGGAGAATGACTTGTGAGTGTTGTTTGATGAGAAGCTCAATATGAGCTGCCAATGTGTGTTTGTAACCCAGAAAGCCAATCATGTCCTGAGCTACATCAAAAGCTGCGTGGCCAGTAGGGTGAGTAGGGTATTCTCCCTCTCCTCTGCTCTCCTAAGACCCCACCTGGAGTGCTGCAYCCAGCTCTGGGGTCCCCAACATAAGAAAGATGTGAAGGATGTGAACCTGCTGAAGAGAGTTTAGAGGAGCTCTACAAAAGATGATCAGAGAGCTGAAACTCCTCATCTATGAGGACAGGCTGAGAGAGTGGGGGTTTTTCAGCCTTGAGAAGAGCAGGTTCTGGGGACACCTTATAGAAGCCTTGCAGTACCTAAAGAGGACCTACTAGAAGGCTGGAGGGACTTTTCATATGGGCATGTAGTAATAGGACAAGGGACTATGGCTTTAAACCAAAAGCCATAAGGTTTAGATAGATTAGGGGAGGTTTAGATAGAAATTAGGAAGACATTCTTTACTGTGAGGGTACTGGAACAGGTTCCCAAAAAAGCTGTGGATGCCCCATTCCTGAAAGTGTTCAAGGACAGGTAGGATAGGGTTTTGAGTTACGTGGTCTAGTGGCAACTCTCCCTGCCCATGGCAGGGGGGTTGTAACTAGATGATCTTTAAGGCCCCTTCCAAGCCAAGGTGACAAGATTTTGGGCAGCATGAGGGCTACAGGGATGGTTTTGTCCGGGGTTAACCATAAAAGGATGTATTCTATCACCACCCACATATTTCCTTGATAAACTGGGTCGTTTGCTCCCTGAGTCTCCCTGTGCTCATGTGAGGTGGGGTGGTACTCTTTATCTCAACTGAGATAACCATTCCAGCCGACAGCAAGAACCACCCATCCTGAGGGGATTATCTCRGTTAATCGCCCATTACCGAGCCTGATAAACACCAACCAATAGAGTACCAGAAGCCGTTTGCTCTCTGAAGGGCTCATGTGAGCTCATTACCAGATACACACCAACCAATAGAACAATGGGAACATTCCTTTCCATTGTGGAAATCCCTGCCCCTGGGGGAGGTACCAGCCAAGAAACACGACATAAAAGTAGGCTTTGGGATGGGAGAGACCACTGGACTATCAGGACTGGACTACCAGACCACTGGAAAACCAGATGACTGGAAACCCAGAGGACTCCGGACCACCACGACTGGACCCTTCACCACTGAACTACCAGGACTGGACTACCAGACCACTGGACACCCAGACCATTGGACACCCAGATGACCAGACCTTTCTGCACCACTGGACACCCAGAGGACTAGAGGGTACCCAGCAGAGGAGACAAACTTCTGCCAGTTCCAGACATTCTACAGGACCAGTGCCTAATTGGGTTATACAGATACCAGCCTGGTCAAGAGGGTATCAGGTTGTACTGTGACCTTGTGGTTTTTAAGCCGGTTTTTCTTTCAGTATTCATTGCATTTATTATAACCTTTCTATTAAAATTGTAATTCTGACCTAAATCTCTCCCTAGATATTTGTGTGGGGTTACTTTCCCCTGCTGGTTTACAGTCAAACCAGAATATATTTCTTTGGCAGGAGATCAGAAGCAGTCTTGTCCCAGACACAGCTGGTTTCAGCCTTTTTCACAGTGGATCCACTGCAGGACAAAGTGGAGGCTATCAGCCATGTGTGTGGTTCCTCTGGCATAGCATATTTAGAGAAAGAGAGAGGAGAAGGGAGAAAGTGTGAGAAACAATCCTGCAAGCAGCAAGGTCTAACAAGGAGGGTGAGGATGTGCTCCATGTGACATACCAGAAACTCCCTTGTGGCCCATGCTGGAGCAATTTATTTCCCTGCAGCCCACATATTAGACCACACTGGAATAAATATCCATCTTGCAGCCCATGAAGGACTCCACTCTGAAACGTTGTTTATTTCCTTTTAAGATTAAGATATAAAAGAATGTATATTTTGTGTGTATATTTTCAGATTTCTAGACCTACTATTTATTAGTCATAATGCATCACCATAGTCAAGGTTGCTTTCTAATACAAGTTTCATGATGGTTGTGAGTTAAATTATTGTAGTTCCTGGAGTTCTGAATGCCATAGATATAATAGCACAAGTTCAAGAAAATCTGATTTACTTGCTATCAAATGTCATAATCTTAAATCAAAGATTTATAAATTAGGAGATTAGAGGGTTGGACTCGAATCAAGAGGAAGGGATAGCACTATTATTATATGTTTTTTATAAAGAATTACTTTTAGATTTTTCACTTTTTAAAAATTTTGTTAAATAACAAATAATTTCTATACATAGATGCACAAATGTGAACATGTATAGATGCATAAAAAATGCTCAAGTGTTTACACACATAAAAAATATGTGCACATCTAGCCCTTGAGAGAGCACTCTGTGAGTCTGGCTCTCAGATTACAGCAAACACTTTTTAAATTATTTGCATGTACAAAGCTATATTTGGTGGTATATTTCAATTTATTATAGTGAAGTAAGGCTCATCTGAGGGGTTATTCAGAATACTAAGATACCATTGGAAAATACTAGTTCTCTGACAATAAAGATATTGACTTCTGATTCATAATGCCACATCATTCACTCTTGTCGCTGCTTAGCTAACGGGGTTTACTGGAGAGCTCAAGACTTTTCCCTGAGTCAGACTGTTTCTCCCAACTTAGCCCACATCTGTTAGTTCCTGTCATTAAACAAGACACCAATTCTATCTGGTCCAAACCAGCAGAACCTATTAAAACTCAAAAATTGCTTTATTGGCATACAGCTGTCTTCTCTCTCCCTTTTAGTCTGATGAATACCTCCACCAAAGAAACCTAACCAACAGCTGCCCATATGATTTTATCAACGAACTATGAGTTTCTTGAAGAAAAACTCTATTGGAATCTTTGCCAACCTTCCATTGCCATTCCACCACTACACTGGAAGCATTGGGAGGCAACAAAGCTGTGTAGAAAATGTTAACTCTTCAGCAGCTAGATACTGCTTATCAGCTTAAGTCTATGACACACATGAAAAATACACACTTGCCAAGAACTCAATATATCTTGGCAAGAATGTGCTTTAAAGGGTGTGATTGCATATAACTTTACCATAAGTGAAAAAAAAGAAAAAAGGAACTAATTTTTGATTCCTCAAAGTTTTAGTTGTCAATAGCACACCACCATTTCTACAGGAAGAAAAATATTACTGCCCGTTTTTTATTGTCACATGAATAAATCATGCGAAAGACTGATAGGCTCACAGAAGTGTGTGATTTCTTCTTTTCCTTTTTCTTTTTGCAGCTGTGCAAACTTGTCTGTTTCCTGAGGTGAAAATTTGGTCAGGACAGAAGGAATTTGATTAGGGCAAAATGGAAAGGGGGAAATAACTGAAGAGAAAGAAATAAAAGGCCCATGAAAACACAGAAAGAAAGCAAATAGGGAAAAAGAAGGGATGATGATGTAAAAAGCCTGAAAGAGAGAATAGTACAGAACTGAATCAAGATGAAAATCAACATAAAGGAACAAATGTCCAGATTAAAAACTCTGAAAGTCACCTGAAACTGATGGCACCCATGTCCATGATAGCCACCATACTCCATTCATATTAGTTGAATTTCTATGTATTACAGCAATTGGGTTTTTTTTTTCTTCCCTGATTTAATGGATAGGGAGTTTTGTTCTTTTTGTCTTCTGTCCACCATGACCAAAAGGACAGAGTAACTGCTGCAGTTTGTTCTTGGTATTTGCTACAGAGGAAGAAAATTGAGCCCTTAAAGCTATGCAACAATATTGTTTCAGTCCCATGTTCAATAACAGTTCAGTCACAATCACAGCCCTGTTTTCTTCAAAACATCCTACTGACTACCCAACCCAGTATTTGTGGAGCCAGGTGTTGCTTGTCTGATGAGAGTGGATGCAAAAATATCTAGGGCACTATAGCTGCTTGTGACAAACTTTTTTTTTTTGGCTACAAACACTTCCTCTCTTGCTAGCGATTTGAAAATTTTTTTTTGCACATACATATGCTCATGTAAATGCATGTTTCATTCAACCTGCTTTGTCCACGGAAGTTCTAGATCCTGTATTCAGAGAAGCCAAGCCCTGAAGGTACCTGCAACATTTCTGCTGTAACATATGCCATTATATCTGGTCCTGTTTAGCAATAGCCTACCCTGGAGTAAAACTAAATGGTTCTATTCCAAATAAAATGTGCATTAATGAAAGGATATCCCTGAAGTCTTGATAAAAATTTGATAAATAAGCAATGTACCAAAAAAGGAAAACCGCAAACTACTCAGTTGTTTAATGAATAAAATAAAATCTCTTTAATGAAATTGATAATATTTTCCCACTGTGGTATAATGGGGAGTAACTACAAGATTTTCATTTAATATTCTATGCTACAATAACTATACAATTCTGATTAAAACCAAATGGGGACCAAATTATGAATATGCTAATGATAATGTTCTCTTCCTGAAATCATATAGCATTTTTTTTAGTTCCCTAAGGATGTCCCAGAATACATCAGAACTCCCTAGTTACCCAATGATGTGTAGAGATGATACATTCTGTGTAACTTTTTTAGCAAATTAGTACTTACTAAAAATGATATGAATGAAACAAAGAATTAGAACTTAGGAAAATAGTATTCATTAAATTGGAGGCAAAACGGGAGGGTGTCAGGGAGGAAACAACCCTGGGATATGTTTTCTATCATTTCTTCAGCCATTCAACACATATTTTCTGGATCAGTGAAAACGGATAACACCTTTTCACAGATGCAAGTTAATTACCTGTTCTCTTTCAAGCTTGAGGTGCACTTTTGCAGGAAGATAGCATGACTGACCAACTGTTTTCCATGCACTCTATTTGGTTACTGATATTTTCTCAACTGAGAAGGAAAACAAAGTAAGGTTGGCTTGGTATGGCAGCTTTGCACTGACTATTCATTACTGACAAACATCATTACCAGAGAATAAAAGGTAAATTCAGGTAATGGAAAGTACCGCTCCTTCCCTTGACTCCTAAGACAGGAAAAGCAACAAAAGAGAACAAAGCAAGGTCAGCAATTAAACAGAGCATCTGTGCAAGTTCTTGAGAGGTAGGATAGTATAAGGGGGTGGTTGTAGTCTCACCAATTAAAGATAACTTGTGGTCATACTTACTAAACCCTACAAAATGGGATGAAAGACTAATGACTCACATCAGCATACACAAACTTAGATTTTAAAATGGTTGCCTTTACTGCTGTGACAGCTGCTTTATAGACTATTGCATTGTTAAATGGATCAGTATTCCTTTGATGCTGTGGAAAACCTCACATACACTCATAATCAGAGACTGACTAAGAAGAAATTAAATACAGAACTCATTTAGGTAACTGCTCTCTTTCTTTAAGGACTTCACTGTGAGCAGTCAACTTCCAGTCCAATAAGGGAGTATAATTACCTGTTACTTTTCCTTGTGAGTTATTCTCTGCTATGGGCATAAAAGGGAATGGTGAATGTAGATGCAGTGAACCCATTGCTTTCTCCACAACATAAGAAATCAAAAAACAGTCAAATGCACAGAGAAAAGGGAATAGGGAGAGGAAATCTTCTAATCAAAGGAGAAACCCTTTATAAGACTGATCAGTCTTTCAAATAAACAAACTCAAAGTGGTGATGCACGAAGGGGAAGAAAGAAATTGTGCTCAGTATTCACTGGCAATATGCAGAAGGCTTAAATTGCTGTCCAGAAGTTTTAGGACATGTACAAGAAATACTAGTTTTGCAAAGGACATTTCTGTCTTACAGATGTATTTGAGTTCCTTTAATAAGTAAACAAGCATACAACAAACAAATTTGGTGAGTTTGGTCAGCTTAAATTTCCACAGTGTCTGAAAATCTTTAAAAAATACTAAGATGTTGCAGGATAACAAAAATGTGCTCCCTTGAATAAATAACTAGTAGAAGGTGGACTAACAACATATGGGAATTCAAAGCCGGTTTTCACAAAGCGAGGACTGAATGCCCCCTGAGTTCTGAAGTCAAGAATATTTATAAAATGATGAAGAAAATCTGGTAAGTACGAAGGGGAAAAACCTGATATTACATCATTCAAGGTCATAAAAATGAAGGTTGAATGTGAAGAGATCTAGAAGAACCTTTCAAGAATGGGCAATATGAGGGCAGGAAAAATTCAACAATTGCTTTCTATTTAAAAAGCATTATTACATGCAAACTGATTCAGATGCTCCACCCAAACCCTTCTTTTTCTTTTTAGCCCTTGCTGCATCACCATAAAAATAATGTTCTCTGCCAATATCTAAAACCTGTAGGTACTTCTGGTGAACCAGAATAGAGAGATGACCCTTTAAAAAACAAGAGTTTTCTTTGCTGAAACCCTCAGTTCGACAGACTAACCCCTTTTGTGCTATGAATGCAGCCCAAAGCCTTGTACAGACCACTGCCTCTGGAGATAGAGGGACTAATTTTTTATGTCATCCTCTCCTTCAATTACTAGGGCTAAGGGCATCCAAATATCTATGGTTTAGGCATGTGCCTTAAAGTACTATAGAGGATGCTCAGAAAGGAGAAAAAAAATTGCAAAAATAATAAGAAAAGTATACGAGCACGAAAGGGTAACTATTTTTCAAAACTGCCTAGTTGTTTGGTTTGGAATACACTATCTAATTACATATCAAAATATTAATTAAATACAGAAATATGTTGTCTTTTCCAATACTGAATATACTTAGAAAAACAAACTCAGTGTTTAAATGTAAAAACATAAACATTTAAAAGAAGAATTATACAAATTATTGCAAGAAAGGAAACCCCACGGTTAAGTTCTTCCTATTTGAACAGGATGATCTAGCAATGTTAATGGGAAAGAAAAGCAGTAGAAAGAGAAACCTAAAGCATTTATCTTTAGTGAAAAAAATTTTAGTTGATGAAAATATTATTTAAATGAAAGATTTAAGTTTGAAACTATTACCTTTTAAATAACTTTTTCAACTATAGCTTGATTTAGGCTTGTACAAAACAGAAAGAATTTGAAGCATTTTGATTTCAATGGTTTGATTTAGGAGGAAACAGTTGCAGTGAATTATTAACATTTACTGTAAGCACTTGAATAAATTAATATAGATTTGTTTTGATAGCAGCAGTTGAATTTTGGCAGGGACTATAAGGACATGCTGATTTGCTTCTATAAGAGCTAATGCTGATTCATTTGAGATCTTCACAAGACCTTTTATGTAATCTTTCTTGAAGTATTATATTTTTTTCCTCCAATGCAGTATAGTTTATTTTAACTATGAATGGATGATGCAATCTGATAAGAACATATTCCATCCAAAGTTGAATTTTGAGTTTTTTTTCCCTTGTATTTTCTCATTACTGAGATTATGTCCGTGTTCGGCTAGGTTCTCCATTTCTCATAGGACAGAAAGGACAACTGTCAAAGATGGTTGTGGTGGTGCATGCCCCCCACATCCTTTTCTTGTTCTACACTATGGTTTCAGAAATGCTTATTAGGCCTTGGGCTTGACAAACCTGGATTAAGCTCCTATTGAACCTATCAGAAACACTGTCTGTTCCCAGGAACTAGTGCTGTCTAACAAGCTCCTGTTTTTTAACAAACAGCTTTGGTAACTTACTTTTCCTGCCTGAGTCAGAACCCGAGTGGAAAAACATTTTTGTTATCGAACTTTCAAAGAAAGTTTCAGACCCAAATTGCAGCCAGGATGGAAAATTACTACGACTAAATCCAAAATTCTTGCAACCCTGTGAACAGCAGTTCTAAGTGAGACCCTTTGAGCTGTCTTGGACCGCAGTGGGCTGTGACCAGCAACCTCCTTCTGAGTGGGGCCTCTCAGAGAAATCTCCCACTCCTCTAGGTTCTACCTTTTGCCCATTGAGAAGATGTAAAGACATGAATTTGATGGGGAATTTTTCACAGGTACATACCTCATGCGTGATCCTTTATGTCTCTCTGGGTGTGAGTGTGAATATGCCATAGAAAATGTATTATGATTGTTGCTCTCTTAGATTCTTAAGTATGTTAGATTCACAAGTAAGACAGGCCTATAAATGAATTGCTGTTGTTCTTATAGTAAATTCTATAAAATCCTTTGTTAAATTGTTTAAATTAGGCTATAAATTAAGTACTGTTAAGTTGAAGTGCTGTTAAAACTTTTAGGCCTAAACCATTGGTCAAGTACAGGGCTAATTTTGGCAAGGGGATCCACTCTGAACCTTGTGACTCAACAGGAAGGTCTCTTTTATTCCTTTTTATCCTTATCCTTTTCCATCCTTACCATTTTTCCATCCCCAGCCACCACATAAATAATTTTTGGCTGATTTCTGGTTTAGATTGATTTCTTTTTCTCTGTGTGCTTTAACCATCTAGTAAGTAGTAGAGTGAAATTTGGGAACAGATTTTGTCACTCTTTCACTTTAATACTAAACCTGGTTTTGCTGATACCTTTGCTGATTCTTTGAGCAACCTAAGGCACTCATTTGCAGCAAATTGTCAGAGAGATAATTCTTTCCAGTCTAGCGTAAATGAGTGATATTGAAAATATTGCAAGGAAAGATGAACCTTAAAATTGTGATGGTTTCTCCAACACAAGTAATTCAGAAAAGTAAATATTACTTTAGAATGGAACTTCTTCTACAAGAAACCTATGGCTGCTGTCTTTGGAAATACCAATTCCTTCTCAGACAAGCAGTTTATAATCGCATGGTACATGTTATAGCAGGCATGGAAACCCAAGAAAACTCATTACTTTGAACTCGAGCTTTCATCTTGAGATGGTGAAGTTAAAAGGTGCTTTTTTCTCTAGTGAATTATCAAGGGAAGATATGGAAGAGCTCGTCATGACAGACTAACAAAATGCTATCTGCTACATGACTAACTTTCATACAGTTTCTAAGCTCTGATGTGAATTTATGCAGCCTGTGTGAAGACATGTGAAGACACTTTAATAAAAGTTGACTTGACTTATATGTTTGTACTTTAGCAAGTAATGACATGTACTAGAGAGCAGAGAGCATGCTGTAGACCAGCACTAATCATGACTTTCTGTCGTATCAAATAATTCCTACATACAACCACATCATGCACCTAACTTAACATTTGTCGCAGGAGTTGAACTGATGTGAAGACACTAAGAAAGAAGAGAAGATTTAAAGATACATTTTATCCAGAAAAGAATAATGCTGTTGGAAAACAGCAGGCAGAGTAACAGCCATGGTGTACAGACTTCACAGAAAAGAAGTGAATTTTACCTGGAAAATTATATATAAAACGTACTGCCAATATATAATTATGTACAGAGTTTTACAAGGCTGGAACACTGTGATATTTTTCAGAGCTAGGGTTCATCCTTAAGTTTTTATTCCATACTACTGAAAGTATTAATTTAAGTACTGCATAGAAGACACTCATGTCAAATTATCATTGTCATTTCAAGTGTCATTTTGATGCATACAGCAGTTAAACATTTTACTGGAAACAGTCAGGATTAGAGAAAAAAGAAAGATTAGGGGTGATATCCTAGAACTATAGAATAGTTTGTATTGGAAGGAACCTTTCAAGGTCATCCAATCCCCATATAATGAGCAAGGACATCTTCAACTAGATCAGGTTGCTCAGAACCTCACCCAGCTTAACCTTGAATGTTTCCAGGGATGGGACATACACAGCTTCTTTGGGCAACCTCTTCCAGTATTTCACCACCCTCATGATAAAAAATTGCATGTATATTCATATTCATTTGCTGTAATGAAGACTTCAATGACTTTATGTTTTGAAAAACTAGAAAACCTATTCTCCCTTTAACTGCACAGTGCAGTCTTACTGTGGTGTATCCCGAGCTCTTCCCCAACCTTCTCTACCTTTACTAAAAAGAATTAATGAATACAGTTCCTTATCAAGAA
This sequence comes from Amblyornis subalaris, assembly GCA_018881555.1. Classification (NCBI taxonomy): domain Eukaryota; kingdom Metazoa; phylum Chordata; class Aves; order Passeriformes; family Ptilonorhynchidae; genus Amblyornis; species Amblyornis subalaris. Next base: position 33,394,980 of record JACAXG010000001.1, on the reverse strand, counting down.
AACCAGATAACACCAGCATTTCTGWATAGTAACATAAACTGTTAAAAACCTCTCCACTTCAGCACTGAAATATTGCAATCAATTATGTTTTCAAATAATTATGGTATTTTTTAACAATAAAAATCAGATTAATTCATGCTTCTTTGCAGGCTTATCAGGTAGACACAGAAACATAAGACAATCTTCAGTGCTTCTTTCTTTTTCCAGCTTTGCCTAGATTACAGCAACACATGCTTTTCAGATGGAGTTTTCTTGATTCCCATCAGAACAAAAGATTCTGTCATTAACAAGATACTTGTGTGACCTTCAGAACCGAGTGTGCAATTTCTTCCAAGCCTCTTGTTGGTCTATTTAGCCTGCAGTCTTTTGAGACAATGATGAGCACATATTTCTCAAGTGCAAAATAGCAAAATAAGGTGCTACTCTCAGTTGGAGTCTAAATGCAGCTGTACAACAACCAGTGAGGAGAATAAAAACCAACCAATTATATAGACTATATTAAAGACTATAAAACTGGGCAAACTTTGTCTGGTTCTAATCGTCAATGGCAGATTATTCTATATAACATTTCCATAACTTATGCTTTGTCAGAAACTCTCATGTTCTTTCTCCTGAATTTATACCTCTTAGCTTTCCAAAGAGAACCTATTAAAGCAACCAGTATGGAAAAAGCAAGATTAATCTTTACCACAATTCTTACTTGCCATTCTATATTCCAAAAGACAACATTATGCCATTTCATGACAGTAAATTTTCCTTGAAAATCCTTCTTTATAAATCCATGACATGGTAAGCATTCTCCAAACTGATTGAATCTCAGAGCATGAGCTGCAGGAATAAAAATACAGGAGAATCCAGACTTAAACAACATGAGATTTTTTTCATTTTTATTTGTTAAACCAAACAAGAGAGAAGTAAGTATTTTTTAACTTACCTTTCATTGAACTTCCAGTTTCTTAAAATGGATGACTTACGCATAACAAAAGTCTACATGAAGATATGTAAAAACGAAATATTTGGATCCTCTTGGATATCTTAATATGGCTTCAAAATGCCATAGAGTAAAATCAAATTATGCTTTGGTGTAGCACTGGTCAAATTAGAATTTAGAAAAAAAACCCCAGTATGTAATTTCCTTTATTTAACACTGTTAAGTGCAGCTTTCCCCAAGAATACATTTTCCTAGATTGTCTTAACCACTGTTTATTTCACGCAGGGTGGCAATGTTATTTTTTTTCCCCCACACAAAATTATGCTATGGTTTTCAAACCATATGTATGTTGTCTTATCTCTCTTTTTATTTATTTTTCTTGTTCCTTCATTATAAATCATTATTTCTGTTATTTACTTCAATTTTCTTTTTCCTTTATGCTCAGGATGAAATTTATGTCACCTAAGTTTTGCTAATCAAATGTCCAATCTTATCAACTTTCCTAGTACAATTAGCCAGGAAAAGTCACTTCCAAGGAGCAATTCATCCCCTGCCAAGATGGGAATCTTCCTCAAGTCTTAATTTTCTCTACTATTTACCACACTGAGATTTTGGCTTCTTCACTTCAGGTAATTTACATTAGCACAGCTGGAGTCTTACCATCACTTCTGCCCCTTGCTCCTATCTCCTCCTTTCAGCCAACGAACAGATTTGAGGAAACAAATCAGCAGAGAACAAACCACAGGCACAACTGTGTGGGGAATATGGCAGCCTGAGTTTTGCCTAGCTTTTGAAGCACTGATTTTCACTTGTAAACAAACTCTAGTTCTTGAAAATCTGCCCAGACCAGGTCTTGAAAGGACCCAATCTCTTCAGATCTTCAGAAATTATTCTAGGCTGGTGAGCGTTGTTTTACCAATTTTTTTGAGTGTTTTCTAGACAACTACAAGTGTCCTGTTGGCCTTCCAAGAATGGCTAATTCCACTTTAATCTGTTCCTGATATTTGTTATGTGCCTCTACAACCAAAAACACATCCAAATTGTTAGTATTAATCATTTGCTAAAGTAGAATACCCTTCTGACTGCTTGTAGAAATAATGGTGCTCATACATTGTTTCAGCATACAATTTGTAGCGTAAATTGTAGTAAGTTATTTTATTGATCTTTATAGACAAATAAGACTATCAGGGAAGTCCAGCATTCTACCTTGTTATGCATTGAGCTGTCACTATTAATGTTGCAAAATATCTGTTGCTCTATTGATTCTACAACCTTTTAGCTTCAGATAAATATTTTTTGAGGCATTTCAACAGACGTGAGAACAAATATGCACACTTAATTTAGTCTGAACCTTGTGACTCAACAGGAAGGTCTCTTTTATTCCTTTTTATCCTTATCCTTTTCCATCCTTACCATTTTTCCATCCCCAGCCACCACATAAATAATTTTTGGCTGATTTCTGGTTTAGATTGATTTCTTTTTCTCTGTGTGCTTTAACCATCTAGTAAGTAGTAGAGTGAAATTTGGGAACAGATTTTGTCACTCTTTCACTTTAATACTAAACCTGGTTTTGCTGATACCTTTGCTGATTCTTTGAGCAACCTAAGGCACTCATTTGCAGCAAATTGTCAGAGAGATAATTCTTTCCAGTCTAGCGTAAATGAGTGATATTGAAAATATTGCAAGGAAAGATGAACCTTAAAATTGTGATGGTTTCTCCAACACAAGTAATTCAGAAAAGTAAATATTACTTTAGAATGGAACTTCTTCTATGAGAAACCTATGAAATAAAATTATCTACAACATGAGCAAGACTTTACAGTTTTTGCCTCTCCAGAGGCTTTTCATCATAGATAAGATTGCTAAAAAATGTAGATCTTAATTTTGGGTGATGAAAAGGGGCTTTCTCTTTTGGCGACAAAGTCAAGGTAGTCTAGTCTGCAAGACTAACAGCACTAGCAATGGAAGTAGCAATCCTAAAAAGAAGGCAAATTCATCTACAAACAAACTGACACACAATAGAATTGCACTTCTCCCAACTCCCTGCAATACTCTTACCAGTCAAGACACAGATCTTAATTCCAAAAAACATAGATTCACAAAGAACTTGAGAATATTGCTTGTACTGCTGTTGATTGCTCCAAGACGTGCAGCAATCAGTGCTCATATCTGTGACTCAGATGTGCTGGTTTTGGCTGAGGTACAGCTAATTTTCTTCACAGTGGCTAGCATGGATCTGTGTTTTGGATTTGTGCTGAACACAGCGATGATAACATAGTGCTGTTTTTCCTATTGCTGAGCAGGGCTTACAGTCAAAGTCTTTTCCACTTATCGCACTGCCATGCTGGTGAGGAAACTGGGCTTGGATGGGAAACTGAGAGAAATACCGCGGGGACAAGTGATCCCAATGGAGCAAAGGGATAATCCAGATCATAGGACATCATGTTCAGTATATAAAGTGGGGAGAAGAAGGAGAGAGGGAGTTGTTTGGAGTTATGGAATTTGTCTCCCCAAGTCATCGATACATGTGATGAGGACCTGCTTTCCTGGGGTGGCTGAACACCTGCCTGCTTTGCTTCCTTGCTTTGCTTTGCTTGCGTGCCCAGTTTTTCTTTCTCTATTAAATTGTCTTTTTCTCAACCTACGAGTTTCCTGGCTTTTCACTCTTCTGATTCTCTCCTTGATCCCACTAATGGGGGATTAAACAAGCAGCTGTGGCGGGCTTGGTTGCTTGCTGGGGTTAAACATGACACTCTCTTTTGGCACCCAGTGTGGAGCACAAAGTATTCAAGATAATTACAAATTTGTAATCTCACTTCTATCCAAGCCTTAACTAGGCTATCTTTGTTGCTATATGCTTAAATTTTCTTTTTTGGTTACCTGTGGAAGACACTGACATACATGACTCAGAGTCTCATCTCAGAAGCAGATTTCGTCAACTAATAACCTGCTACACCAGCTTTTACCATCCTAAAGTAATACTCATATAATATTATTTTTCACCTATGGTACAGTCAGATTAGCAATTTAGCCTTGCATTATTGAAAAAAACAGCATTTGCATAATGCCATTTTCCTTATTTTCTGAGAAGGAGAAAGTATAGAGAAATTGAAATTATTTGAAAGACCCATTAAAAAAGTACATGGGGCAGCTTTTTTTCTATTGCTCCTCCATATTATCCATTGCTTTGTCTACATCATTCATAATTGTTTAAATGGTAAATAGAATTAACAGTGAATTCAGATAAGCATTAAATAATCTAAGAATCTTTCTTCCTCCGGTTAGTTTGTCTCATATCTAACCTCTGTAGAGACGGGCAAATAGCATATTGCTTTCCTAATAGGTAACAGAGATAAATGAAACTCAGAAATACTGGAGCTTCATGTCATATTCTGTATGCAAACCCTTCACAAAGAAGCTACAGATGAAATTGTCATAGGAAACTAAACCTACCCGAGAGCAGGTGGAGCACTATTGAAGTGTATCTCAAGCAGGATGTGGAAAATATGCAATTATGCTACAATCTCTCCTCAGTTTAGGATGTTTCATCAATAAGCCTACACATCTTGATATCTATCTATCCAGAAAGAACTCCAAACAACCCTTCTATAAGAAGACACTTTTGTATACTGTCACAGATGGGCGAACATGTTCTCCACAGTCAAAACACCTCCTACAATCATCTTTTAGCTTGTAAATATAAAGATGTTAGAAGATGAATGTAGCATCTAAGGAAGCTATCAGAATGAAGAAAATTAACAAATCAGATGTTTATTTTTTCTCACATCTTTATGAATAGGAGAAGTGTGAAAGAAGCAGCTGTAAGTAAAAAGTAAAAGTAAAAAGATGGGAAAATATTTTAAAAAAGATTTAAAAAAAATTGAGTTCTCATTTATTAAAGAAAAACCTAGTAAAACCTACTGAAAGCTGAAGGCTTATTTTGAACCTGTATAAGTATTCTGATAGCAAGGTCTTGGGTTTTTTAATCCATCCTGTAAACACTGTTGTGTTTGCTATTTGTGGCTTGGCTTTCCGAGTTGGACATGCACCTTTACAAATTTCTGGCTTATGTATATGCATCCCACTAAAGATTAAGCTGAATTCGGAGGGAACCTTTCAGTGAGTGGTATTTCAAGGACTAGGTGTGCTGTCAATTTTTTGTGCCCAGGTCAGGGTGTCTGGCCTGAAGACATTTAAATATTAACTGAAAAATTACTTCTTGATTCCTGAAACACAGAAGCACATATTTAAGGGAAAATGAAACAAAAGGCTCTCTTTTCTGTAAGGGGTGAGAATGATGACAGATGAAATTAAAAATCCACTAATAAGTTCACAGCAACTATGGGTTGGTCTTGTAACCATGACAAAAGGGTGCAAAGGAGCAGTGAAGAGTCCCCAGGAAGAGGATGCTAGAAATCCTTATTTATTTGAGAACTAATTGTTCAAAGAGATTCAAGAACAAACTATAATAGAGTATAAGGTTAAATAATCAGTTGGTGATAGCAGATAGTATGAAAATATAACCTTAGATGATTATAATACTAAAAAACACAACCCCAGAGGACTTCGTATATATAAATGATACTATAATGAACTGGACCAAGATCAGTCTTAGAAATTTTGTCATTGGCATGAGTGATCAAACTTGGGTATCCAATCACCCGTGTTTGTGAAAAAAGCCTGCTTTAGGGACAACTGGAACTTAAGGTAGGGGGCTAGACTGAACCACAGCAGTAGATGTGAAGGTAACTGTACTGCCTCGGGAAACCAATTGTGTTTTTGAAAGGCACTTTCCTTTCTTCACTTACCATTTTCCTATTTCTTGCAGCAGATGAGTCAAAGTGAAAGAGACACTACCACCAGTCTAATATTCCTGCAGGACAAGTCAGGTGATGTTCCAAGCCCCTTCTACTTGAATGTTTAAATAACCTGCTCCTTTTGTCCTTTTGACTGACTGGGAAGGTGTTTCCTATGTCTCCCATCCACTGCAGAAAATCTCTATTCCTCCCAAAGCTTTCCCCATTTGTTTATCGCGTATCTCTGAGTTTCAGTTTTTCTTCTGCTTTGACTCCCCTAACCATACTAAAGTTATCATTTCCTTTCCCTTCAATTCTCCCACCTACACCTTTTTCCCCATTTCCATGTTCTCTAGAACAGATCCTCTGTAACAGCCCAAGCTGCTGAGCTGTCCTTGCTTGTTCTGACTCAGCCACCTCCATTACTGGCAGAGCTCTTGACACTGCACTTCCTCCAGCTGGCACCTGTTTTTTCCTGGACACCACAGGTGGTGTACCCCAACCTTCATCCAAACCTGAGCACTGTACTCATGCTCTGAAAGGCATGGCAGAAACTTCAGACACAGCCAGAACAACCTCCTCAGGTGACATTCTGAGGGCAGAAAGAATAACACACAGACGAAAAAAGAGGATGTTTTCTGACCTGCCCTCCTTCCTTTCTTATCAGTTAATTGAAGTGCTATAGATACCACTTTGCAGCAGTGTCAGGTCCCTCTTGACTCAATGTAGACATATTGGTTATCAGTCTTTGTTCCTTACTCTTTCCTGCCACTGTTTGGCCACTGCTAAGAAAATAAAAAATAGCAGCTAGACATTTACTGCTTCTATCCCATTTTCTCCTCCTTGTAGAAGGCCATGCAAGGAGACCACGAATAATTTACTCTCTTCTAGGATACAGACGCTGAACCACAGTCTGGCCTGGTACACTTAGTATTGGAGCCTACCACAAAGGATTTACAACAATACATTTTAATTAAACACTCTCGAGAGTTTCAGCTGGAATTAATACTACACACAGCCACATTTGGAATTATTTTTAAATCAAGTGTGCCAATGTGCCACTTTCCCCTCACTCACTCGTTCTCTGAATTTGGCAATAAAGCTGGATGAATTTTTGCCAAGGTGATTCATTTCATCCAGACCTCTAATTATATTTGGAAAATTAAGGAGAGAGGTGGGGGCAGTTCAACAAGTCAAGAGGATTTTATAAATAAAAATTTGTCTAGCATAATGGAAAGCATTAGCTACCAAGTAAAATGATATAAATAGAGAGCTAATGTTTGCTGAAGAAAAGTAAAAACAAAAGCTGACCTTTCCACAATTATGCGGGTTGATTTGCTGGATGAGAAAAATGCAGAATCTGGAATGAAATGTGAATGCAGAGTCATAAAATCCAAGCAGAATTAGCAAGTAAATTCTGCTACTCCAAGGCAACAAGGACTGTATCTTGACCCCAATAGATACAGAGAGACCACACTGGTCTTTAACTTCAGCTATTTCCCATTATGTTATTTTACCCAGGTTCCAGTTACATCATGCACCAGACTCCATTTGGTAAGGGTGATCAAGGAACTTTGATAACAATCATTAGTTGGTTTAAGTCAACATAACAGTGAACTCTAATCTACTCTATTTGTGTTTATCTTTGCTCTGCTATTTATTCTAGTAACAAAATATCTGTGTTGTGAAAACATCATGGGTTTTTTACCATATCAAATTTTATTTCTGTTAAGAATTAATATACAGTGTCCACTGCAAGAAATCAGAGAAGAGCTCTGTACCGGCTGAGCCATACATTCTTTAGGAAAGAAAAATAGTTCTGAAAATCAGCAGGTGTTTAGATTTACAGAGGGTGCACAATTTTATATTTGTCTTTTAAAAGATGAAACATGAATAATCATCACTTACTTTTCTTTCAAGCACTTAGTAAAGTACATAGTACTCCAAACAAGCAATGCTAGAATAACAATTTGCTTCCTTGACTTTATTGATACAGCAACACAAATCAAGGGTAACATTGTCAAAATGACCTGAGAAAACATTTTTATATTTGTTTTTCCAATGTTGTGAGTGATGTCTCTCCATATTTTGCTCGAACCATTCATTTTCACCCAAAGACATTTGAAGGCAAATCTAATCATTTCCTGAGTCATATTTAAAATAACTGTGAGACTGATTTTCCATTGTCCTGAAGTGTATCGTCATTTAGATGGTGCAGAATGGTCCCACTTCAGCAATCTACTTAAAGTACATGCCTGACTAAGTGTGTGAATAGTCCTATTGATTTCAAAGGGAGTACTTATATCTTTAATGAGAGACACACTCGGGAAAGACAGACTGAATCAGAGCTGGAGTAGAACTCAGTCTCTCTCCAGCCTGGATACTGGCACTTGACACCACGCACCCACCTATTTGTAACACCTGTCTAGCCTGAGTGAGAGGGTGAGGAGGCTGCTACTTCCAGGTCCCAAACAGAATAACCCAATCTACAATGAGCTGCCAAATGGATGCAGTGATCTTTTAGACAGAGAAACACCATTACTTTAACTGGTGGCATGCGTATGCTAACTCATCCCTCTACAACGTCATTGTATAAAACCTCTAAATGCACAAAATTGTGCAAAACCAGTCAGCTAAACAAATAACAGAATGAAAGAAAAATTGCAATATTTTACACTTAATTAACAATGCAGCACGAGAATTATTAGTAGAAACAGCTCAAATATGAATAAACTTAGATTATATCTTTGGAACACTGTTTCCATGTTCAGAGAAGGATTATTCTGTTTCTACAACCGAGGTTCCTGGGGATGCTAAAGCTAAACACCATTATGTGCCTTAAACAGACTGAATTGTATATTAGATCATTTTGTGTTTCAAATTTGTATGTAATCAGCTGAGTTCGCTAAATTTAGATGCTAGTAATTCTTACAAGATATACACAAAAAGGAAAGACAAATAAGCGGCTGGTAGATAAAGTCGGTCTAATGATATTCTAACAACTGAATCTCTAATAAGCAATACTAATAACATTTTACAGTTTGATTTGTTCCATAGGTTAGATATATTTATTTAGTTACTCTAAGATAGGTTATTTACTTTTTAGAGGTGCTTTAATTTCATTTCATATAAAGCAGGACATAGATGGAAAGAGCAGTTAAAATTAAATTGTGTTAAATTTCTGAGTTTTTAAATTATATTTTTTAATTACATTTTAACTACTATTCTTGAAAACAGGGAACATTTTAGGATTCTAGGTACTCAAATGTTGTCTTAAATACAAGCTCTGTTTACCTCTCCACATCAGGAAGTTGCACTAATGTACACAGATCTAGCAAATAACTTTGACATTCTCAGCTCTTTCATACTATTCTCCACAATCCCATCTCTCTTTCATCACTTGTTACACCACGCAAAGATATTTTGCTGCTTTTATGTCATGACCTCAGCCCCACAGGACTGAGATACAGAGAACCATAGGCTGGCTGTGGATTGTCTAGGGAAGGATCTCTGCTTCCATCTATTGGTGAACTGCTGGAAGAGAGCAAGAAGGCCTTACTCATTTCCCTACTTCCTCTACTCCCAGCAGGAGTTTTCTGCACAGAAGTCCTCTGGGCCCATAGTTACCCTTTGGCCTCCACTTATGCCATAGAAAAATGAAACGAACATACAATGAGACCTTCTGAGTGAACTGGTAGCGTTCTCCAGCTGTTATGTACTACATCTATCAATTTTACCGCCAGGCAGGCAATATCAACCCAAGAACATGTCTCATGACACAGTCCAGTCAGCAGAGTGTTGCTGAGGGGCACCAGGAAGGGCAGTGTCCCTGGGACCAAAATTGCAACTAAAGGCAGCAGCATAGCAAATTGTCACACAGACACAACAGTACCACTTACAATATGCCTCTAAATGTAACGGTCTGCCAGGAGACACACACAAAGCAATTCTCTACGTAAACCTAGCCCAAGAACAATAATCGAGAAATTTAATATTCCCAAATTTCTAGGTGAGAGAAGAAGTCAGTGTATTGAATTCAAGAACTGCTAGACATTTAATCCTCACCCTTCTTGTTCAAACCTTACACCAATGTAGTATTGGCACATGTGAAATCAAAATGTCAATAATATTCATTCCTTAGTAGTACACATAGCCACACCATTATATGTTGCCTTTTCCCATACTGACTCTTTTCCTTGTATGTATTATTGTCTCAACAATATCTACCTTCTTAATATTTCTCTATTAATTTTCTTAAGTATATTGTTTTCTATGTCTTTTCTCCATATTCAGCTTTATTTATTCCACTTCATTCCTGTTATCCCACCTCTCTCAGTATTTCCTTCAATCTTGTAACCACTTGTCTATCACTTTATTTTCTCCCCTCAACCCACTGTTGGTATCTTTCGTTTTCTTCTTCTTGGCATTAGTTTCAAGAGTGTCCCTTCATACCCTTCCTCCTTTGAATCCCTCCCAATATATCTTCACTTATTGGGCCACCACGTTTACTTTAAACTGTCACCCACAAGGGCAGTAGAAATCTTTCTATTGGCAGTGAAAGGACTCTCTCAAAAGTCTTCATGTGGTATATGGATCTGTATTCAAGCTAGTACTACACACTAAATTAGACAGAACATTCCTACCATCTGTTCAGAGTAGCTGTAAAGAGTGGCACAGACGCCGGTTTCACTGCACAGCAACAAATTTTATAGGTCTGAGTAACCCCAGAGACTATACTACACAGTGAGCACCATCTACTGGCATCCAATTATTTATACATGTATGTAGATATAAAGTATTTCTATATTCCTGAACCGAAAAACATTTATTTTTTAAAGAATTATAATTTTTTAGCAGATCTGCAATTAGTTTTCTGTTCAGATCACTGCATGGTAATAGCTACATTTCTGGCTGGAAGGGAAAAATCCCTAGATATTTAAAATACATTATTTGAAATTAATGTAAACACACACACGTAATTTAACACACACAATTTGTGGATAAGTACACATACAAACACACAGATATTAATGGTAATCTTGGCTTTAAATCGTCTCCTCTTTACTTTCATCCTAGGAAGCCTACCTAAAGCAAAAAAAAAGAAAAAGCTTAACCCCACAGTAATAACTTCAGATATTGCAGCATGAATATATTTTATTGATATTCTGAAAATCTCTTAACTACAGAAAGACTCTGAAGAGCGATAGATTTTGAAATACAAATTTAATTTGGACAAGTATTTGGTACATGTACATCAAAGGAAAAGCTGGACAGGAGTTTTCTAATCAGAATGATTTTGTATGAAATGCACTTTTCACAAGATTAGGATGTTCTGAAGGAAGCTTTGATTTTCTTCTAAGTCTTATGCATTCTGTGAGTAAAAAGCAAGAATCTATTGTAAAAAAAGGACTCTATTGTATTTAATTTTCCTCTGATTCAAATCACATTATTTCATGCCATTCAATTAACATGGTTTAACATCAAACTGACTTCATCAGTTATACTTCATTACATACTACATTACATAGGAGTAGTAGAATTTGAATTTGATGATGTTTGGGGCCTGTTTTTCTCTGTTGCTATTGTTTCACTCTCCAGACAGTTTGTTTAAAAGGAATCAGTTTAACAATATCAATATGCAAGAGTTTTAGTCCAATTTAACTAATTGAAAAGTTAGAAAAGACTCTCATTTAGATCCTATGCCTTCCAGAAATACAAAGTTTGCACAGAATAAAGACTTTCCTTTCAGTTTCTTGCATAAGGAAGACTGTCAGGGCTATGTCCATACTACACTCGTTAATTGAGTGTGCCCAGGAACTTCCCCTAAGGGCAAGTAGCATGGAGTAGCTTGTTGGATTTATGGTATTCAAAAATGATTACCAAATTCTCTTATTCTCCACCACAGAGATTGCTGTAGGAAGTGGAACATTGGGAAAAGCCCTTGAAGTGATATAAAACTCAAGCTGTGCCAAGAAACTGTTAAGAATTCACTCATTTATATTTAGGGAACATAGGAACAGTTTAATGGAATACACAATCATATTTCGGTGCCTAGAAAATCTTGTTGATTAATCTACCATCATAGACACAGCCTTAGAGTCTTAAAAAGTGAAACTAATCCTAGTGACAGACTGATTAAGATGTACTTCCCAAAGCTGCATGTTATGCCACAGGAAACCTGGAACTTCATATAAGGTCCACTAATTGTCTCATTTAAGGCATATAGGGGAGATCTACAGGGTTGTTATTGAGTGTTAAGGAAAAATTACATCATTGTGCTTGACATCATTGACATGTATATGCCAATCATCAAATTAATTCAGAGCAGTGACTATGGACCTTATAAATATGTATCACAAAAGAAATACATTCAGTGATATTCTCCTGGTATTCACCATCAGTTAAACAGTGAGTTTCAACCTATATCRGGAGATAATAACACATATCAAACCAATCATGTTAAAATTCTGGTAATTACACACTGGCTTAATTAAATACTTTTACATACTTTTAAATGGGTAGTAGCACTGAAACATAAATAACCTTAAGTCTGACAAAAGATTTCTATGTATTTTAGGATATCTGATCTAGAACAATAAAGGCCACAGTTTGGAAGTAAAATTAACACAGCACAGTGGAACCATAACCATTGCCTAGCTTTCTCAACACTTGTTTCTGGATGAAGACAGTATTTCCAGGGCAAAGATTAGGTTTCCACCCTAAATGCCAGTTATATACTGAACCCTAAAGGACTTCTGTGGGACAATATGCACAAGGACATTTGGACTAGCCCCATATTACCCTTACAACTGTGGTCTTGCAGCTGTTCTTTCCCCCTGAATTGAGAAAATGAATTAAGCTTGCATCCTCTCCTGGCATTCTGCCCTTACTAAATTTCCCTCAACATAAAATATTCTTTTAAGCAAAATATTTTGTTGATCTAAAAAGCTATTTAATTATACTGCACTATACCGGATGAATGCAAATGAATTATCAAAAATGGTACTGAGCTTTAGCAGTGAATTTCTTTATAGGTCTATTACTTGTGCCAGAAGTAATGAAGACTTTCCATTTGCCATTTTAAGTTTACAAAGGGAAAACACAAATGGGCATATATATATTTTATATCATACCATACCTTCCTCAATTAGCTAGTGAGAATAAGCCTTCCTCAGACTGGTAGTTCTTCTGAAGATTTTCCTTCCATGCTTTCACATAAGACTCTATGTCTGCTTTTAAATTGATTTGTGCATGCACCTCAAAGCTCTGGCAAGGCACATTTTAAAAATTGCAATAGAATATACATCAATATTTAAACACATTAGATACTCTTGAACTTTTACCTGGAGCAGTTTTTTCCAATTTGCATAAAAATGTATTTCTTTAAAGCCTGAGAAAAGACTGGAACATGAAGATACACACTCTAAAAATGGGCATGCTTAGTGCCTACTTTAAGGAACATTTTAGATAGATAAAAAGTTTCAAGTTCAGGACTTGAACTAGATGGAATATTAAGGGCAAGCGCCTCAATAAGTGTAATACACACAAAAAGCAGAAAGCAAGGAGAATTATTTTATGAAAGCTTAACCTTCTAAATTCCCTCAAAATGTTTTGCAGCACTGCAGATCTTCTGATTAGAAAACTGCATTTCTCAGTTTTCTTTCAAAGCTTCTGAGTGAAGAAGCAGTGTTTCTGTGAATATGAAAAAATTAAAATCAGTTGAGAAGCCCTCCACCTGCACCCCAGGGGCACCATTGCTTTAGCTAATAAAGTCTCTTGATGCTCAGGTATCTTGATGAAATGCCTGAGCACTCAAGAGGCTAGATTCTACTCATAACACTACTGCTGGCCAAAATGATGCAGGCTACTCCTGGCACTTCCTTGCTGGTTGTTCATCTACACATTGCCATCTCCACTTGGACTGAAGTGGCTCTGGAAATGCTACATTTCTGTGGATTGACACTGTATAAATAATTTCTTGGGAATCTTAGACATGAACATTAAAAAAAGCACTTGGTATTACTTATAAGAAATGACTACAAACTTCAATATTACTTGATATAAAATTCTTGCGTACTTTCACAAAATAAAGAGATATGAAGCATCAGGCATATATAGTTAAAAGGGAGAATCTGACTACTTTTTGTAAGACTGTTTTTACAGCTATGATCATTCCAAATCTCCCCCAAGTTTTATTGCCAGTACTCTCAGCAGACTTGTTCTTCCTGTCGGAAATTACGAGATATCACCACCAGAGGTACTTTCCAGTGTCTCAAGTTTGATAGTACAGATTCTAAGTTTTATTTTCAATAAACTAAAGACGGCTGCTGATTTAATTCGTACACCTCAGAAGCCCACAGAAGACAGTAACTTGTGTGGAGAATTTATTTCACTACTGATGCCTGCACACTTCAGATGTAGCTGGAAAAGAATCAATACAAGAACTACAATTAAAAACCCCAGTTATATTACACCAAATTGTTCTTACAACATTGTTAAGCTATGCTTAAGTCACACTATCTATAAGGGTTTCTATAAGGTGACAAAAACTGGTTGCTGTTTAGAATAAGGAACTCAAACAGTACAAGCCAGATGCATCTAAACTGCGGGTCAAGATGTAGTAACAAGATGTACAATGCCTGAGTGCCCCTTAGTCTCTCAGGGTAGTGACATTAGAAATGAACCTATCACCAGCAATCGTCTTGAGGCTGTAAGCTGGCAATAGCATTGTATCATTTTATCTTGATGTCGTGCTGTTGGGGGGACAGTGTGATTAGCTAAAGGATTAAAAATTATCTTCTAAATTGCAAAAATGTAAATCTGCCAGAGAAGAGAGATCTTTCTTTCCATTCTAGTGTATTGCTTAAAATAGAATTACTCTCAGGCTTGCAAATCAGCTAGAAGACACCCCACATTATTTAATGGGAAATCCAAGTCTGTACTCCACAACAAAAGTAAGTACATGAGACTAATGAACACCCTAAAACCAGATTTTATTATTATTATTTGGTTTAATAACTAGTCTGATTTTGCATAACATGAAATTCAAATTTACTTCTTTGATCTACAGGTCTGTTATCACGGAAAATGGATGCAGAACAAGTTTATTAGCTAGTCTGGTCAATTTGTTTGCAGACACAGGACAGTTCGCCATAGCTTTTCTAACTATTATGCAGCACTTAGGATCCAAATCAAAGGCCTTTCATTATATTCACAACAGACATTATCTCTTAGCGTTACAAATTTTCCCTGATACTCACTGTCTCCTTATTTTCATTTCTCTCCATTTTGTGACAAAATCTGTACCTAACTTAATTTTCTTTGCTTCAGGGTTTGAAAGCTACTTAGTATAACGTAACTGTTCTCAGCCAAATGCTGCTAATACTCTCTGTAACCAAATTTCTCTGCTAAAGTGAGCCTTACACATTTTGGACTGAAATTTGTCATTGTTAGGAGTGGATTTTAAAGCAATTTGAGCCCTTAATGCTATTAGAAAACCAGGGCAATTAGAGGTCTAATTAGCTCCGATGATTTGTGACTTAGATCTTAGGGATACAACTTTTTCTAAATGGCAAGCATAGGATTTCAAAGTTTTTTACTGAAGCCTGTCACATTGCAGGTGTGCGAACTGAACTTTTTTGAGCAACCACAAGTATCCAGCTGTCAGGTAATCTTTTCTTAATGAAACCTTACACATAAAAATAAGTGAGAACATCACTGCTATATGTCAAATTAGAGTGGCAAAATCCTGTAGTATACATTTATATCATGTGGATTTACTTGCGTGTGAAAGCAAAAACCTGAATTCATATTCTGGATATGTTTGCTGGACAGCTTCCTACCATAAGTGCAGCTACAGTTTAGACACTCTGAGTTTTAGAATAAGCATCAAATTGAACTGTCTTTTTTAGCACATTAAAGTACAAGGCTTAAGCGAATATGGGATTTTGACAGCACTCGGAAAAGAATTAGAAAATAAGGCTCACTTAAAAGTGATATGAAGGTGCAGGACTTCACCACTGGTGATGCCAACCAGAATCTAAAATACTGAAAAATATACAGAAAGGTCATAAGCAGAAGGATGAATACTGAATAAATTAAAGCATGTACAATCTTACCATGTACTAAGCAAAAGAGAAGAGATGTAACAAATATTTATATGACTTATCTTTATTATTAAAACTAATTTGCTTACTGTAAATTAGATGATTGAATATAAGAACCTAGGGAAATTTGCTTGAGGAACCTCAAACATAAAGTACATAGCACTAACCTAAATTTAATTTGTTCTATAATACAAACCATAAGAAATCATAACTGCAGTACAAAGCACATTTGGAAGTGATAGCACATCTTTCAAAGAGTGCAAGTGCAACGTCAGTATAAGGAAAAAAAATCAAAGCTCAAAATGCAACAATTTAGTTCAAAAAGCTCTCCTGCTATGTCCTCTTTCCACCACCAGTGAAGAAGAATAGACTCCGACCCAGGTGCAGGACCTTGCACTTTACCTTGTTGAACTTGATGAGGTTTGCATGGGCCCACTTCTGAAGCCTGTCCAGGTCCTTCTGCATGGCATCCCTTCCCTCCAGCATGTCAATCACATCACACAGCTTGGTGCAATGGTCAAGCTTACTGAGGATGCATTTAATCCCACTGTCCATGTCACTGACAAAAATGTTAAACAGCACTGGCTGCAATACCAGTCCCTGAGGAATGCTACCCATCACAGGACTTCCTCTCTGCCTGTCTATTTAAGATGAATGTTTATTGAGAGACATAAGAGTGTTTTAACCCTTCACATTCACCAACTCCGTGGTTTTCATGTTTTTGCTCCACTGGGATCACTTATAGCAGCAGAGCTATAATAAAGGAGCAGGCAATGTGTGTGAATAGGGCAGATAAAGACCCTTTCCCTGCTTGCAGCTCTCTTTGCTCATCACGTCCTTCAGCCGAACTCTGGTTCCAGGCATCACACACTGGTCTGTGACTGAGACAAGGACCGCAAGTTCCATCTCCACTGCCTCCAACAAACTTGTGCTTCATGACAAAGCTAAGCTTACCACACCAATGTGCACAGAAAACCCAAGGAATCTTACTGACAGGTGACTCCTGGGCTGTTTGCAGGTTTACTTATGACTGTGGCTAGACCTCCCGCAAAAGACTGAAAGGTTTCTAAAACATTAAAGCCCCAGAGATTATTTGAATAAAAAATTCTAAACTCTTAAATAGAGAAAACTCCAAGCAGTGTGGGGAAACAGAGGAGGGTTGACAAGTACTCCACACTACAGCCTTGGAGGGAAGACCTTTATTACAGTCAATTCAGGGATCTTTGTTCAAAGTTGCAGCCACTTGGGATAGCTCATGCCATCTCTAGTCTTCCTGGTTTTCAGTTCCCAGTCTGCTGAGATTTCTCAATACACATGAGGCTCAGGTTTCAAACTGCAAATAGAAATTCTCCTCTAGCCTTACCCTCTCAATTCTTACGTATTTTGTATATTGAGCAAGCTCAGTAGCTTCAAAAAGAAAAGCAATTTCCCAGCTCCTTCAAGAGGGTTTTAATAGACTCTCTAAAGAAACAGGAGCAAACAAAATCAAAGGCATAATAGGACTGTAAGCCACTTTTAACATGAGCCTCTGCACTACATACCCTTGCATAGCATCGATTTGTAATTAAACTGCTTGGTTGGAGCAGTATCTGTTACTGGGAGATCTGAACAACTCTTTAGTACTGCATTTTTTTCTTACCATGTGCCAAAACAGGATGAACTGTCATGAAAATTCAAATGCTTTCCCCATTACTCCTCCTTCAAGTACATCACACTAAGTGGCATTCTTTCCCCTCACTACAGCACTATCAAACATTTTAGCATCCACAATTACTACAATCCAGCTTCATAGACTGAAAGTCTGTTCTGAGGCAGTGGAATAGCTTTCCATCCCTCTGGATAAATTCTTCAGTCTTTTACCCCAAACAGGATACCTTCATGTCCATGTCTACTAGCAGTGAAACAGAAGAGGAACACTGCCAGTCAGGCCCTGGCCTCAGCCGACAGTGCTGCTTCATTCACGGATTGAAACACAATTGCTCTGGCACTGCTCTTCTCTGCTGCAGGGGAGGTCACACAAGGAGCTGCAGTTTCCGCTAGAGCTGTGCTATAAGCAATCCCTTCCCAGGCCTTGAGCAGCAACATAGCCATAACACGCCTCAACTAGAGCTTGATCGCCAGCTGAGAGGATGCTGCAAACACCTTCTGCTCCGTCTTCAGCACCACTTTGTCCACTCTGCAAACCAGAACAAGAGGGAACGCTTTTGACCCTACCCTTCTTGGTGCAGGCCAGCTCAGACCTGGGCAAGTGGCTGCACAAAGCCTAAMCGCCCTCTTGACTCCAGAGAAGTCTACCTCTGTGCTTCTGGGTAAAGCAATAAGTCAGCCACCAGAAGCTGTAACAGATCTGACCATCTCATACCCCATTTCTGCCCTTCACCCTGAATCTCTGGTCTCTGTGTCACTGTATAGTCAGAATATGTATTTCTAGTGATGATTAAACCTTTTTTATAAGGCACCAGCAYGACTCACAGTTATAAATCCTATTATAATGATTCAGTAAGAGATAAACATCTGTGCATCCACAGCCCCTCTGGAAAATATGCGGCTCTACACTTTTTAAAATGTAACCCACAATGCAAGCTTAGATCACAGCAATTCCTTTAAAAGTACTGAGTTTGAGTGATTACTTTTTTTACTCACTCAAAGAACTGGCMAAAAAAATTTAAACTTATTTATTGCTACAAATGCCATTGTGACCAAAACCTTACACACTGCAGAAACATGTAATTCAATAATCAAATTGGTAGAAAGGTTTCCTCTCTAACATTCTCCCCCATAGGTAAAAGTAGGAGGCAAAATTGCATTACACAATACTGCCCAGTAGCTCTGAAAGATGAATAGTGTCTAAGTTTACGTCATTGTTCGGAATCAGTAGAATACTACRGAAGACTTGAGAATACTTTACTCCTCTTTCCCTCCAACATTTATTTTTCATTTTAACCACAAAATCTTAAAAAAAATACTGTTTCTGGCAAGTTCTGCTAAGAAATAAACATCAGAATTATAAAACTCATAGATTGTATGAGAATTTATTACAATTTTCTGCTTCTATATGGCAAGAATAAAGCAAAATACAAGCCATACATGTATTTAATACATATAGTATGGTTGCATTAGGAGAGATCTTGCAGATATTTAAGAAATTCATATTTGAAAAATAATGCTCAAAACTAACAACATATTGAGGCACTTATTGCAAATTCCAAATCTGTAGTAGATTATTCCATACTTTTTCCTCTTGCTTTCCCTTATACTTTTAGAAGTCCTCTCATTCTGCCAGACTGTCTTATAAGCTCTGTTTAATTGATTTTGTAGGCGATCAGATATTAGAGAATTGTTACAGGGAAATTCTTTCTAGAAGAGGTGTACATAACCAGCAAAAATGACTTTGCTTCTTTGATTGAAATAATGTTGCAAGTGCACAGCTATTGCCTCTGGCTAACAAACAGCACAGGCAAAGAAAAAGAATTACATGGTGCAAAAACATGAATCAGGATTTTTCTAAGAAGTATGACAACATTTTGAGCTTACAATCCAACGAAATTCAATATAGCTCTCCTATTAACTTCAACTGGATAAGAAACAATTCCATTATTAGCAAAATCATATTCATGTCTAATACTTGAGCTAAACATTTACATACTTGCCTTCAGCTAAATTAGCTATGAGCACAATACTCTTAATATTCCTCATGAACTGTATGATTGGAGAAACCAACTGCATTTGTGTTTTAAACTTGAAACTTATGTAATACTAAAACCAAAGCCTTTTAAGCAAATAACATCAATTTTAAAGTCACCTATACAAAATATTCARTTTTCAAACACTCTTTTTATTATTGCACTAGTTGTCAGAACAACAGCAGACATCATAAAATTTAAGTAATGTAACTGGAAGTATTATACTAGAGTTTTGTGAGTCAAGCGTAGAGGACAAAATTTTCCTTATGAATTTCATGGTAACTTTACATGACAAATCATGCTGAGAAATAATTGTGACAGAAGGGAAGTATTGAAAAATATTGTTATACCCTGGTAAGCCAGTAAAAGGCTAGAGATAGTGAATCAACATTTTGTGTTAATGATGTRTAAGATGACAAAGAAACTAGGCATAATAGATGTAGGAGATATGACTACGTCGTTTTGTACAAGGATAATCAAAAATAATGTGCTAATGCAGTAGTGAGGATCTGATACAGAATCTTAGGGTTAGAMTGAAATATGATCTGAGAGTGCTTAYGCTATCAAAGAGACCAACACTGGAACCACTTCATTATGAGAGATTAAATTCGCAAGTTACTAATGGAATTTCCTCAACAGGTTATGACAGGGCCAAATTCCCAGAAGGATGCAATAACTGATTTTTAATTACCCTCGACAATATTTTTATCATGACTTTGACAAATAAGCAATACAGGCTAGAAGGACAAGTCAATAGAGTTGACCCTGTAGTTGTGACTTCAGTCCATGAAAAAAACCCCAACAAATAGAATTATCCTTGTAACTCAGGCTCTCAATTACATATCATGAGGTGAAAAACTAGAAGAGCAAGACAGTGATGTGAGCTGAACAGAGAAAGAAAGGGACTTCAAGAGTCAAGAAACTCAAAGCTGAGAAGTGTTTTCCTCTTTTCTTAGCTTTTCATTAACAGATAGGAACAAAACTGCTGGATTATCGCAGCTGCTGATGGGGGAGGTGCAAACAATCTAAGAACTTCTAGAAACAAACAATTAAAGAAAACTACTTCTAAGCAAAAGTATCAGTCTGAAATTCACACAGAAAAGATGAATTTGCTGAAGTCTGCACCAGCAACTAGAATTACTTCCCAGTACCACTGTTGGATARTAAAAACAACATCATGTAACCTGAACTTGGAGAAGCATAGGGAAAAGTGTGCTGTGAGATTTTTGGAGTCTTTTACTTAAATAGTGTGTCCCTTAAGCAAGCATTTGAGGAATGTTAATATCTTTTGAATCATTCTCCCTCTGCAGTCCTCACTGCCCGCTAGTGTCTGACAGGCAATTTCAGCGACTCCTTGCTGAATCTTTACATATCCAGTCAGTCAGCTGAAAGTACTCTTTAACTTTTGCAAACACGCGCGTCGTGTGCTACACATTTGTGGGTACATGTACATACACAGCTGGACACAGAGAAAACATTACCAGAACAYACAGGGAAAAAAAAGTAGCACTCCCACAAATGTGAACAGCACAGATGGGCCAGCCCTSTTCCTCCTCTCCATCTGTTCAGTACTGAAGTCGGCTAGTGAAATATATGCACAAACGCAAGCAGACAATGTGGATCACTCCARTAGCTGGCCTTAGGCACTCAAGTCTATGCAGTAGCTTCCCCCAGGTATCTCGAGTCTCCCTTGCCACTAGGATCAGGACATCCAAGAACCTGAGATTTGCAGCCCCACTGCAGCTGATGGTACTCAGATTTCTTCTCATTACACRCACACACATACACACACAGTACATTCACACCCCCCTCCCTCAACAATTCTCTCCAGTAGGTTGTCCTGACTGATGAYCTTTGCCATAGCTGATCTTTAGGTCATCTTGTCTTCTTGGGAGCTGCCTTAGATTTATGGCCCCTGCAGCAGCTAACTCTCACATCTGGCTCTTCATTATTTAACTAGTGCTGAGCAAACTCAGAATATTCCACCCAGGAAAAGAAGAATAGGGCTGAAAAAGAAGACATGATGCAGTACAATCACAATCACAGGGCATAAGTGGATAAACGTGCTGGCCAGCCATCTGCTTACAGTCAACTGGCCCCTATATTTTCTTTTCCACCTGTTTTAAYGTGCTTGTTCCTTCTTGATCTACCTTTAGTTGTCCCTTTTCCTGCGTTTATTTCACCATCTAAGAACCTTATAATCAGTTTCTCGCATTCCCATCATCCCCTTAAAACATCCTGTAGTAAGTTTTACACACTCCTCAAATCTCCTTCTGTCCCAGACTGAYTGCTATAGCCCTGTAGCAGTAACTTCCAGCAGTCCGCAAAGCATTCCAGAAAAGGAGCTTCTTTGATGGAACCCTCTTGGTGGGTCACAGTGGGGAATGGAGCTGACTGTTCTCCTGTGACAGCCTTAGGAGAAAGGTACAAGCATTCCTCCTAATGTGTCTTGTCATCTGATCCTCAATGGGTCTCTGTTTATTATGACCAGACACTAGACATATTACCCAATAAAACTAAAAGTGTTTTAAACTAATTGTACAGTTGGAAATATCAGTCAGAGAATTACTGAGAGAAACCCTTTGTCTTCAGAGTTCGGAGAGAAGTTGAAATGTAAATACCAGAAAAAATTCTATTTTCAATTTTTTGCAGGTGACTGAGTATAAGAAGAAAAATTTTCTGGTTTTCCTTGAACCATCAAACCCAGGTATTGCCTGCCCTGGGTTAGTAAGACACATAGCAAACAAAGCCTACTAGAGTTTGATTTTTTCCTCAACAAAAATGTAAACGAGTTTATTTAGAGGAAATTTACACTCCCATCCTTTTTTCTCTCTCAAGGAAGTTCAACATTCAAAAGTGAAATTACAGTAAAATGGGGCTACTTGTCCCACAGCAAGAAAATTGCTGGAACAAGCCTTAACCAAGCATACACTCCTTGTCTTTCATGTATATTTTAAAGTCATCAGCAAGTTAAAAAAAATATATATATTGAAAGAGGGTAAAATTATCCATAACATAAATTCTCCTAAGTAATGTGGCATCTGTGCGTGAACTGAGTGCCATCTCAGAGGGAATGGGAGGCAGAACTCAGTGCACATGTGCTTTGCTTCAGCAGCCTGCAAACCCCTTGACAGCCAATCAACAATCAGTTAAAAATGTAGTCATTGAAATCAGTCAGTTATATACACATTACTTCTGGTATTGTTAAAAGGACACACTCCTCTGGTTAGTACTACTTAAGTAGGTGGAGAACATAGGGAGAGGCTACTATTTCYTCAGCCATTTTTACCCTCCTGACAACTTCCCCACTGTGATATTTTTGTCCTTTCAGATGTAGTTCAGCAGATGGCAAAAGAACTTTAAGTAGCTGATGGAGTCATAAAAGGCTTCTCTGAAAAGGATTTCTGGAGGTCACCTAATTTGATTTCTACTCGAAGAGAAACTTTCCACAGCACTAGGTCAAATCAGCCATGGCTTTGCCTACTGAAACCTTGACAACCTCCAAAGAGGTGCCACGACATCTCTAAGTGAACTGACACAATGCTATACATACGTATATACATACATACATACATATATACATATGTATGTATGTCTGTACTCCCATCCCCTTCAACTTGGCTGGTAAAAGATAATATCTAATATGTCAATATCTAGTTCCAAGCTGCAACTCATGGCCATCATTCCATCACCTCTTCTGCCACTACTGAGAAAGATTCGTCTGTGACCTCTGTAACTCCTCTTCAAGCAGCTGTCAATTACCCTTAAATAAAACTGCATAGGCTTAAAAAATGTGCAGCCTTCTCAACTTCTTATTCTAGTTAATGCTTTCTTGGTTCTGGTTATCTTGATTTTCCTCTGCTGGACCTCTTGGGTTTCTCAACAGCTTTTTGAACTGGGAGATTAAAAGGCATAGGAAGTATTGCATATGCAGCCTCAGTAACACTGAACAAAAAGAGATAGTAACTCCTGATCTGTTAGCCCCAGTAATGCAGCTCAGTATGCAGTCTGTCTTCTTCAGTGAACACTGTCCACTCATGTTGAGTTCAAACTCTGGTACTTTTCTTTAGGGCTGCTAACTCACCAGTCAGTCCCAGTCTCTGCACCTGCATGGGGTCATGCTGCCTGACGTGTAGAGCTTTGCATCTCTCCTTCTTGAACTACATGAGATTTTCAGTGTTCTGATCAACCTGCTGTTGTGCATGTGTTAAAATAAAGGTTAAAAAAAGACCACCAAACCAGACACACAGAAAACCACTTCGTTTTTTCTTCTCATGCCCAATGCAAATTATCAGGCTAAATTTCTCTTGGTGTCTATGCAGAAGGCCCATGGTGTAGTCAAAGCAGCTATCCAGGAAGTATTGCTATGCAATCACCCTGCAGTCCCATATCTGGATGTTCAACATAATGAGCATTCTCCATTGATCTACCATGGCATTTCAATTACTAAATATCTCACTGACTTCAATGACATAGTCCTGATGCCTGTAGCATCTTGCCAGTGGCAAAGTACTCCACTATGCACCATACAAGTTCTTTGGAGGAATAAACTCCAATCATGGCGCCCAAATCTCACTGAAAATCAATGGTGAGCAGACTTTAAATAGAACACAGGCACTTAAATAACTCTGGCAACTTAGTTCTTATTAAGAGGATTGTGGTGAACATCTCTATATCCAGATGGACATCATTATCAAGCTGTGGACCTGTGGGAGCAAGTCCAGAGGAGAGTAATGAAGATGGTTAGAGACATGGAACATCTCTCCTATAAGGAAAGGCTGAAAAAGTTGGGGTTGTTCGGCTTGGAGAAGAGAGGGTTCCAGGGAGATCTCATACCAGCCTTCCAGTACGTAAAAGAAGCCTGTAAGCTGGGGACAAACAGACACAATTCAGAAAAAAATCACAAAATTACTTTCAGCCTTCCGCTGCAGAGGAAAATATTGTCTGTATGCAGGCAGCATCTATTAGAGCCAATTCCAAAGCAAAATACATTATCATTTTTGTCATGCTGTAGAAAAAAATGAGGATTTTGTCGTGTTATTAGGGATAAGATTTAAAAGTCTCCACATCATTTCACCTTAGTATCAGCCTTATTAAAATCTCATATCTTCTTGTATTAATGTAAAATCCCATCAAGTATAGGACTCATGGTATAAATTAACTTTATAGAATGATAAAGATTTAACCTAATAATATTATTCTCAGATAATTCTTATATCAGCAGAAGTATTTTAATTCCTTTCTCCTCTAGTAATTTCTTCAGAGATTCCACTCATGGCTTTAATCTATGAAACACTACAGTAAAACACCGTGATTTTCCTCTTAGAAGACCTGTATATTTCCCATTTTTACAAGTTGTAGTATCATGATTCTTTATTGAATGTGGATGACTGAATTTTGAGTGCAAAAAAGAGGTTCAGAGYGACATAAATTGATGCTCGTACTTCATGTTTCTCACAACTTTAACAGCGTCTAATGTATCTCTGCTCTGCCCTTCCTTCCAGCTGTGACCTGGCATATCTCTGAATTCATATCTTTAGTTACATGGCTTGCAAGGATAGAAAACCCACTGCTCTGACTATGCTCCTAAATGATGTGTACCATATAGTCATGTGCTTTAGCACACCAGCAGATCCAAAATGTCACTTCTGAACTACAGCTAAATGAAACCAAACTTGCAATTTCTATCTCAGCAATGGCTCAGGCGAGTGAAATGTCAGGAAACAAACTCCACTTAATCTTCTGTTATTGTATCCCCAAGCCTCCTTTAATGTGGGTTAGTATTGTTTGCTGCTGCATATACTGGAGATCATGGAACGAAACCAATTAATGGTTTGCACAGGAGTTAATATTAACGAAATTTGCCAAAACATAGAGATTACAATAATTTAGATGCAGAATAATAGCCGAGTGCAATTTGCCATAATCCTGCTACCTAGTTTTAGCATTGATGATAATACACAGTGCAACCCTTAGATGTCAAACCTGGAAAAGAGACAATTTTTCAGTTCAGCTGTGTCCTAGCTGAGCCACAACTGGTGTTCCAGCCTTGTCACTGATACCAGCTACACTGAAGTCAATCAATTTCTGAATGTCACTGTGCGCAACAAAATTCTTTCTGTCATGGTCTTGTGAACAAGCGAATGACTACAGATTTCTGCATGGAAACGCAGCCCATTGGAATGGCAGCCTTATAGAGAAAACAGATTTCCCCCAATTTTTGGGGAGTCAAATTTGGATTGTATTTACATGTTAAATAAAAAAATTAAAATTCTGTATTGAACTCAAGGAATATTTGTGTTCCTTTTTACTTGAACAGCTGAGAGAAAAGAAAGATTGAACTGGTTTTTGTCATTCACATTTTGCTTAAATAGAACCTGGGAAAAAAAACCCACGAATTTTGCCACTTTTAATACCCCTTCTTAAACAGACCTTAAATGATTTAGTAAAAAGACTTCTATGTTCTCTCCCTTTGCATACATTATCTTTCATCATAAATGAGACATCACCTTTAAGGTTCAATTATTGCACTGTGTTACTATAGCAACTACCAGGAAAAGTCTATTAAACAACATTCAAAAAAGCCTCCAACTCTACTTCATTTATAAACACTCTATAAATTAAGCAAAAGATCATCTTATTTCGGTTGTTAAATACCTGATTTTAACAACTGTGTAAGGCAATAAAAGATCTTTGCTTGTATCATGAAACTAATGTTGCCTGTAGAGCTCAGGGGAAGGACAGCCAAGGTTGGAGTTAGGGCAACATTCAGATGAAAGAATAATTCTTTGTTAAACCTTGTGATTAAAGACCTCTTTGAACTTAACCTATTCTGTAAGTTAAAATGGCCACATTACCAGTCATGGAAAACTGACACAGTTTCACTGAATTCAATGGAGCAAAGCCAATTTACACCTGCCGAGGCCCTTCATATTGTATGAGATGAATAGTACTTTCATTCAGGATGAGAGAACTTTTTGATCCTACTCTCTGAAGTGAATGGGCAACTCTGAAAGCAAGAAGATGGCAAATGCTTAAATCAATATTAACCTAAGTAAAATTGAATTTGGTTGATAACATTTTTCCATTGAATGTTCAAGATGAAGTCCCTGTCCTGACATTGATAAGTGCACATCTACACAGTCAGTTGTCAGAGTGTGGTCTAAAATATTTTATGTCATGGAACACATATTAAAAAAACCCACAAGAAAATGAAACAARCAACTACTTATTTTATATTTTATGTGGATTTAACCTGTAACTAACATTCTTTCTAATTGATTATGCCTTGCTGCTAAAGTATCTTTCCTCTGAAACAAAATCTGTGTAGGAATTGGACTTCAGGGTCAGCTACGGATTTTAATTCCAAACACACAGTACTTCAATTAYAGATGTGGTATGTTTCTAAACTGCTTGGGCAGCCCAAGCCCAATGCAGAACTTTCCAACACTACCTTCACTGGCCTAGGAAAACAGAAGCATATATACACCTAGAGATGTCAAAAGTGATTAGGCCAGATTCTGTGCACTTTGTTCTTTCAATTTTCAGCTTTCTTTCCCTCTTAGAAAGAGTGGAATAAAATCTAAAGTAAGAAGAAGAGAGCTGGGAGGATACTCAGGAATCCATCCAATTCCACCTTCTGCCTGAAATTGTTTCCAATATTTATATCCATTTTTATCATGTTCCTTCTTACATGTCTTGCTCTAAACATAGCTGAGAGATGATAACTTGCTTTCTTTTTTCCTTTGAATACAGTGCCGAAGATAAAGAGAGATGGAATCAGTATTATAACTTTAAAAATTCAATGTACTTTAGTGAGAAACTTGTACAAAATTTTTGGGCACCAAAACAGGCGAGTGATTTTTACCAGAGTAGCCAGTTGGGAAGAAGAATTTTTTACGTTTACAAGTCTATATACATAAAGAAAGACAAAGGGTCTGACATGAGTTGCTAATAAACACAAAAGCACAATACAGTGTGGTCAGGAACGGTGGATGGAGAGAATGCTTTCTGAAATTTAGACACATATGGTGCTTTTCCAAATGTATTATTGATTTCTTCTAGTGTTATTAACTCAAAATCATCTGGCTGCCATGAAACCTTTAAATCAGCCTACACCAATGTCTCACTGCTGAAACCCTATAGGAGCTTAAAAAAATAAAATTCAGCATTAAATGACTGGGATTTTGTTCTGAAAGTGCAGTTATACAGTAGATGAAATTTAAGAAGCTAAAGAAGATAAACCATTAAACAGTCTTACAGCTGAGAGCATAGCTCCTTCAAATTCCATCCAATTTCTGTGCTTTCTGAAGGCACTGCAACTGCCAATAATAAAAAGCAAGAAAATTGAGTGAATCAATTTAATAATTCCATGAGCCACAAACAAATGAAGATTGGCTTCCTCTGTTAATCTTCCATATTATTTAATTTTTGGTAAGCTTGTTATGTATGTAAGCTTGTCATTTAGCAAGCTMACTAACTTCTCTATGCACCCCTTCACCCCACACCCATGGGATGGGGGTGGGGGAAATCAGGGTAAAAAAGTCACATTTGTGGGTTGAGATGAGAAGAGTTCAATAATTTAAATAAGGTAAAATATAATGGTAGTACTGATAATAACAAGTGATGCACCATACAATTGCTCACCACCAATGCCCAGCTCAGGCTCCAACAGTGATCAGCCCCTTTCAGGTAACTCCCCTCAGATAATATTTTGGGCATGATGTCCTATGCTATGGAATGTCCCTTTGGCTAGTTCAGGTCAGTTTCTTRTGCACCTCCTCACTGGCAAAGTATGAGACACTGAAAAGTCCTTGATTTAGGTAAAGCACTGCTCAGYAACAATTAAAAATCAGTGTGTTATCAACATTATTTTTGTACTAAATCCAAAATGCATCACTGTACCAGCTAGTAAGAAGAAAATTAACTCTATCTCAGTTGAAACCAAGATAAAGCACTAAGCTCCTTCAGCAGCATCTTCGTCGAAGCTTCTCTTCTCTGACAGTCCTTTACTTTAATAAAATGTGCTGGAACTTAGCTTTCGAGACCTTTAACCCTTTTTCAATTTCATCCAGACTGGGTGCATGAATTCAGAAGTTACAGAACAATAAGCTCCATGTCACAAAATAAGTGGAACAAGATTCATTTCTTCAGGAAATTTTGCTATAGTAACTTCTTTTTATAGATATGTCCTAATATTTAAAACCATATGGTCATATTTTCATTTTTAAACATAGAATCTTCTGGAATTTCATCCCATAGAAAGTTTTTCTTCTGTTTCACAAGAAAATTTTAAAATATATGCATGTTCAGAGCATTCCTAGGTAATATGAATGCAATAGTTTCCACAGTTCTTTATGAAAGACTTGATCCTTCTGTCTTGCTACAGCAATTCTTTTAGACATCGTTTTACTTCAAACAAATTGTTTATCTTTAAAGTAGGTCGTCTTAGTCTAAATTTTATTATTTTATACATAATGCAGTAACACCATTATCTCTATAGCCTTAATATTTCCTGTTAAATTCAAAATAGGGAGCRAAACATTTACCTGGAGGGAAAGCAATGTTGAGATTTATGCTAACCATACCAACTGCAGTGGAAGCTGTAGGAGAACACCTTTAACTTAAGTGAAAGAAATGAAGAGCCAAGAAATAAAGTAAGTAAGAAGAAAAAAGGAAGCCAAAACACAAGAGAACAGAAGAATAGAATAACCATCTTTTTCCAAGATGACTGGGAAGCAGATGCAGACTTCAGTACTGATTAAAAAAAAAAAAAAAAGGAGGRGAGACTGGGAGAAATAGCACAGAGTTCCTCACAAACTAATTAACTGAAATTCCAAATCACAAGATCACGAGTAGGGTCTTCAGTTTTCATAGCCCAAGTGAGTTTTATTATTATTCTACATAACTAAATTTAAAAAAACACAGTGTGACACCAACCAACCAACCAACCAACCAACCAACCAACCAACCAAAAACCCAAACGAAAACCCCCAAAAAGAAAATCACCAAAAAAATCCCAAAACAAAACAAACAAACAGACAAAACCCGAAAAAACCCTACAACACCCCCAACTAGTAATTTTATTACTGCAGTAAAATTCAAGTACTAGAAGCCCAAGCACGAGAAGCGCAAGTGTTCCTTCATAATCTTACAGGTTGACACATGTGAATTGCTGTGGGAGTCCTGTCTCATTCAGAAATTTGTCAGAAATTAATTATGATTAGGTAATTAGAAATTATCACAACGCCCATGTGTACATTTTGAAACTGAAGGTCACTCTTGCAATCCTAATTCTGTTCTTTTCTGTTGCGCTTTTTAAACTTCATAGACACAATTCCACAGTTGTTGGTTGATATGTTTCATTATATTTGCCTAACCATCTTAAACAAGCAAGACAAGTAAACTGATTTTTAAAAACACACCAGTGATCTATACCTCATGTTTGAAGTGTTTTATAAACATTGCTGTTAACAGATCTTACCTTTGCTKCATGGTGCAATCTATAAAATCAAAGGTACACTCCAAAGCGCACTTTCTATTCATGTGCTGGTAAATTAAATAAATGTTTCAGCATGCAAAACTTGTTGTTCATATCACACTTTAAAGAACTAGTACTTATTTACAATAATCTGTATTTTAAATACTTTCAAATTTTCAAGCTCTTCTAATAGTATCTTTCCCTTTTATATCCAAGGAAGTCCATAAAAAAAATTATTACTTTTATATGGCCTGGTAACCATGTTTGAAACACTTCCTTATTATGTGTGAGATAAATGCTTAGCAGATAGAGTTTATTAAAATTAAATACTTACATTATAAAAAGAAAGTTGCTTAATAGAGGAACAGATGGCTAATGGGCTGTGACTAGCCACAAATGGATTGTGAATATTACAGCAAGAATCTATCAACAGATAGGAAAATGATCCTGGACAAGGACCGATTGCTTGGAGTCAGAACACTATCTAATTTTAAACCCTTTCATTTTGATTTTTATTTTTTTTTCTTTCAAATAATACGAACAATATGATGGAGTCACTTTGCTGGAAACAATTGAACAGAACTGACAAATTCATAATGCTTCAGACCATGAAATCCCGATTGGTCCAATCACAGATACATTTATCATGCCTGTAGAGATATTATTATAGTTACAAGTTATAGCCTTTCCCACTGTGATAACTGCTTCTTTGAAATTGGCCAGTTTTGCAAAATAATCTACTCAAATTTCTTCAGAAGACTCAGCACAACAATTTTTTTTATTCAGAAGGTTCTTTTGTAATTTAATTTTTTTTCTTAAAATGCACTTGAGAAGCACTCTAATAGAGCTTTCAACATAGAAAGTCCACCTAAAAGCTTTGTTGTGTGTGTCTGTTTTGACAGTTTTTTTGCACCCAAGGCTCAAAGCAAATGTAGTGTCTAAATCCACACATGACCACTATCGGTATAAAGAGATTTCTTCTAGGCAATGAACACCAGCCCACCTTGTTCGTATAAATTTTTGTACAGACTTAAATTGTTGGCAAAGGAAACTCTGATTGATTACTTTCTTTATTCTATCTTTCTCTCTGTATTTAGCATCAGCATAAGTTACAAAAGTTGTCTGGGACAGTATAGTACAAGACACTCACACTAAGTTAAACACCAAGGTTAGTTATAAATATTGATATGGATTTATTTAAGCCCAATTGGACTGAATAACTCCTGGTCCTCTTTCAGTAACTGCATTTTCCTTTAGAGTAAGAAAATATTAATATTTTTCTAGTACACAGATAAACAGAAGAGTTTCTGTAACAGAAATAAATCAGAAATAATTTCTCTTTGGACTAAATACTGCAAAGCAGAGAAATACCTCATCTTCTATTATAGAATTCCAGTGATGGCTAATTCACCAAAATCGTACTTAGTCAATGATTTACAGTTAAAATGTATCTCATCATATTTATATTTCACTTCTACTCTGTCTTAATCAAACTTTAACTTCCTAACATGGACATTTACTATATTTTATTTACTATCTAAAACATTAGTTCATCTGTTCACATTGAGCTACCTGTAGACAGATCACTCTGAAGTTCTCTCAGAAAAAAACCACACAGTTCAAGCTCACCAAGTCTTTTTTTCTTTTTTTTCTTTTTTTTCTTTTTAACTAATATCTCTTCTCTGTCTCTTTTAAATTTTTAATGCAGTTATTTTGAGCACAGACACAAAATTCAGAATATTTCCATTGAAACCACATGCAGGATACACAGATCATTCAAATTTTGTGCTCAACCTTCCCTTGTATTAGTTGTTTTTTTTTAAGAAACAGTTTCATAGTACAAGCTACTGTTCTACTAAATGTCTGATTATCTTCAAATCATTTGGTTGTCCTTTTTTTTAAGTATTCACACCTGTATTATGCAACTTTTAAAAATCATATAACTTTATAGTATGGAGTAGTTCCACTTCATCTCATTCTGCACATTAAATAGTCTAGAGAGAATAAATTAAAACCAATATTTTTGTTATTTTACTAAATTTTATTCATACCCATTTCCTCATATCCAAAATTTGGATAACATACAGCTACAGATATCTAATGCAAAAAAAAAGTCCTTAACTAAAATAATATGGTTCAGAATTTGAAATTTGAAGCTAGAAAAATTACTGAATTARGAATTTTTTCTTTAAATTCCTTGCCCTCAAAACTCCAATTTTTCTTACCCACATGAATCATCAAGATACTAAGTTTTCTCTTACTTTAGATCACAGAAGATCACTATTTGCATTAAATACTGCTAGCCTGGAAAATCAGCAAAGGGGTGTTGAAATGAAGATGTAATAATGAGGCTTGAGTGCTTCCGCCTACAACATCAGCTACAACTTATTTCTTCAAGGGTCTGTAAAGTCCAGTCTGGTAATCAGTGTTGAAGTCTTAGACTTTCTATTGACTGAAGCACAAAATTATAGTTTGGTAGTTTGCTTGAAACAAAAAACTCCACAAATGCACAAACCAATTTTGTGAATATCATGTATATCAATGGATTGGATCTTTTCCTGCAGAGAAATGGAAAAATAGTGCACCTAATTAAGTAAATTATGATCCAGAAGTGTTATAACTTCATTTTAATTTGTTTCCACTAKCCCTTTTTTTTCTTTTGAACTGATTCTAATTATTCCTTATACTCATGGGAAAATATTAGATCACCTGCTGTTCAGGTCTGTCAGCAACAAAACAAAATCTCATGAACACAGCCAAATGTATAAATAAGCTCCAAATAAATAACAAATCACACAGTTCTACTTAGTTAAATGATGGATGAAAGTCTGTCAGAAGAAAGACCTTGTGCTGTTCTGAAAATCTAGATAATTCAAGCCTTCTCATATATACTTGGAACCCACCTAGTTAATCACAGACAGAATAGGATTTCCTATCTACCAAGCAATGCAATCTAGTTTGTATAATTATATTTGTCCTTTTTATATTTATTCCAGGGATAATGGTATTCTGTGTCCTTCATCCTGGAACACTTCTCATTTCAATGAGATTATCAAGAAGTCCTTTTCCAAATGCTTGTTAAATGTAGCCCTTAGGTAGCATTGTCCTATACTTATAAAAACCCAACAAGTACTGTTTGGTTTTGTCGTGGTTAGCAAAGCTGCAAAGAGAAGGTTTCTGCGAAGGCCAGCTGACAAACAACAAGAAATTAAACTTTATTGACCAGAATGTCCGAACACTGTCTAAGGAAAAGGAAGATTAGGCTAATTGAAGGTAGCACTTAACAACCAAACTGCCTCTAATCTTCAAAAGCGACCTCTGCTTCTTCGTGCTTATCCTTGGGTTTAAGCTAAAAATTTTTACACCCATTGTGTCAATGACCTCTTTATATAGAGAGTAAAAGGACATTCTCATGARTATTGCAGAGCTGCCCTCAAAACAGGATTCTTATGTGAAGTATTGGACAGAGGAAAGAACACCTCCTTTTGAAGACTTAAGGGTGAATCATGTGCCTTTCTCAGCTCACTTGTCTGAAGCAGCACAGTGGGAGAGGATTAATAAAACCTAGCTCCTCCAAACTTTCTCTTTGAAATTCTAAGCTGCTTACTGTAAGAACCTTAGGAGTAGTCTTGCTCTCCTTGAGCTTCTGTACTCTGCCCCCAGATGCACATGCTCAAATAACAGTTAAGCGAAACTTTGGCTRTAAAAATACCTCAAACTTGCAACTAGCTTGAGTCTTGCTCACTTAGAACTCTCTCAGTAGGGACACAGAGTTCAGATTACTAGTTGCTTCCAGTCTGCTTTCTTCTATAGCTGCGGGAGATTGCTATATCACACAGAAGTTGGAGAGGATGTCTCCAAGTTATAGAGTAGGACAACCCTGACCAAAATAGAAAAAGCAGACCAAGGGTTACAAGTAGAAGATTAACTTCCCTTTGTACACCTGACACTGACCAGAAATCATGAGAGAACATATTTCTGCAGTTGAAGCTAGGTGCCATTCCCTGCTCAGAATAACGGTAATGAAGAAATAGTTCAGACACACACGGCAGCATAAAGGAAAATTGTGGTACTACTATGAGTTTGGTTTAGGGTTTTTGTTTTTGGTTTGGTTGTTCAGTTTGTTTGTTTTTTTAATAAAARAGCCTAAATCATTCAATATTCCTGCTTTCAGTAAGGAAGAGTGTTATCTGGCTAGTTTTTCTGGATTTTCTGGTTCCAGACTCCTGTCTGTGCTTTTCACAGAACACATCTGCATGGAGAAATTTGTAGGACTTTAACTCAAATTCTCTCCTCCCTATAGGTTAAATTTTCTTCCTACTTCATAAAAAGAAGTAGCACATACCCAAAAAGTTGCTCCAGCATTTTGACTTCACAAACAAGGCAAAATGCCCTCCATTGATCCATGTCTGAAACCTCTCAACACAAAATATTGGCTCCTCTGCACTGTGGGAAGAATCCCAAATTAACTGTTTTAAATTAAATTCACGTAATCTGTTGCTCCATCTCCCTTCCTTATTCTTTTGTGACCTGTTTTATTCTGTTGACTGAATTCTGAAGATGATGTTAGAGGTCTCAGTCTCCTAGAGAAGAAAGAGGACTTCATCATTCTCAGTATTTTGCACCTCAGGGCTCTATGTGGTTTTCACTCTGTACATCTTTTCAGTTTTATAGCACACTGTGTGATTGCTTTCTGAGGAGCTTCATGTATTAATCACTGTCAACTTGTACAGAAAATCAGATCATCTTCTCTGTCTAGATRTATTGGATGCACCATAGATTTCTTTTCATTGTAGCTCCACAAGCTGCTTTTGTTATGAAGTCCCACAGAGCCAGTGAAATTTTTGTTGAAGAATACTCAAGAAAAGTTGATTTGATAACTGTTTCTCTTCCCATAGTTCTTTGATAACTAAGAAAAGTTTTAATTCAATAAAAACTTTATGAAATTCTTCATGTTAATCATATCACAATAGTTACTCTGCRTGTGTGTCTACCCATATGAATTTGTTGTGCAGAACTGTTGCTCATCTTGTATATAAACTTTAGTCGGCACRCTTGTTCGAGTAAATTGATAAATATTTCAACAGATGCACATCAGCACTTTAGCATAAAGGTAGGAAAATTAATTGAAACCTCCCAGGTGGTACAATACAGGTGACAGATGCAAAAGTGACATTGAGTAGGAAGGGGATGAAGAAGACAAATATGGCATTTCATGCTGCATGATTTTGTTTTTAGTTTTGTTTGCATGTTTCCTAAAAATCCAATAAGCTAATTATATATTCTTGTAATTCAATACAGTTACTTTAGGTCATCAAAAAAGTAAATCAGTAAGTGTAGCCAAAGGATCCACTATTCAAAAATCTATATTCAGCTTATTTTACTTTTCAGTTCAGAATTGATCTCAAATCCATTTTCAACCAATACCAATCGCAAGAATTTTTATTTCTGTAGTGCAAAAGTTCTCCAGGTGCAATAACCATTGTTCTTAGCATTGGAGCATAAACCTGGCTACACTTCTCATTAGTGAGAATATCACACACATCATATAAATATCTGATGTCTCTTTCTTATTATGTGAAACTATTTGATATATATACTTCATTCTAAGTGGTAGATATACTTCACTCTAAGTTACATTTTAACTCAGGACACTGGATAGCTGTAATATTCTATGACATCTCTTAAACTAACAGATCTATGTTAGTTTAACTAACATGACTATTACCTTTGCCAGTTCATTTCCATTTCCATCTGGTAGAGTTACATGATCATATCAGACTCCAAAGTAATTTGTTTTTATTGTAGAGTGGAAAAAATATGGTCTGGGTTTTGAGAGCTGTTTTGGGATGGGTTTTTGCTGCTGTTGTTTGGGTATTTTTCAGTAGAAATGCTCTGAATAAAGAAGTAAGTATTTGAAACTGTTTCACATGTAGCAGACCATTTTAGATGCTGAGTAGAAGTACTCTAACATCCCCTCTTGAGCTGCTTTCATGGTTGACTGCCTAGGTTCCTCTGATAGTTTTTTTCAGCTCATGGTCATGTCATATGCATGTTGTTTCAGAGTGGCTTCTCAGATTTTAATTTTTTCTTCATTAGAATGGTTGTTCTGTCAAAAGCTATTACTTTTGCATATGCTCTTCTCTTATGTCAGCCAAGTATTATCTTTTACTAAACCTCTTCCTATTACACTTAGGAAAGAAGAGTCCATTGCCCTATGTGAGACGTAAATGTTGGAATCCTTTAATGACACCCAGATCYATTTTGATTTAGTATATACATTGCATTAGCACTGGCATTGCAGCTCAAAAGACCTTACTAATAAACTACGGTACTTTAGGATTGTATGATTTAATGATTATCTTTTGTGTGTGTCGGTAACTAGCATCTATTTAAGTGACAAAATAAAGGATAAAACAAAAAGTGATAAAAAGGATAAATGGATAAAATATGAAAAACAATCCCAGTATTTTGAAGACTATGGGACATGCTATACAAAATCAAGAATGCTGCAGTTCATGAAAAGCAAGGGAGCTTTTAGCTTAAGAGAAAGAAGAGAAATAGTATGGTYGTGAACACTTTTCCTTTTGACACATGGAATTAAAAGAGCAACAGTGCTACTGAGTTTCAGCTGTAACCTCCAGCTATAACTTGCAGCTGCCTAGTTCCCATCCCTGCCTCTCTACAAATCCATACAACATTGTCCATTGTGCAATTCACTTATTCCTTTCCAGTATGGAAGCAGATAAGTGGTTAATTTATTTTCACTACCTAGAACCTGGTAAAATAAATTAGACAGAGGCAAAATGTCTCCTTTCTTGCTTTAGTTATGTGTTTTTCCTCCCGCTGCCTTTGCTAGAGGCTGCACATGTGAAAATTATCAGCCTGTTACTTTAGAGTTATAGGGTATTGTGCACAGTCCTCTCTGGATGGAGAGGACTTCAGATTCTTTAGTCACTCCTTTATTAAAGATATTTCACGTGTCTGTCAACTTGAAACTTTTTCACATGCTTCTAGAATTTCCCATATCACTGAAGATGAAAACACCCTTATGAGTACAGTCTCTAATCTCTGCCTCTGATGAATGTTTGACTGCCCTTTCTGCCAAAATGCAGTTCTAGGTGTAAGGTGCTGCAGGATCACTGTGACTCCTAAGAAGTTTATTTTGGATGAATAACATTTTGGGCTACATTCCTGCCAAAGGGTTATCTGTGAATTCTGACTAGCATTCACCCCATATATCATTTGAGTCTGTTACACTCCTCAACTATGGTAGCTTGACTCTAGTTTCCATTTTTAGTGGCTGGTGGGACTATTTATTTATTTTTTACTGTCCAAAGGTGTTTGTTCTGTCTCCTTTGTGTCAACCAAAACAATTGTCCTCCCACTAATGTTAATATTAGATAGCTTTTACCAGCTTCTTCATTCTTTTACTTATTCAAAAAATTACTTTTATTCTCATTACTTACTTACTAATAACTGCATTTAGTTTAAAAAACCTGAAGGACTAGGGTTTTTTTCAAGTTACAGCTTCAAAATTCAACCATATTGGAGATTAAGATTAGAAGGGCTTATATTTTCATTCCATTATCTTTCTTCTCTCTATAAGAAAAGTATAGTAAATAAAATCTGAGTAGCTCTACTTTCTATAACAAATATATTTCCAAAAGCTAAGACATTCTCAGGACAGTGTAACGTAATGTTTGCAATAAAGAGACTAAAATAGGATTCTATGATCTCACCCAAAATACTATGTTCCAGAAGCAATTTATTCAGCTTTAACCCCGAATGGAAGATACTCTGTTTATATTTTAGTATTGTATCAAACAGATGTTACAGTTTTTTAAAACCACTCAAAATCCAACTCCTGCTAAAAGTCATTGCAAAGCTTTTGTAGAGTGTAAGCAAGAGCAGGATGAAATCCAGACTGATTATTTGGTTTTCCAGATATTTTGAAAACGTTTTTGCAGTGCGAAAAGAATTTTTATTAAACTCAAGACTTTTAAATCTGGGGGCAACAAAACCAAAACTCTTTTGATTGTGATCGATTACACAATCCAGATTTAGAACAATCTATCTGTTTAGTAATGCATGTCAGAACCTAGTAAATCGTCCTCTAGTAAAGGGCAAATGTGAGCATCTATATACTCATCTCCCTAACCTGGTTAATATTCAGCTATACATTTCTGTCTTCCTTTGAAAGGATGTTGAACATTTTCCTAACACTTTTATAAGTCAGATGATGATGATGATGATTATTATTATTATTGTTATTTAAATCACTGTTATTACTTCTCCTGGTAAAATGGCAATAACTCAGATTTAGGGCATGTCAAATCTGAGCATGGCACAAGTAACCTGTTTGGGCTAGATGTTCTGATGGATCCAGTCTTCTGGAATTACTGTATTTTTTATTTTCTTTCTTGACTATGCTATTTACAATCCCAACATTGTTCTCATGTTGTGTTAGGCACTATAGACAAATGTCTAGCTCAGGGCAGATAATCTGGCAACCTAGACCTTAGCAATCTTTCTCCTGGACAMAGTTCCATTAAAGACTGTTGGCAAAGCTGTTTCCTGGGGTCGTACATTGTAAACTTTAAATCTTACATTTTCATCTTACAAAGTCCTGACTCTTGCATTCTTTCTCAATCCTGTTGGGCATAGGGTCCTGCCTACTGTGTGCATGTCGTGCTAAGTGCTCATCCTAAATACAGGGCTTTTTTCGCATTTCTGTACACAAATTACTGCAACTAACATTTCAGTCAGAGGKATTTTCTATTTCTTTCCATGATTTGGTGTAATTTTCAACATTTGGAGTTATAATCCAAGCTTCTCTTTGATTTGCGAAGCTTCACATTGATTGTTATTTTGCCTGGCTTCTTCTAAACATAGACACAGTTTATACTTGAATCTGTTCTGTCTGGATTAGTTGCTGACACCTGTTAAAAAAAAAAAGAAAGTATTTCTCTGTCCCTAACTGAATACAATGACATCATTTGACAGTTCTTGGAAGGGGCAAGTGCCAACAGTGGAAGAGATCTTTCAATGCAAAATACCAGAGTGATGGTAAACTACTTCAGGAGGAGACAGGGACTCCTTGGGTTCTAGTACCTGGCTTGTGAGCAGAACCCAGGTTTGTCTCAAAGGCAACAGATCCTATTTCCTTTGGAATTTGTAACCTAGAAAGAACAACCGCACCTAATACTCATCTCTCACGTTACTACAGATCCTAGTGTTACCTGCCTGTTCAGCCTTTCCTTTTCCCGCCTTTGGCAGTTGCACCATAGGAGCCTCTTAAAAGCGAACAGATGCAATACAAACAATTATGGGTCTTGAAAGTGCACTATACAGAACAGCTTTAGCAAAGAGGCAGGAAGAACAAGAAATCCTAGTCTTCATAATACTGAAATCAAGTGCATCTTAAACACAAGTGGCTTTCCAATCCTGATCTGTAGGGGTGCAGTGTAATTGCATCCTCTTAATACCATCTTAGAACCTGGGCTAAGGCAGTTTCTAAAATGGGAAAAAATAAACAAATATATGGAACAGTGACAGCAGTAGAATAAAAACTCATTCTGTGCTACTTTTTAAAACAGAGCCACAGGAAATGTGTCCAAATGGTAATTAATTACTTTATGAACAAAGCTTTACTTAAATCGTAGTTGAACATGAAGCTACCCCCACACCAGTCATACTTAGTTTAGTAAATCTTGCAGTTCTTAGGGATCCTTTAGTGGTGTTAAATAAATAGCGGGGGGCACTGAACACCACCACAGAAGAAACCAGCTAAGCAGGAGATAATGCAGATTCATACTTGCTGTCACTGAGAGCAGCCCTGTTGAGAAGAACTTGGAGGTGTTGCTTAATTAGAAACTCAACATGGCCTGGTGATATGCGCTTGCAGCCCAGAATGCCAGTCATGTCCTGGGCTGCATCCAAAGCAGTGTGGTCAGCAGGGTGAGGAAGGGGATTCTGCCTCGCTGCTCTGCTCTGGTGAGACCCCACCTGGAGTGCTGCATCCGACTCCAGGGTCCCCAATACAAGAAGGACATCGACCTGTTGGAGATAGGCCAGAGGAGGGCCACAAAGATGATCAGAGGGATGGAGCATCTCTCTTGTGAAGGTTGAGGGAGTTGAGACTGTTCAGCATGGGAAAGAGAAGGCCCCAGGGAGACCTTAAAACAGCTTTCCGGTACCTAGAGGGGGCTATGAGAGAGCTGGAGAGGGACTTTTTGCAAGAGCATGTAGTGATAGGTCAGGAAGGAATGGGTTTAAGCTGTGAGAAGGCAGCTTTAAGTCAAACATCAGGAAAAAGTTCTTTGCTATGACGGTGGTGAGGAGCTAGCACAGGTTGCCCAGAAAAGCTGTGGATGTCCCATCCCTGGAAGTGTCCAAAGCCAGGTTGGATGGGGTTTTCACTAGACAACTGGTCTWGTGAAAGTTGTCCCTGCCCCTGGCAGGGGGTTTGGAACTAGATGATCTTTAAGGATCTCTCCAACCCAAACCCCTATATGATTCTATGATTCATCTTTAAACAGCATGCAGATCATAGTATTTGCTAATATGGAAAATCTAAATTCTTCTATCATAGAATCAAGGAGTCATAGAATCTGCTGAGTTGGAAGGGAACCCATCAGGATCATTCAGTTCAACTCCTGGACCTGCACAGGACACCCCAAGAGCCACACCACGTGCCTGAGAGCATTGTCCAAATGCTGCTTGAACTCAGACAGGCTGGTGCTGTGACCACTTCCCCGGGGAACCTATTTTAGTGCCCATCCACCCACTGGGTGGAGAACCTTTTTCTGATACCCAACCTAAACCTCCCCTGACTAAATGGCTTCATGCCATTTCCTGGAGTCCCATCACTGGTTTCCAGAGTGAAGAGATCAGTGCCTGCCCCTCCTCTTCCCCTCATGAGGAAGTTTTGAACTGCAATGAGGTCTCCCCTCAATCGCCTCTTCACCAGGCTAAAAAGAAGTGGCCTCAGCTGCTCCTCATCCAGGTTCCCCTACAGGCCCTTCACCATCCTCATGGCCCTCCTCTGGATTCTCTCTGATGGCTTAATGTCTGTCTTATATTGTGGTATCCCAAACTGCACACAGGACTCGAGGTGAGGCTGCCCCAGTGCAGAGCAGAGTGGGACAATCCTCTCCCTTGCCCTGCTGGTGATGCTGTGCCTGATGCCCCCCAGGACACGCTTGGCCCTCCTGGCTGCCAGGGCACTGCTGACTCAGATTCAACTTGCCATCGACCAAGACCCTCAGGTCCCTTTCTGCAGTGCTGCTCTCCAGCACCTCATTCCTCAGTCTATACAYACAGTAAGGGTTGCCCTCTTGTAGGTGCAGAATCCAGCATTTGCCCTTAAACCTCATAGGGTTGGTGATTGTCCATCTCTCTAATTTCTCCATGAAAAATTAAATCCTACTTTAAATCACTCTGACTCATAACTTCTTTTCCCTTCCAAAGCAGTTTAGCTTTAGAAGCTATTAAATGTTATCTTTCTTTTACCAGACATCTCTGCAAAAGTTTTCCTATTTCTCTTCTTTTAGATACAGGATTTCCTTGAAACAAAACCCCAAACATCTGATACTTGCTACCTACCAAGGCTTTTACGATATTTCTCTAATATTTTTAATTAAAACATTCATAACATCTCTGGAAAGTAAATGTAGCAATACATTCCCTGATACAGATTAGGAAATAGAATCCAAATAAATTTAGATTAAGTCAAAAATAATAAATACGATCCCACATTTCTTTACAGATTAGACTTTTACTCTTTGAATGCTAAGAACTACATAAAGTCATCCTTCTTACAGGMTGATATGGCTGAAACCTGCCATTAATTTAATTTTACTCCAGCATATTGAGTCACAGATTGCTTTAGCCAGTCGGGTTATATTCAGATCTCTGTCAAAATCCAAGTGAACAAACACCCATTTTCCCAGGATGAAGCTAAAAAGCAGAAATCTGATTTTGAGGGTTGAACATAGGCAGGTTTTAGTCACTTGCCTTTACATGGGGAATAGGCAAGGACAGGTCTGATCATTTCTGCTGCAAGTAGAATGTGAATGAACCAGGAAATCCCTATTGAATTTAAGAAGTCATCTTAGCAACACCTATGAGGAAAAAAGACTTTTCATTTAAGATACTGTCCAGTTAATATTTTTAATAAAATGTGTAATACTCAGAACCAGGCTAAGAAATTAGTGCATTACTAGTACCAGCACAAGCTATATATACATCCAAGCATTTAATAAGCTGATAAAGTGCAGTGAGATATTGTAATACCTAACCATTAACTTTCTAGTACCTATGAGCAAAGGCCCTGTTGAGATTTCCTGTGTGTATTTTACCTTATTTAATCT
Source organism: Amblyornis subalaris (assembly GCA_018881555.1). Lineage (NCBI taxonomy): Eukaryota > Metazoa > Chordata > Aves > Passeriformes > Ptilonorhynchidae > Amblyornis > Amblyornis subalaris. The sequence goes on along the minus strand of JACAXG010000001.1, from coordinate 33,352,610 downwards.
TGCACATTGTTACAGACTTACAAATCCCATTCTGTCCTTCTCTCAGAGCCAAATTCAATTCTAAACCTTTCCGTCTTATCATTCACATCAAATGTTCATACAGAATGAGTCTGAAGAACCCTCAGTAACCCTAATCAACATCTGCCCTATAAATTCAGGTTAGATATATCGTGATGCTTTCTTGCAGGACTCTTAACACCTACTGGCAACACTGGCTAATAACATCAGCATGCAGCTCGTCATTCAGGACCAGCATAAATCAAATAAAAAGTAGAGTGTTTTCACTACTTAAAATAGTACAGTTAGATTAAATGATTCTGTTATTGAGTCACGTGCTACCTATATAAAGGCTTTCTTCAGAAGATTAATTTCCAGAAATTGCAATTCCAATGCACATGTAAAGATTTCAGTGGTTCAAAAGAGATGTAATTACTACTGTTTCATTACAGAATATGGGAAAGATTAGTTTTCCAATGCAAGTTTTGCATTTTTTACCACACAGAATTCATGCATGTGCCAAAATCCCTCTAACTCTCCATGCCCGGAAGACTTCCCTGGTATTTCATGGATTTGTTTTGAAAAACAACGTTACATCCAATATTACGAAAAGACACACACACAACAGAACAGACAGCTTTTTAATGAACTTCTTCATTTTGTGCAGTTTTTATCATTTTAAATGGTCAGGTCAAAAGAGGAAAAGCCTTGCATCCTGACTATGCTTTGGTCACACTATTCAGGTAATTTCTATGTATAAAGTCCTGAGAATGTGCCAAATATCCTTCAACATGATGGTTTCAAGAAGAGATTTATAGGTCGCCTAGTGCCATAAGACAATATAGAAAAAGGTGTGAGATGTGCTCAAAAATAAGACAGTAAGAGGAACAGCAACTTAACAGATGAGAAAAACTTCCAGACAGTTTTTTGCAGTTCTGGCTTATCTTTAGATACCCTAATAGAGAATAAAATTATAGAAAAGGTCACACAGAAGAAATAGCCAGCTCTTTCAAAGAGGGGAGATATGAAAAAACGTGTAATTGCAAGATAGCCCTCTTGTTTTTAACTAACATTTCTTGGTAGGATAACATTAACAGGGTATTTCTAACAGCTTAAGGTATTTTAAAATATCAATAATAAAAGATGAATTTTGCTCCTAGATAGTGGTTATTGTGGTATAGAACCCGGATTTTTTTGGATGGCATTCCTGCTTATTTATCCACCATACTGTGTGCTTAATAACTATTTTAAAATCTTTGCCTGTGATAGCCTAATCTCTTTGGAATGGGTTTCTTGGAAACTCTTTTTTCATAGATCTCCCAGCTTTTACTTAGGAATGAGTTTATTAGCAAGCAACATTACTGCAAGAACTCAAATTCTTATAATGATCAGTCTTCCCTGTTTAAACTTAGGACTTGAAGCTTAGAAAGAATTCTTTTATGACTTTGGGGGCAGGAGTATAATGAAACATCAGCTCTTCTAGCCCTAGCGTCTTTGATTTATTGTGATAATGTCCTACGAACAGAAGAACTATTTCTGGTGAATAACACCTAAACTACAATTAATGTGCCAATGAAGTTTCAGGGTTCTAACTTAGAAAAAGGGAGAATAAACCCACGGAAAAATAAATTCTATCATCTACAAAACATGGACTCTACTTCAGTCATGAGTAATACCACTGAAGTAATTGGAGAGTTGCTTCTGGAAAATCCTTATCTGACATACACTTCAAAGATTCATTTCAGAAAAGAGCATTAAACTAACATTCTGTTCTGCTGTCTACTAGGCTGTGATATTTCCACAAAGTGTCTCAGCTTCAACATCTCTTTCCTGGGTGACAATCCAACCCTTATTGAATTCAGTGGGTTTAGTTCACATAGTGCAACTGTACAGGTATTTTAAAGAGTTGTACAGTTTGACTGCTTGAAAGCTTTTTGCAAGCTTCTGGTATTTATCTGGTTCAAACTCTCAGCACTCCCATCCAATAGCAGAGGCAGAAAAAAACACATGGCCCAAATGTATCTTCACCCTGGTAGCTCCAGTTTCCCTCCTCTCTCCCTCCCCAGCTGGTTTTAGACTAGAAATTGTGGCCAAGGTTCAGCTGAGGCTAATAGCCTCTAAGAATTGTGTCTTTTCCACTGCTGCTCCCTTAGCAACATCAGGTACAATCAACCTTTAGCCTAGTAATTTCTAGTCAACATTTTACCAGGTTGTATCTTTTCATTCCACCCGTGGCTGTAGTCTGTGAAAGACATACAGTCGAGGGGAAACATCAGGAAGGCAACAGAGCACTTGGTATTGTAAGGTGAGAAAAAGCAAGCTCAGTAAACAAAAAAGACTTATCACTCTAGCATGTACAGTAAGTCACTTAACAGGGCAACATCAGGAAACAAAAGAAAATACTGTGAAAGTCTACAGYTCTACAATGTAGAATTCAGGACCACAGTTAAACAAGACAGTTGCTAGGTCAAAGTCAAGGCCTTGGGAACACAGTCTAGAGACACAATAAAAAGCAAGAGGTAATAAAATTCACTTGTATGAGGTCTCAGTAAGGCAATTTACTAACCAAAAGACTAGCCTTGGCCCCAGCTCATTGGCTTGCTGAAACTGCTCAGAGGTAGCTTCAGGCTTGTCAAAGCCTCGTGGTAATTCTGCAGCCAGTTCAGATGAGTGCCTTAACACTAATAGGGTTCCCTGGTTTTCCTGGCTTATTCCTGTTAGCCACTCCATTAGCCAATGCATTTATACTGTAATCTCGGATAGCCTCTGACAGTGTCTCCTCTGGAAATAAGAGTTGTCTCTTTCCTATTTATTCTCCCACTGACATCTATTGTATTGAAAAACAGCTTCAGCTTGAGTCCACACTTTTYCTGTCTGTGATCTGAACTCCTGTAAAAAGCTTGATCTTTTGTGTATATTTCTTTCCTGTACCCGATGATTTCAGAGTACTTAGCAGAACAAGTAAATGCTTTGGAAAGAAATGTCACATGAAAACAGATTTTCAGACAAAAGAAAGAAAACGGTGCAAAGTTCCTAATGATTTTTGATTAATGACTTGAATTTTCCATCTGCATAAACAACTCCTACTTTTAAGACTATGAACTCATACACCCTGTAGTTATGTTTGGCATTACACATCCTAAAAGAATACATTTATGAGGATTTTTTTTTTTTTACTTGGATAAATTGGTACATTCTTATTTACTAAAACCCAAGTTTTGTACATAGTCTGGATGCAGAAGGCAAGGTCTTGACAGCGAGGAGTTACAGAGAAGGCCTCTGTAAGGAGAGGCTGAGACTGCCCTGTTCTGGACACAGCAATTCCAGTCACTTCTGCAATGGACCCACTGCAGGACATGACTGAGCCCATTAGCCCCAGGTGTGGTGACATGTAAGGTATGTAAGAAAGGGCAGAAAATGCCACATGGTGTGAGGACGAGAGAACAAAAATAGTGAGATAATACCCTGTAAGCCCCAAGGTCACAGAAGAAGGAGGGACTCTAGGAGTCAAAGCAAAGTTTGCTTTCCAGTCTGTGGAGAGGACCCCACGACGGGGCCAGAGGACATTTCCTCAGGGAACTGTGGCCTCTGGAAGGACAGACACTGGAGAATGAAAAAAGCGTGAGGAGGAGGAGTGCGAGAGAGAAGCTGTTATGGACTGATTGCAGCCCCTATCTCCCTGTGTTTTTCTAGGGGCAGAATGGGCAGTGGTGGTAGGAGGAGAGGTTGAGAATGAAGGCATGAACATAAGTCTGGGAGAGAGGGAGGAATGACATTTTAATGTTTATCTTTGATTCTTACCATCCCCAAACTCTTTTAATTGGCAAAAAATTAAATTAATTTTCCCCAAGTCAGGTCTGCTTTGCTTCTGACAGTAACTGACAAGCCATCACCCTGCCTTTATCTTGACCCACAAGCTTTTTCATCATACTTTCTCCCCCTGTCCTGTTGAGGAGGGAAGATGAGTGACCAGGTGGGAGTTTGACATTTAACCAAGGTTAACCTACCAAGCACATGTACTAAGTTCCCCTTTAGGAACCAGGAAACTAAATAATATGTTCTATATGAAGTTTTCCACCATCAGATACATGTTCTAGACTCATCTTGCTAGAAAACTATGTCCAAATACATTTTTTCCTGCTTTTTGTCAAGAAAAAAATTAACAAAGATTATCAGTTCTATCCTGTAAGTATAAGAAATCTGATAACATCTTTTTTGTCTGTTTCTGAGTCTAAGATCAATGGATTATTTTAATTTCACTTAGTCTAAAATGTATAAGCAAAGTTCCTTTGAACTGTATGAGGGTGCTTTTGCCAATATTGCCTAAAGTTGCATTAGAAAAAAAAGTGTTTGAAGTTCCATGGGATTGGATCCAGAGGGTGCTCTGTCTTTTAATGAGAGCATATTCTTCACCGGCATATATTACCTTACTGAATACTTATTTTTAACATTTTGCATGAGTTATTATACTGTTTTCTGGCAATTAAAAAAAAAGAAAAAAAATTGTTTTGATCTTTAGATTTATTTACCTTAAAACATGTACCATTAAAGAAAGCATAACTGTAAGTATACAATACTGATTTCTGTTACGTATCATCTGTCATGTATATTATCGAGACAAGAGAACTGCTACCTGAAGTATGCTAATTTGATGGAACTAAGTCCCTGATTAGCAGCTAAATAAGTTTTTCCTTTAAAACTCTCAAGTTTCATTTGATTATTCACTCAACATATTTTTTTACTTTCCTTGATAAATCTATAAAATCTTAAAAAAAACCACCTCAGTTAATGTTTAAATTCACTGAACAATTCTACCATGGATTGCATTATGACATTTTTACAATGTAATTTAACAGTAAAAATTACAAACAGAGAACTGGATTTTTATAGATGTAGCTCCCACTATTTTATTCCTTAAGGATTTTTTCATCTTTTGAACTGGTTTATTTTGTAAGACACTCATGTTTTCTTGATTCTAGTTAAGAGGTGAAAAAACACGAATCTTCTGACAATTCAGATATCCAGCCATAAGGATAATATAAATACATATTTAAGGAAACAAAGAAAAGTACTACAGTAAAAATTACCATTTTAACAGTGGCAGATTTAGATTTTAGCAAAGTATTTTCAATCCTTAGTAATAACTATGTGCCTTCCAGCTGTATAAAATAATGATGTTGTTAAGTTTAGAAAATATAAACAATTTTTTTGTCAAGTATAATTCATTTCTACTAGAGGATCACCTGGGGGCCTATTAGAGACTAGAACAGTTCCAGTCTTTAGACCATTCTGGCCATTATAGTAGAAACACTTAAATGAATAACTTACAGACTTGTCAACATCTAAAAGGCAAACATGCATGCCTATTTTGGAAACATAACATGGTTCAGAAGGAAAACACAAGTTTGGTAGCTTCTAGTTCTTAATTCCAGCTTCAATTTTCTTAAATGAGATTTAGATTCTACATTACTTATACATTTCAGTTCCCCAGATATTCCTTATATAGCAGTTGCTTTATATCATATTTTTATTTGGTTATACTTCAAAAACTATGATGAAAAAGGGTACCAGTACATACAGCACTGTATCTTTATTAGCTGTCTAATGGACAGGGCTTTAAAAAGATCAGTTAAAGTGAAACATTCACAGTCTTGTGAAGTTACTTAGGATAGGTCTCATTTTAACTCCATAAGCCTCAATAAAGTTCATTGAAGCTGCCTAGAAATGATTATTGATGAAAGAAATGATGATGTTAGAAAGCCATACCTGAGAGAATAATCTATGTGGCATACTTACACGGGCATGACTAGCAGGAGATCTAAACAAATGGTGAGGCTAGCAAAGTGACAAAAGGATATCTAGACTTATCTATGGCAATGTCAGCAAAGGCTGCATCCGCATGGCTTATAAACACATTTTAATATTGAGGCAACTGATGCCCAAATTTTAAGTGTCCCATCATCTTGTGAGGTACTCAAACCTAGCTAAACAACARATACACAACATGGAATATCCTAATAACAGAGAAGAAGATGTAATGGGTCACAGTCCAATCTTGTAGTATCACTACATCACTGAATTCTTTCGTTATCTCTATTTAAGTTGAATTYTCTTACATACTTTACTCTGTTCCTGTATGATTGCTGTTTCAAAACCTCCTTCTTTCTCATTACACTGCCAGCCCAACTACAGTAATTGGTAGTTTATGCCATTTTGTTCTGGCAGCTTTTTTGTTCTAATAGCTATTTTGCATCTTCAGTATTAGTCTCTCTTTCGGCATAGGTTTAAAAAAGCACTCAACTTGTCTCTCAGTCAGTGTTTTGATGGCTCTTCAGTCTTTGCTTGAATCCACCATTGCTTAAGTCTTCACAAATAGGCTAAGTAGTGTCACTGCCTTTTGCCAACTACTGCCTCCCCCTTCAGAAAAGATGGTCCGACTTGTTCAAGTGAAGCCTTGCACAGTACTTTCCCTTAYAAAATAAAGATGAAAAGGTGTTATCTCCAGACACACAAAGATCTTTTCTCCACTTGTTTGCAGCTGTTTCTTTGTAATAGGAAAGCCTACCCATCCCTCAGTATTTCAAAGACCGTTGGGTTTCGTGACCTTCACTTCAGTATCATATTCTGAAGGTCTCAACAATGACAGTACTACCAAGACATTTTCTACGGATCAGCACCTACTTTTCTTGCTCTGGAACCAAGACAATCCATTGAAAGTAACTGCTTGTGTGTCTAATTTATAATGCTTTCTAAAAGTCTGACACAAGGATGTCCAGCCTCTTGAGGATTAAAACAATGCACCTCAGCATGAGTTCTGAGTTCAAGCTCTTGCTCCAAACCTTTTGGAGAGGGAATCAAGACACACCCTAAAATGGTATCAAACCTTTGTCTGAYGTCTTAGGAGCTTTTGATCACTTTTCTTAAATTGGCCAGAATGTTAATACTGTTTTCTCTTGTACTAAAAATACTTTGTCAATGGTAATCTAGAGTCTTCTTGGTCTTTTTGTAACAAAAGCGAAATATTGTAACAGATGTGGTTCTATGAAAATACTTAGTCTGTTTTATCAGTTTAATTTCCAGATTTAACCAGTACCTTTGCATAGTGCTCACCGAATCGTGTACAAATGTCAACTTGGGCCATCAAAAACTTATATCTTTACAGTGCCTTCCATTATGAAGCACAGACACATCCAAACAGTTTCTAGATTTAAACTCATATTCCCCTTAAACAAGGTCTAAATTAGAGAAACTAGATATTTTATACAACTGACAAATTTCAAAAGTTTTGCCAAAATATCAGCTTCTTTCAATTCTCTATGATCCTTCTATTTTGATATCAGTCAACTTCTGAGTTCTAGGTGGTTTTAAGCATTGCCCTGACAAAAAGTTTTGTGTTTTCCATTCTCAATTCCTCCTATTTCTTCAGCTGTGATTTGTCATGTCTTCTATTTTACCATATTCTTTCATAATTGCTGTTCGAGTATTTTTGGTGTTCCTAAGACTCCTTTTTAAAAAAAAAAAACAAACAATGTTAAACAAATGCGGTCAGCAGACAACAAATATTTAACACTTTTCAGCACTTTAATAAAAGGATTGAATAAATGCTCATCTATTTGCCCTTTCCCCTATCCATGTTACTTTGTTAAAAGAAAAGACAGCAGAAAATAAAAAGCTTCATTGGAATTGAGATCTTTTTTTATTTCTAGAGCTCAGTCATGTGGGATGAACTAATAAATAAATAAATAAATAAAGTGACTAAGTGACTCAATGGTCTTGAAGGTCTCTTCCAACCTGGTGATTCTGTGATTCTGTGACTCTCTCCAGTATGATGAAAAAAAMCCATATTCTCAAAATTCAGTTCTAGTCATCTGACTCTCAGAGATAAAGTGATACCAAAATAAAATTTAATTAAGATCAAAAATCTATACAGTTGATACTACTATTACTAAATAAACAGACTCCAATTCTTACAGTCTCAGAGGAGAAAGCACAAAATATAGTGGCACTTTTTTTTGTTTTTTTATAAGCAGCTTTCAAAATACAAAATCCAATGTTTGAATTCCTTATAGTGATTAACACATTCAAACTGATTTTCTGCTTCTTCCCTGCAGATACATTGCAGCAATGAGTCTATTATTGTTCATTTGACTAACTGCACATCCAGCTATTACAGATCACTTTGAAGCTTTCATAAAGTACGAGAGAGAACATTCTTTTCAAGTACTTTCAGTGCCTGCCAATTTGATAAATACATGCACTTACTGTCATAAATACAGGCAAGGTTTAGAAAATGAGGGATATTATAAAATGTGTTGCTACCTTTTTGCAATTTTTTGACAGTTTTACTCAACCTATATGTGTGTGACTGAGGTGTCTTACACAGTTAATGGTTCCKAGAGAAACAGTACTTATTAACCTTAAATATTCTCAAAAAAAAATACAAGTACATATTTTTAAGAATGAGATTGAATATTTGTTTATTTCCTGCGGAATAAAAATTGATTATACTACTTGGCTTTTCTCTAGTATAAAAGCAGATGAAACCCTCATTTGCACCTACATAATCTCCAGTTTGAATAGTCCATTGCATTAATGTGTGTGCTTCTTTCTCCCAAGTTACCTTCAGTTCTTTTTCATTCCTCAGACACACTTTCATCTCGATATTCAATATGCTCCTAGTACAAGGCCAATCTCAATTCCCTAGTTCTGAAGGAAGAAAATTAATTCAGTGTTACACATGTGTTTTCTCAATAAGGTTATTTGATTTTACTCTTTCACGACGTGCAGTGTTGAGGTTTTTTGTTAGCTTATTTTTGCTTCTTCACTTTTCTGGTTTTGCATTTGGTACAAAATGAAATCAAGAAATAGAACAATCTCGTTTCTATCACTTTAGATTTTTTTTTCCTGATATGACAGGCAGACTGGTGAAGTGTAAAGCAAAAAGTTTAAAACCAATTTATGTTATAGTATTATTCCACTTGGAAGATAACCAAACTTTTAAAAAGGAAACCAATCATTATCTTTACGACTGAGGAGAAGACCTCATTTTTAAAAATGCAGTGACAAATTTTCATTACCCTTTCCTGGAAAGATGTTTTGTTCTCTCTTGCAGATAAGACTGGTCTGAGGACAGTGATTTCAGAAAGTTCTAGTATCCCAGTTGAAAGAACTGAGACCTTTTGTTGCATTTCTCAGCTGAAAATTCTGGCTGTTCTGAGTGAAAACGGGTAAATTCCTTATGGGTGGTACAAGTCCTCTGTTACTGACAAGTATTTGACATCTCCTTGGCCATGCAGTACTCTCTGAGAAAGTAGTTTCTAAGTCTTTTCCTTTTATTTTCATATCTCCATAAAAAATTATAGAGACAAACTTTCTTCCTTTGCTTCCCTCACTTTATTTACATGACGAAAAGTCCTTTATGTTCTACTGGGTATATTTTCTACTGGGTGAAATTTCATGACTGTTCAAATATGTGATTAATTATAGATAACAATGGCTTAAAAGGAGTTTTCCTAATTTACAGTCAGCTCAAACAATTCCTTGATAGATATTTTATTTGCATATACTACCTGCAAATGGGAAATAAACATATTTTTAAAATAAAAAAGATCAGGTCTATACCTAAAATTTACAAAAGCCTACTAATTATAGTGTCACGGCATCGGTTTGGTCCATAGCCCACACGTGGTGTTTTGATGTCGAAGTGCATAAAGTTAACAGATTAGAAGAAAGACTGCCTACTGTTTGGAGAGTCCTGAAAATATCTGCGCCTGGTAGGAAATGTGAGGGACAAAGTGTTCCTCTTCAGAACAACTTGTCTTGATTTAGTGTTTTAAAGTGTGAACTTTAATTAAAAGAAAAATCTTCAATGACTAATTGCCATTGACACCTAAATATATTCTTACTTAGTAAATAACTGACTAAAAACAGCTTTTAAAAAACATCTATTTCTTACAGCATTCCAAGGCGTTGAATGCATCTCCCAGCAGGAGCTGATGTTTTAATGATATAACTCCGTACCTCCTAGAAAGAAGACTAATGTCAGGAAGCATTGTAGGAAAAATAATTTATCAAGACTTGAAAAGCACAGTACCAATAGATTCAGATAAATCTGATTTCCACTTAGGTTTTTAAGGCAAGATGTACTTTCTTCCAGATCAATTGAGCCTTTCTTAATCACTTTTTTAAGCAAGACAAAATTAGAACCAAGCTTTTAATGATACTGTGATGCTAGTTCCATTACTGTGTTCAGGTAATASAGAATACAGCTCCAACCAGGATTTGCAAATAAAGTGAAAGTGCATTTAGTTATGCATTTTACATTTATATATAGTTATATAATATTTATAACTGTCCAGCTGCAATGCATTCTTCTTTGATAATTATTTCAATTTCACTTCCTTTTACAGCAGCCAGCACATATCTTTCTTTATCAAGCAGTTCAAACACTAAAAAACTTAGTATGTCCATATTTACAATGAACATGCACCTAGGCAAAAATCATGTGGAGGCTGCACACTGTTCCTCTGATCTGCTCTGTATATTTGTTATCCAATACTGCCTGTTACCAGCATAGCTGTAATCAAGTTATCCCACTTTTTGAATATAGCAGTATTTGACTGACCATCGTCTTTATGTAACAATATTTCTTTGTTTTTCTTTACAAATCTTTTCATGTGCAATATTAAAATTCCACACAGTCTGTGAATAAAACAGATAAGTCATTTTCTCTAAGGAAGAAACTATTTGGGTAGATTAAAAGCAGCAGGTATACCTGTGTGTATATGAATTAGCAAAGCTACATTCTAGSTCTTTTTAATGGGTATAGTTACAGAGAGAGCAGGAAGCAGTGGAAGAAGATGGAGAGAGAGTCAGCATTGTTTAAAAAATTTAAGTCAATCTGCAGTGCATTCCCTGTGCAGGCTTGACAACACAAAACAAAGGCATCTAATGAGTGCCTCTGATCTGCATGTGTTGCTCCTTCTGCTTTAGGGAGGTGTTCAGCTTACTTTATTCACAAGTCATTAAACAAGCTTGGTGTGCTGGTTTTTGGCTGGGGTAGAGCTAATCGTCTTCACAGTTCCTAATACAGGGCTGCGTTTTGGGTTTGTTCTGAAAACAGGATTGATAATATAGACATGTTTTTATTATTTGTGTAATCCGAGCAGGAGTTACACAGAGCCAAGACCCTTTCTGCTATTTGTACTGCCACACTGGCAAGGAAGTTGAGTGTGCATGGGAGGAGACACAGCCAGGACAGCTGACCCCAAATGACCAAAGGGATATTCCATTCCATATGACATCATGCTCAGCATATAAAATACAGGAAGAAGGAAGAAGTAGGGGGATGTTTGGAGTGATGGTGTTTGTCTGCCCAAGTAACCATTATGTGTGATGAGGCCCTGCTCCCCTGGAGATCGCTGAACACCTGCCTGCCCATGGGAAGCAGCGAATGAATTCCTTGTTTTACTTTGCTTGTGTGTGCGGCTTTCATTTTCCCTATTAAACTGTCTTCATCTCAACCCATGAGTTTTCTATCTTTTACCCTCCCGGATTTCTCCCCAACCCTACTGGTGTGGGAGCCACCGAGCAGCTGCGTGTGGCTTGCTTGCTGGCTGGGGTGAAACCACAACACTGGGTATCTGTGAGCTGGCAACCCTGATGTCCTTTCCATCAGTCTGCGAAGGCTCAGCAAGTCAAGAGTAGCAGGCAGAGCTCTCTTGAAGGCTTCCTACTGGCAATGCAGAAGAGTTTTTCCCCTGCTCCAGTGTAGGGTCCCTCCCACAGGAAACAGTCCAACAGAAACTTCTCCAATGTAAGTCCAACCCACAAACAGCAGTTCTCCACAAAGTGCTGCAATGTGGGTCACTCTTCCATGGAATGCAGTGCTTCAGACACAGCCTGCTACAGCGTGGGTCCTCCACAGGGTCACAAGTCCTACCAGGAAACCTGCTCCAGTGTGGGCTCCTCTCTCCACGGGTGTGCAGGGCTGTGCCAGGACCCTGCCCAGCATGAGTCTCCCACAGGGTCACAGCCTCCTCTCAGGCATCCACCTGCTCTGGCATGGGATCCTCCCCAAGCTGCAGGTGGATCTCTGCATCCCCATGGTCCTCAGCGGGCTGCAGGGACATGGCTGCTTCACCATGGGCTACACCACAGGTTTCAAGGACATCTCGGCTCCAGCGCCTGGAGCACCTCCTTCCCCTGCTTCTTCACTGACCTTGGTGTCTGCAGAGTTATTCCTGTCACATATTCTCATTCCACTCTTCTCTGGCAACAATTACATCTGCATAGTATCTTTTATTTTTTTCCTTCTTAAATATGTTATCACAGAGGTGCTACCACCGTTTATGATTGGCTCAGCCTTCGCCAGCAGCATGTTCATCTTGGAGCCAGCTGGCATTGGCTCTGCTGGACATGGAGGAAGCTTCTAGCAGCTTCTCACAGAAGCCACTCCTGTAGCCCCTCCACTGCCAAAACTGGGCCATACAAACCCAGTGCAGAAGTGCATAAGAAGAGACACAGTATGCTAAAAAGTTAAAACCTTCTTCACTTATCAGAACAGAATTAAGAGACAACTTTTTTTTTTTTTATATTCATAGCATTTAGGTGAGATTTATCACACAGAATTAGTCTAGATAGCAATCAAATATTCTTGTATTTCTTAAAAGAATCTTAAAATAAACATACACACAGGATTGCTTTAATAATGAACTGTTTTGGTAAGCACTGACTCCAGTGCTGTAAATTGTGTCCTTCAAGGGGAATGGTCTAAAACTGATTAATTTATACACAAACACTGATATAGCTCATTTCTGAAATAAATATAGTGGACTGTAAATAACAAATACATTACCTAACAAGTTCTTCTAGCTGTATCTGCTACCTGCCTCCCACATTCTGTCTCCAACCTCCTCTAGTGTTTACTTGATCATGGCACTGTTGACAGCATGACAGCAAACAAAGCTGACCTCTTTTCAGAAGGTAAATTGGCTGTGTTCCCACAGCAAATCATGAGGGGGTGGCCCTTTTCATGAGTGGTTAATCTTCATAGGCTTTGGGTTTTTTTCTGTAACAAGTCTTTACTTGCTGGCACAAAAAACTCTAGTTATCATAAGTAATAGCTCCCTAGTTAGCTCTGTTTTGATTTAAGAAACAATGCTATGAACCTTCTTTCTCACAAGTTTTGTACAGATGGTTGTATTTTGAAGAACACATGCAAAAATGTAAAAAAAATTCTAAGTACATATGAAAGCATGCAAAACTTAACAGTGAAAGTCTATGATTTTAAGAAAAATCAGTAATTTTATGCTTAATTTTAAAGTATGATGAATCAAGAATTAGGATTATCCATGGAGCTATAATAAYGCCTTACTTAATATAAACAATTTTGGGGGTTCTATCTTATGAGACAGTACAAGATAAAACTGTCTAGAAAGCCTGTTTCCTATAAAAGCACAGGTTAAAATGGGATGTCTTTTAAAAATTAAATATATGTAACAAGATTAAATATTTGTCAAATAGTTTGTAACAATTAATTTGCACTTTGAACACATACTGAGCCTTCCGTTATTCAAAGAAAACTTTCCACATGTTTGCTTTTCTGAAACTCTCATAACTTATCAGAAGGCAAATTTACAGCAAAATAACTTAAAGCTTTAGACATCCTGGCAGTTTATAGAGTCAGCACAGATGACAGAGTAATGAGCTTTTAAGAACTTTATCTGAGGCAGGGGGAAGATTCATCATTTATCTTAGAATTTTGAGAGTAATTCTTCACTGATATCTCTTCCGATTAGTAAAATTGCATTGTTAAAGAGCAAGAAAAAGTTTTGTGTCCTTGCTTTCTCTCTTTTTTTGCTGTAAGAYATTGGTTCATTGATTACATTGGAAAAAAACTTGCTCATGAAGTATCTAATAAAAATCGTAGAGTAAGGAGGGTTAGGCACCCACCAGCTGTTACATTTTCCACTCTGACAGGTAAATTATATAAAAGCTGTCCTCATGGCTACTTATGGTTCGCCCCATTTCCTGTACAATATCTCAGAAGTATTTTATTGAGAAGAAATAGGAGATGAAGCTAAAGAGATTTTGTTTGCAAAGCAAGATAATGAGTTTACTTCCAGAAGCAAAGAAGCTCTTGGGTTCACTGAGAAGTCAAAGCAAGTGGCAGCAGTGGCAGAAAGCCCTGTGACACTTGTACTACAGCAGTTCTCCAAGTCTCCCATCCTGTTAGATGCCAAATAAACACTGCAAAGGTCATTACCCAGCTCTACAATCATTTAGCGATAGGATAACAATGTCTGTTTCGATGATTCAGGTGCCATTGACCGATGAGAAACTGAGGAAGAACAATAGAACAGAGACAAGTTTGTCAGGAAGTAAGAGACTTAGATTATGAACTACTGTAGAAAACAGTCACAAATGGAATGGGAGAAGGAATGCACTTTTTTTCCTGATATTTTAGATTTTCTTTCTTCACTATTTTCTTTAAAAAGAAACCATAGCAGAGATCATGGAACCAAAGGAGAAATGTGACTGATATGACAGACAAGTTAGAAGATCTAGACAGTGCAGCTTGGGAAGCATGGCAATTACCAGGAAAAGAAGCTATGTTGGCTATAACTGGGTGTAAGTCAATTTTTTTACATTTCTTCACTAGAAAGGCCACTGACCTTGAGGGCAAGATTTCTGATGTTACATTTCACTTTAACTAGGCAAATTTTAATCACATGTATGAGTTTCGTATTTTTGTGGTTGACAAGAAACCGTTATTTATGATACTATTACACACTGAAACTTCTCACCACCACACAGAATTGAGCAGCAAGAGAATATATTCCTTACACTAACAGCTAAATAACTAACCACGAGCCATAAGGATGCAGTCACAAAGTTTTAACTTTTTGCTGCAAGAAACTTATAAATTCAATGGAAATCTTTTTAAAGAAGATAGCTGTAGGTAAAAGACAGARAAAAGATGGAAATTATTTGCATCGTATGAAAATTAAGGGGTAGATTTAGTATGCAGTACACCATGTTTTCCTGCTACACCCTTATTCTGAGGTACAGCATGATAAGAAAGACAAACCTGCATTCTTCTTTGAGTAAAGGTATACAATGTTGTCTACCTTTTTTTTTTTCATCCTTTTCAATAATCCCATGGAAATTATTTTAATTCAAATATTAATGAACAAGTTGTCCTTTAAAACAAAAAAATAAGGAAAAAGAAGATAAATTCTTGTGGGCTTAATATGCATGACATAAAATATTAACAACTTTAGAAGTTAAAGCTACTTTGCAGTGTGTTGTTTAATTTAAAATATTTGTATTTTTATTTTGAATAAACAGACATCTCTGCTCGCTGTCACTATTCTGAGAAAAGGAGACAAAAATACTGAAAGAGACTTGCTGTACATGACAGCAGGTTAAAATACAGCATATTTGGAACAGAGCTTTGTACCATGTAGCTCTTGCAATGCACTGGTTGAATTATGACGAGTAAAGTGAATCTYGTTTTTTTTGCCTTGTTATCTTCAACAAAATTTACAGTATTTGGAAAAACAGAGCATGCCTCCAATCTGCTTTTAGAACAAAGCTCACAATATAACAATTCGTTAATTTTGTTTTGTGTTCATCAGGTCCCTTTCACTACATTTTCATCAATTGTGCAATGCCTTTCTGGCTTCAGTACTATGGATCTTGGATGTACAAATATTATTTGCTGCATTGTGATAYGCTTTAAGGAACTACCTCAGCATATGTATGGTTGCTTGCATCCTTGTGTGACCACAGCAGATAGGAACTGTAAGTATGTGCTGGTTTGACTGTAAACCAGCAGGGGAAATTAACTCCACACAAAATACCTCGAGAGATTTTAGGTCAAAATTACGATTTTAATAAAAGAGGTTAAAATAAATGCAGTAATGCAGAAACACCAGCCTAAACAAACCGACAGAGTCACGGTACAACCTGACACCCTGTTGACCAGGGTGGTAGCTGTGTAGTCCAGTTAGGCACTGGTCCTGTAGAAGGTCTGGTCCGGAGACCTCTGRGTTCCCAATTGTCTGGTAGTCCAGTGATCTGCTAGTCCAGTGATCCAGTGGAGTGGAGTCCAGTCGAGTCCAGTCCAGAGGAGTGGAGTCATTTCTCCCATCTCAAAACCTTGCTTTTATGTCGTGTTTCTTGGCTGGTACCTCCCCCAGAGGCGGGGACTTCCACAATGGAAGAGGATTTTCCTGGCGTTGTATTGGTTGCTTTGGCAATGAGCTCACACGAGGCTCTTGAAGGAGTCCAGGGTTTCTGACATTCTGTTCTTACCAAGTCCCGTAATGAGCCATTAATCAAGGTACTTCAGTCAGGGTGGTTCCGAAGTTCTGTTTGGTCCATGCTTATACAGCCCGGTGATGGGCCATTAATCAAGATAATCTACTCAGGACAGGTTGTGCTAATGGGCCATTAGCTGAGAYGATCTGTTCAGGATGGGTGGTGCTTGCTGTCGGCCGGAGTAGTTATCTCAGTTGAGATAAGGAGTACCTCAGGGATCATGTGTGTAACTGTGAACTATCCTGCTTATGTGGGTGGTAATAGAATATATGGTTAACTCAGGACAAAGCACCGCAGAGCTGTCCAAATTACTCTGCCTGAAATATTTTTAGAAAGCAATACAGAAAATAGAGAAGAATAGAAAAGCCACTATAATGATGGCATGTGAGCCATCTCTTTTTCTTGAAGAGACAAATAACCGGACTGAAAAGTACTGCTAACAACCTTGGTTTGGAGACAAAAATAATTCAACAATCCTAACCACAGCCTGGGATCTCAAGTTCAGACTCCATACCACAGCTTGGTAAACATCTACAAGGTGAATTTATAATTCTTTATCTATCATGGAAATCAAATTTCTTGTTAAAAAACAAGATTATTTTTAATTTTCTTTAAATGCAAATGTGTATCAAATGTATTTTATGTTTGGAAGCTGTCATGTGGTTGAAATCTTAAAGCTATTTTTTGTTCTGGTAATTATAAGAAACTGATATAAATGTTTATTATATTTAACATTTTTATGTCATTCAGCTCCATCTGTTCCCRTCTTGGCTCTCACAATTTACCAGGTACCTGTTTCAGAAGACAGTACATATATTCAATGRCTAGCAACATGTCCAGTCCAAGATAAAATTTTCTCTCTCAGTGGTTTAAATTGCCAACAGAACTCTCATTTAAACCAATGAAAAATGGTAATATAGAATAATCAAATACTTCATAGTTCATCAGAATTATAAATTGCTTTACCAAGGCGTAAAATAAGTTTCAGCAAACTGTCCATAAAATTAAGTTGTGCTTCACTTAAAAAYAATCTGTAACCTGACAGGAACAAAATTCATATTATCCAGCTGTTCCTGCCCGTCAGCTGAGGACATGGAGCACAAATCCAARTAACGTGAGATAAACAACACCAGGAAGATGAGTCTGGCAGCGGTGAATATCTAGTATGTTAAATCATTTTTCAGATTAAAAGACAGGTGTTTTCTGAAAGTCTTAATTAAGGCTAGAAATATTTCTCATTGATTACATATACCTCTTGCCTTTGGATTTCTCCCTTTYCAAATGTATGAAAATGTAATTTTTTCTTCCTGATGATCCATTTCCAAGCTTGTGCTACTTCCTTCCCCTTTGTTGTACTTCAAGAATACAGCAGCCACACACACTCAGGACACCTTAACTCTGAATTACACATTTGGGCCAATGATCTGTGCAACTCTCTTGCTTAAAAACCATTATATTAACTGCACGTTAAGAGTGCAGTATTCCCGGTTCTCTTTCCATGTATGCTACTTTGGGTACACATGGCCTTGCAGAAATACACATTGATAATAATTATGTGTTCCCGTATTCATTAGGATAGAATTATTAGAGGTATTTATCAGATTGAATAGTCACCACTGCTGACAGATTGTTAAAGTTTGCTATTTAACTCTACTGATCTCAATCTAATATCAATGCCCTCTACTTTCCACAAGTCTCCTGGAGATAGAGTTGTGATAAGCTACTATATTTTAGCATTCAAACCCATTTTGTAATTGTTTTCATCAGTTAATAAACATCCTCAATTTTCCACAGAAACTTAGGGTTTTGGTTTTCCTCATTTCACTGGATGAAATTATCTATTCTGCAAATCAGATAGATTGTTCAGTCTGATTACTCTGGTTAATCACCTTAGGATTTTGTGACACATACAAAAAAGCACTATGTTTAAAGGGAGCTTGAAAAAAATTGCAGTATCTTTGTTTCAGTGTTATGAAACTGGTCACCCTTTAAACATACACACACATGAAAGAGATGTCATGAGGCAGTAAGGATTGCATTTTGACATTGTTCTTTGCTAAACAAATTAGTAATAAAGCACAGGGATATCAGAACAGGTACTGATTTAAATGCTAGTTAAGACAAAGACTAGTAACACTTAGCCTACATTATTAGTAGTCACGTTTTCGTATTATATKACAAAAGAAATGTCAACAGAAAGCTCAGGCACATCAATTAAGGCTTGTTACTCCCTTATGGCCAAGTATAAGATCAGCCATATAATCTACACATCTTCGGCTATGTCTTTTGTGGTATGAAAGGTCTGCATAAAATAGCAATGAAGAATTCAGGATGAAAGTCTAGTTTAAGAGGAAAAAAAATCACACTCATTATCCAAAGACAAAAAGCTTTTGTTGCAAACTTATTATCTTACTAAAGAAAGTGCATATTTGTGTCTGAATTTATTAGTGAGATTTTTCGCTGCTAAAAGCAACTCTAAGGAAGATACATGACTGCACAGAAACACACTGAAATAGTCCAAGAGATGTGAYGAATGCAATTTTGTGATGACTCTGATTTATCATAGAGATAGCATCACATCACACACGACAGTACTGATGTCCTCTCAGTAGACAAGAGTTCAGCTGCAAAATCAACTGATGGGCTGTATTTGCATTGGCATTGTAGTAATTGACAGTATAAACCTCTGTATCTACAAAACTCACATTCTTGCCCTCCACTGCAATCTGATGCTGGCTTATTCCAGYAAAATATCATGTTGTCTTCTCCTGAACATCTGTTATCCTGCAGTTTTTCCTACATATCAGACATGCTCTCCTCCAGCTCCAGCAGTCAGCTTTCACACACAAACAGCACTGCATATCCTTTCACATTTCTAGTATCATTCACCCATCATCGAGTAACTGAACAGTCAAATTTTTACTGTTAATTTTTTACTTGTCCAATCTCAAAGGAACCCTCAGCAGCTCACTGGACCCAAGACAATCTCTCTTCCGTTAAGACAACTGAAACACAATCATTTCATGAAGCTTATTTTCCTTTATTCAAACTACACACTCGGATGTTTCTAGCTGTGATTGAAACAATGCTGCATCCTAGAGACTAAAATGACCACAGGTTCAGGGTTGAGTTCTGTTTGGTTTCTATGCTATAAGGTCAAATCTGGGGGARAACTTCCAGCTGTTGACAGACAGAAGATTTATCATCTGACTGTAGCMGTTTCAGCACTGAGACACTTGGTAGTGATTATGGCAGTGATGAATCAGTGGGTAGAAGTGTGAGAAACAAAAATTGATCATTTCTGCTGCCAAGGCAATTGTTATAATTCATAATCATAGACAATTCTTGTTAAACATTCATGGTTTAGATAGCTTTAAAATAAAATTTWAAAAAAATAATGAACAAAACTGCCCAAACCCCCATATTGGTTTTTTTTTTCCTTAATATTTCAGTAGCCATTTTAGATTTGCAAATCTCCAGAAGAAAACAAGTAGGTGGGAGTATTTCCCAGGCCTGGAGCATTCACTGTGGTGAATATTTAGCAGAGCTGGAATAACAGAATAGGGTTTTTAAATTGACTTCCTACCTAATTCTCAATCCCTTTCCTTCTTCCAGGTCACAACATTTTGTAAATGGCATGTTTTAATCCAGCATGGCCCTTGTTTTACATTGAAATTATTATATACTGTATACATCCTAATATCACAGCTTCTTTGTGCTATTTGTATAACATTTGTGAATCCCATGCCAGAGCTGTATAATAAACATTTGTGTATTTTAAATGGCAATTTAACAGATTTTTGCAGCATCAACTGCCCTTTTCTCCACTCTGCTTCTCAGTGTTTTGCTACTGCTCTCCAGCACAGAATTCAAATGAAGCAGCAGCTTCTCCCCATTCTGAATCTCACCCTACAACAAGTACACTGCCACTSATATTCAGGAGATCACCTAGTTCTGCATAGAAAATTATGCACAATTTAATCTAATTCAGTTATTGTTTGTTTATATTGCTTAAAAGCTACTCTTTAATGCATTCAAGAGAAAAAGCACCATCTTTAGGAACTAATTCAGTTTACTAAAAATGTAGCAACACACTACTATAGAAACTCTGATGGGTGAGGTTGCAAAACMGTAGTTAAATAACTAATTTCCAGAAGGCTGTACAACAGGCTTATTTCTGTGGGGACATTTGTTTGCTCTGACTGAGCATGAATTAACCTTTGAGTTGTGATGGCATGCAAGGAAAAAAATAAAACTATTAATCCCATAGCCCAAACTAATCAGAGTTAATATTCAGTCTGGGAAGCAYCCTATCTCTAATTAACATGAAAATAAATATTTTAGATTATTTTTGAATCTCTAGGCACATCTCAATTTTAATGTATTTCAGTCAAACTCTTTTCCTTTACCCTTCAGACCTATATTCTTCTGAGCTAATTTCTTTGGTATTTTCAATACTAGACAAGAAATCGCTGTAGTTAGTTTTAAATAAGACTGCAYAAAAGAAAAGATAAATGGTTCTAGACAGCCATACTGCTTTGTGAAGTAGTGAACTGTGCTATAGGTTGACATATCCTTAAAACTGCTGCTAAATCATGAAAGCTCAAAAGTCAGAACAGATTATTGAAATGTTCTTAAGTGGATTTTTGACACCATTTTTACTTGAGCTATGAGGATATACTACAGCATAAGGTGACATTCAGAAGTGGTTTTTGACATGAAATACATTACTACTTGTCAGAGTATGCAATGGAGATTATAGTATATATAGACTTTTCATATATTACATGGTAGATAATGGATTCTTTGAAAGCATTTTATGATGTATTACATTAACCTCTAAAGTAAAATATGACTATATGCATTTTTAAGTTATTACATACTTCATTAATAAATTATGAAATACTTTGAACTATTGAGATGATGACATGTAGCTTTCTATCTGATTTTCTAATAATAAGGTATA
Organism: Amblyornis subalaris; assembly: GCA_018881555.1. NCBI lineage: Eukaryota > Metazoa > Chordata > Aves > Passeriformes > Ptilonorhynchidae > Amblyornis > Amblyornis subalaris. The sequence goes on along the minus strand of JACAXG010000001.1, from coordinate 33,331,321 downwards.
TAATTTTTTTGTTTTCCTGGTTAAGTAACCTCGAAGTATCAGAAAAATATTGTTGTTATTTCRTTACAGTCCTCTATTTCAGAGTTTTCAGTAGCCACTCTATATTCTACTTTGTGACTTGTGCATATGTGTTTCACAGTTTACTAATATAATTATTATATGTCAGCCCTGGTCCTTATCCTAACATGCAATGCTCTGAGCCACTGCAATGCTTCAAAAGAATCACATTTTCCTTCCAGTTGCTGTTAGAATAAGCACTCCATCCATCCTCATTTCTTCCGAGTGGGTTGTATATAGTTTTCTAACCTGATGGAAGGCAACAGGCCACTGTACATCCCTGCTCCTTTTTCCCTCTTATTCTATCTATCATCAATAACAGAAGTCTAGAGGTTAAAATCCAAACTAAGCTTCTGTTTAGTCATTTAAGCCACATTAACAGAACTGAGACAAATATCTACAATCATACAATCTACAACCATAAAGTCTGCAAGTAGGAGAGAGCTTTTTTGAGCAACCAAACTCAATCCTTAGAGGCTTCAGAAAGTTGCAAAGACTAATTTGCTATTTTTTGAAGGCATTTCTACCTAGCACTAATTGAAATCTGAACCATTAAAATTATTACTTTTAAAAGGTGGGGATTTTTTTTTCCTCTTTAGCTATAGTTCTTTTAAATAGAGGAAAGTGCATTCCCTTGAACTTGCTAATCAGCAAACATAATTTTTTATTAAAAAATAAATATACACCTTCTATTAAAAAGTTGTTGGGTTAACATACCTAAGACTTCTGTTTCTGCTGAAGTTATACTGCAATTCCTTTTAATTTACATGATACATGTTCAATTTCTTTTCAGTAAAGTTGAACTTACTATCACAGCTTCATTTATTTATCTTGTGCTGGTATGATCTCTAGTCAGTAACATATTTCCTTCAGGAAAATATATTTCCATGCAGTATATGTAACATACTTAAATTTAGAAACACGTTGTAATTAACAAGAGAAGGAAAGAGCTGTAAATGATAAAGTCCATTTTATAAGTGATCATAAATATAGGTAAAAACCTTATTTTCATATTGCTCAGATAGTGCAGTTGAGGATACTTACTTAACAGCAAAAGATAGCGGAACTCACCACTTTTAATCTTAGAAGAAATTTAATTTATGATGATGAAATGCTAATAACAACTCAGTGACTTCAAACACATGATAGAACCAGGCAAGTCTATTTAAATGCTGTTTTGACAGAGATTTTTTTGAAGCTAAACACCAATTAAACACCAATAGGATTAGAGCATTTTACACATTGCAACTTCTTTGAAAATCCCTACTGCTCTCACAGTACATAACTTGTGATGTACTACAGGCAGTGTAAATTTAAGATTTTATTCTTTCAAATGGTGAGTTAATGGGAATTGAATGGGCAAATATACTTCAAAGGAAAATTTTAGTTTACTTCACTCCTCAGAAGAAAACAGGTATCTCATACAGAGGATGGACCAATACTGAACACAACGTGTGAAGGATCTTCACTGAAGAACTTTGAAGAGGAGTTTCCAGAGGACAACAGGGATTGATTGAGTCACTGCCCAAGTATTTGCTGTGCATTCAAGTATCCCAGATACCCTCTAGGCAAATAGCACGACCCTTAGCTGTTATTTCAGAAGGACACACATCTTTTGCCAGCCCTGAGATAACCTTTCAAATCATCTGCTGTGAGAGTACACAGGGGAAAGAGCAGCTGCCACAGACTGCCATCTTTGTCAAAACTCAGCTGAGAAGAGCCTGAGACAAGAAAAATGAGCAATGAGGCAGAGCTGGAGGTCATGGTCACACTGGGGGTGAAGGGCTTGAAAGACTGTTCTTGCTTCATTTACAGATTTGCAATTTTAGAATAGTTTCATTTCCCTGGGCACTGGTGAGGACAAACAAGACCTCTAAGGAAGTTTATCAGAGCTGACTGTACCCAAAGCTTTTGTCTACACAGAAGAGAAGAGGCAAGTTATTGTTATTGAAGACTCCCACCTGTGGGCACCAATGCACCAGTCTGGTGGCTTGACCCAAGTTAGCATCTCAGATTCATTGCTTGGCCAGATCTAGGTTCCAGGCTGCTGCAGAGGCACTGCTGAGGCTTGTCTGCCTCCTTGATGTATTGCTTTTCCATTTGGACACTGTTGGTATGCTGGGGGGTAATGAAAAGCACATTGAGAACAACTGCAAATCTCTGAGGGCAAGGATAAAAGGCATGAGGGGTCCCATGTTGTGTCTGCTCAAGCCTGTCACTGAGGGGAAAGACTAGATCAGAAGTGGTCTCATCTAGCAGGTCAACAACTGCCTGTGTGTGCCTGGTGTCACACTCAGGGCTTTGGCTGGGGGATCCTTTCTGTGCCCTTGCAGCAAAGGCCAACTGCCAGGCTCTTCACAATGGTTCACAGTAGTAGCATGAGAGGCAAAGAACACAAGTACAAACATGGGAAATTCTGATTAGGTATTAGAAAAACATTTTTTTGTGTTGGTGGAATAGTGGAACACATTGCTCAGAGCAGTGGTGGAATATTAGTCCTTGGAGACGGGGTTGTGCAGAGCCTTGAGCTACCTCATCTAATTAGATCTGTTCTGAGCAGAGTTTTTGACTTCTGGAGGGTCTTTCCAATCTCCATGATTCTAAACAACTAATGATGGGCACCAGCTCTGCACCCCAAAAATTACTAGCTACCCCTGCTAGTCTTTTAGAGGGATCTCAGAAGACTTGCTCAGATGCTTTTATTATGGATACCTAGGAGAAGGTTAGATGAATCTCAGCCCTAGCTTTTATTTTACTGCACTTTGAAACTCATAGGAATTCAGGCACCTGAAAGCCTTAGAGCCTTTGATTTTATAAGTTCAAATCTTATTGAAAATAATTTCTGAGACAGAAAGCTTCTTTTTGTAGTCCTCACAATATTTCTAAAGTATAATCACTTTTTCTTACAATATCACTGGACAAATTATTCACCATTGGACTGATGAAAGAGAAAGGCAGCTTTTTTTCACCGAGATGTTAGGAATGGTTACACCCCAATATCTGTAAGGTTGTGTCACTTATTTACTAGCAACAGTTACAGAAACAATTTCTCTTGAAGCAAAACATCTCTGTGTTCCAGCTCTCACTGGAATATTTAAATTTTTATTCTGTGCACTTGTCTCCTAATGCTTATTTATATGAATAAAATCATTGATTCAGTTAACATTTTTGAGTTAGTGACTGTGCTGGAATTCTTGAGTAGTATAATGGTTACTTTACATAATACTCTTCATAATATTCTCTTGAGATTTTTGATATTGGTATAATTCTTCTAAGATGCTTTAAGTACAGAATAACAAAGAGAAAAACATGAGTAGAAAAACATAAGACAACAGAGGCAGGGATGACTGTCTTCTTCCTAAGAGCAAAATAAAAAGCTCTTAAGAATTGAACTGGTATTTACAGAAACATACCTTTTGGCAGTATTACCAGAGTAAAACTGTTCAACCTTGTATTATAAAAATCAGTTTTCAATTGCACACTGCATCGCTTTTTCAACTATATAATTCCTTGAATTATTCTGCGTTTCTATTAAAAAAAAAGATGAGATCCTAAAATGACTGGCTTAGAGAGTAGCTCTCTTGATGACTAAATAAAGTAGAAAAATCCGGTTCCTAATCTGTGTTTTATCACTGAAACTAGTAAGAATTTAGGCATCTATTCCTCACAGGCATTTGAGATCTGGTTCTATGTGGTGTAAAATACAGAGGCCTAACGAAAGTCCCTAAAGTAACCACTTCCAAAAATGAAACCAAGTACAAAAACCTACTGCTACATGATAGTAAAAAAATTGTTAGAGAGCAAAAGATCTGTTGTTCCAACTTGTAAGCATGAGCCTAAATCTGGACTCATTAAAAGATCTTTGTACAAGACGTGAAGAGAAGTTTATTTTGACAAAGAAATTGATGTTCATGTTTTTCTCCTCAGCATTTCTTATCACCCAACTGGCCAGGCTTCACATGCTCTATTGCCCCAGAGCCCACAGGTGTTCTCCAAGATGAAGTAAAGAGGTTCCTTACAAAATCCATTCATAGGTGGGGCCTGGTTGCACATGGGCACCGCAAGGAAGTGTCCATGTCACCACACTTTCTGCCAGTAGCTGAAATGAGGGAAAAGAGCAGAAAAGACACAGTGTAAGAAAAGTGTGACAAAAAGAGTAGGAAAACTGGGAAGTAGAAGTGTATTAGAGACAGAATCAGAAGGCTCGATCTGAAAATCAAGAAGTCAAACCAAGATGGATGAAAGAAACAAAGGTGAACATGAAGGACTGAAGAAGAGGGCTCATCAGTGATGCTGAAACACAGACCCAGGAAAGTGATAAGCTGTCTCCATGGAAACTGCAGGCAAAACCTACTAGAGATTACTAGAGCTCAAGGCCAGACCAACTGGAAAAGGAGCCCAGAGATAAGGCTGTTTATGGAAAATATGAAGCAATACAGATTACAAGAGTGGGCCTGTAGGTAGGTGAGAACAGGAGGATTCAGGCTAGGAAAAGGCTTGGAAAAGGAACCTGAGCAGGTACAAATAATTAGTGTATCAAGGAAAAGATGGTGGAGCCTTTTGTCAAGAAATCCCTTTTTAGAGATATCTACTAGTGATGCATTCTTCTTTTACTGGATGTCTGGTTTTTATATATGGAGGATTACCTACTGTTTAGTGTTCTGAAGAATAGGATCATCACCTCAGATTGGTAACTCATAATCCTAAAATGTCTCACGAAATTCGTTAGTAACTCTGAGCTTCAATTCACACTCTCTAGGAACTGGTTTAAAAAGCAGCACATCTCAGACTAGCAGAAGCATAAAATCTTTACTGTTAGCTAGCTAAAGTAAAAAAAAAAAAAGAGAAAAAAAGAAAAAAATGAAGGAAAAAAGGAAAGGAAAAAGGAAAGACAGGAAAGAAAAAAAAGGGAAAAGGAAAGAAAGGGGAGGGAAAGGGAGGAGAAAGGAAAGGAAAGGGAATGGGAAAGGGAAGAAAAGATGACTGGCAAAAATGTTATTGTGAGGCATAACACCCCAACACACAATTACAGATTCTTTATTCAAAGTGGTGTTTGAATAGCAGTGAAACTGAAGAAAAATGGCATTGAACAGCTACTCTACTAATTGAGCCCATTGTATCCTATGTGTGGTATCAGATAGGTTGCCTGTAGAGAAATATATTCTACAGCCATATAATTAAAATCTGTTCAATATCGTATAGTATATTTAAAAGAGCACATTAAATTTGCACAAGAAAACTTAATCCTCACATGTTCTAGAGTATGGAATGCAGCTTTAACAATATTCTTTATATATTATATGTGTGCAGAAGACATAAAAACCACATTCCCTTTTATTTCATTTAAACTTGAGTCTCTCCAAGTAGAATTCTATGCATGAAGCTTCCCGTTATGCTACCTAAGATAGAAGGTTTTCTAGATAGAATATTGTTTTGAAATATTTGCTTTGTATCTCAGTGAAATACATTTTTAAATTACCTAATATTCTCCAGTCAAATAATTTTTTTACAAGCAAACAAATGAAACTGAGCTCCTTCTTGAAGCTGTCCCAAATCTTTGGTATTTAGATCACAGAAACTGTCCCTCATTTTTCAGAATTACTTTATTCTCAGCTACTTCTTGTGATGCTGACCGTCTTTTTGTTCAACTAGCTTTCTTTCTTATTTTGAATTCCACTCTCTGTGTATATATGGACAGCAACTTTATTCTTCTGAACCTTCATTTAGATACATTGAATAAGTCAAGTTGCTTTAGACCCATCATAAAACAGCTTCTCCACGCTGTAATCCTTATCCCTCACACCCACTCTTTGACCATCTTCCTGTTTGAATACAGGTATTTCAAACCTTGGTCTTGAGAATTGCAAGAGAAAATACAAATATTATATCCCTGCTTCACACTGGCACAGCTTCAATGAGAAAGAGAGACGATGTCCTTCCCCAGGACAGAAGGTTTTAACTCCCTGTGGAAGACAATGTCTTGAGTCTGCAGCTTTCTCATGGTACAAGTGCTTTGCCCTCACCACAAACCCTCTTCTCCCCACTCTGCCTGCCCCTGACAGTTTTTTCCATAAAGACCTAGACAAAATTATAAACAATTTTAAAAGAAGGTGACTACTACGGTGCATTGTCTGTGTCACAGGTCCAATACTATTTGTATGAGACAGATTTGCTCTAAGATCATGGGCCAGATCTGGCCCACCAATGGATGTAAGTACTAAGTAGCAACCAGAACTCACAAGAGCTCTTCTTTCTTCATGTGCTCAGGAGCAGGACTCTGAGCATCCAGAGAGCACTACCATCAAATAGAGAGGTGCTCAGTGGGCAGAGATTGAGCTATCATTTCTGTAGTAATTCTGCCTACTCTGAGTGACTGAGTTCCATGTTAGTTGAAGCTGAATTCTGTATTTTTTCCTGTTGCATCTCGAAGACCTGGATGTAGAATTTGGGCCCCTGAAGCACAGTACATATGAGCATTTCAACTTTGAGTACTTAAGCTGTGGGATAACTCTACTTGTTCACAGAATATTATAAACTAGACTTTTTACTATTGTCAGGGGAATTCACTACCTGGCAACCTAAAATCTTTTCTAAGCATCTGAAGTGGGGTTTGGGTGGAGTTTTTCAGTTGTTTGTTTTCATTTTGGGGGGGGGGGTTGTTGATTGGTTTTGTTTGTGTCTTTTTGGATTGGACAAATACAGCTAAAGCTAGTCTGTTATGAGAAAGATTCTAAAACTTGATTTGGTTTTTACAAACCTAAGTGGTTGACAAACCAAATGACAGTTCTGGAACCAGGAGTGAAAACACTGTTATCAGACAGGTGGAAAAAACTATCAGAGTCTATCTTCCACAGGTTATTGACTAGAAACTATCTAAGCTATCTGGTCTGACCTCRCTGTTAAAAACACATAACAGCAGAAGCATTACATATAACCTTCAGGGCCATTGTAAACATACAGCTGTATACAGACACTTAGCTTTGTAACATCCTACCAAAACACTCTAAGATGAGCTTGAATCACCATATTCTCCAGCTCACAAAACAGAGCAACAGTAATTTTTAAGATCTCTAACCAAATACTCTGCTTAAAGGAATGTGGGCCAAATTACCTTTTATGGACCAACTGCTTTCATTCTCTTTAGTGATGCAAAAGCAGCTGCAAAATCAGTCTGACTAACTGGTTAGCTAGCTTTACTGCTCTGCTGCGAAACTGAGGTGCTGTAAAGCAGCTGAAACTTACTGCAACTGTATGGGGCTTTGTATTTCGAGGAGTCGCATCCAAGTTAATCAGTAACAGGTGATGTGTTTACCTAAAACAAGATACACAAAAATAAAAGCAAACCCAAAGTACAAATTGTCACCAACTTTCTAAGTAGCTGTAACTAGATAACTCTTTTAAAAATTATGTTTTAAATTGATTTAAAAAAAAAAAACAAACCAAAACACCAGGAAAAAAAGAGGGTTAGCAAGACAGTTTTATGTAATTCTGACCCTTCTAAAGTAATGAAAACATGTCCATCCATGACAATCCCTGTTTAGGATGATGAATCCCCTGGTAAAAGACTTGATACCAAATGATATTTATTCTCCTTTTGACTGTTTCAGCAACTTACAGACAGTGCTTATAGAAACAAAGGGTTAAAAAGCTTGCAATATCCCACCCATAGACAAATTCTATATGTTTTTTCTGTTGCTAAGAAATCATTTGGTTACTTGTTATCCTTGCACGCATATGCATTTCTTCTGGTGCATGTATAAGAAAATCAAATAGATTGTGGATTCATTACCAGAACTTTGACCCAGACCTAAAAATCACAATTTAAAGTGTTTGTTTTACTCTAACAATTTAGGACCCTTCTATGGGATCTGGATTCCCATGTATTAGACTGTACAGAAGTAGGCAAAATAGGGAAAGGCTAACTATATATCAGCTGTATATCAGAGTGATAATATTTGATGTCAGCAAGACAAAGAAGCCACTAAACAGTGAAGCACTTTTAGAGAAATACACAAAACAATACACAAGATAAATAACCTATGTATTTTGTGTCAATTAGTGACATAAGCTTGTGTTTTCTTTATTGATTCACATAGTAAGCATTGCTGCCTGATAGTCAGAGCAAGAACATTGATGCATCTGGAGCTGCCCAAGCCTCTTTATATCACCAAGTTACCAGAAAAAATGTTTGACTGATGAAGGACCTTCACCTTTCAGGTAGACCTCATTGAATATACATGCTGAAAAATGATGCAAAATAGTTTCCTTAAATATCCTCAAGATGTAAGGAAATTAAAGGAAGAGAGAATTATACATTTTCTTGGTGTCAACTCTATCAGAGTAGGTAATTTTAACTAGACTAGTAAGGTTTTCTTCCATTAGAGCGTTAGCAAATTACATTGAAGACAGAGGTGCCAATCGGCAAGAACATCCATGTAGTACATCACAGATGATGATATATCAGCTGTCTGCAGCAAGAAGTAATCATTGCACAGTGATTAGAAAACAGAATAATGACCCTGTGCGTGATGGTGCCTCAGTCATAAGGGATGACAACCATTAGTTTCTGTGCTGCTACAGGACATTTGGCAGTAATGACTAAACAGAATCTCAGTAAGAGATCAGCTGCATGAATGAGTGGTTGTGTCAGTGCTTGATTTATTCTTTTTTAAACACTCTTGCATGGCAGCACAGAAATGCCTGAAGAAGTAAGTGTCAGGAGGAAGGGGTGATAGATAAGAAACCCAGAAACAATAGCAGCACAGTCTTGAAGAGATTCATCAAGCTAGATATGCAAACATCTCAAAGATGCAGAGGTCATTGAAGTGCAGAAGCCTAAAACTGGCAAGGAAGAAGTGCACTAACAGCCTAAGGGAGAGTCACTGCCTTTTTTGAAGCCTATCAAAATTATTGCCAAACATCTGGCAGCTGATGTTAAACTTCAGCCAGTAGAAAAATCCATGAAATTAGCTCAAAAAAGAATAACCTGGAAAAAGGGAAAATAGAAAATATAAACAGATAAACTAAGTGTGCAAGGCTCAGGACTCAGAAGTATACTGGTTGCTCCTGGCTGAAATATTTTCTTACAGAGTATATAGTGGGTATTCAAACTGTGACCCTGGCCTGGAGATACTGTTTGTTTTCCGAAGTCTACTGGACTGCAGGGACATGACATTTTCACCTCTGATGCAAATAAAGAAGCTGAGCTTGTTTCTTGCTTGTTTTGCTTTGTTTTTCATTTGCACTTCACATCATAAGAAAATACAAACTGCTCCCTTTTCAGAAATACTATGGATCTTATTAAGCTCAGACTATCTGGGGTTTTTTTTGAGATTGTGACTGACTGCTTTTAAACTTCTGTATCTGTGTGGCAGTTTTCTCCTTTGTTATAACTTTTTTCCTTTTTTTTTTTATTTTGCTTTTTAATTCCAAAGCAGTCCCTTTTTTATGATCCAGGAAAGTCTAGTATTTCTGGTTAAAAGAAGTTTCTGACCAGATCCATTGCTGGCTGGTGATATACTTCAGGTGTCTCTTCTGTAGATAAGTGGGCCATCTGAAAAGATAAACAAATTAATTTGACAGACATTTGTTATGATTTGGCAGGTATTCTGAGGAGCGCAAACAAGTCTGCTGGCTTAAAAGTACATAATGTCAATATACCACACTGAAAACCAAACAAAAACTCCCAACCTATTAAATATGATCATTGGTTGTTCCGAGAAGTCTAAATGGACAAGTCAGGTTTTCACTAATTTTGTGACTGAGGATTACTCATTTTCTTATATTTACCTGAAGGCTGTATCTAAAGTGAATTGGGTTTTGGGTAATTGATCTAGGATAAAAGGAAATATCATTGTTAGAATGGGGAGATACTTCTTGCACAGCTTTTACACTGGTACTGTAATTTATCTTTAGTACAGTACCGACATTCACTTAATTCACAACCTTTACTTCTTAAGCTGTATGTGAGGCTGTGGAGATTTACTGATCGGGGGAACCTCACCAGTATTAAACACAACTGTTCAGAGAGGTTTCAATAAGACATGATGTTCATTTAAAAAGAATGCTAAGGCTTTGACAAATCCTTAATTTTTAATCACAGATTGCTAAGTTTCATTTATGACTGAGTGGCCATTGACTTAATTACAATATTATAAACTCATAAGTGGTCCTTGTTCAGAAAAGGCACTGGGACATGCCCTGAAGAATGTGTTGCTAAACATAAAGATTAGCTAGCCTGTGAAACCTCAGCAGAAAAGCCATTAATTTGTGAAAATGGGACTCAGATTGCAATTATTTTCTGTCTTTCTTGATAAAGGTGACTTCCCTGAGACTCCTCTATCTTCATAATGTGCCTCAATCCAGTCATTATAATAATGCATTTCCAAATTGAAAGGATGTTGAATTCTCAACTAAGCTCCTGCATTTGTAATCAAATATATTATGAGCCACTGACTTAAGAGCATTTTGGTAGGATACTGTACAGATGAACAATCAAAAGAGAAATTCTGTGTGTGTGTTATAAATTCTGGAAAAAAAAATCTCATTTGTTTTTTGTGTTCAGGATATAATGTAATGTGTTTGTGTAGATATTTGAAACGGAAATTCTTCTGCATCTCCTTTAAAGCAGAAAGGATGACTCTTGTAAATAGCATCATAATATAATCTCTAGCTGTTTTCCTATTGAAATATATGAATTTTAAATCCTGTGAATTATATTGCTAAATATACATTTGAAGATTATCTGAAGACAGTTTTGTCTGCAGCGAACTTGCTAATCTAGTTTTAAAAATTATAAAAACATATTTCTAGCTCCAAAAGATAGTTCACAATGCTCAGGCAAAACAAATTCAGCTACAAAGAGATTTTTAACAACCTTCTTTCGTCTTAGTCTAAGACCATTCAAAACCTACTAAGTCCAGTTCACTTTGGAAAAAAATAGGGATGAATTTTCTCTCTGCAACATAAAAAGAAAATTATTTAAGTACATATACAGAGAAATGGTGTTAGGCCATTTTAGTGGTGCATAACAGGATTGCACTCGATTGAGAGACAATATGGGAAACACATGGCTAGTATGTGTACATCAAGAAAGGGAGTCACCTGGTCTGTGAGTCAAAAACGAGACTATGCTTTGCAACCCATTATCAAATTGATTTAATGACAACTAAAAGGTCGGAAAAGCTGAACTTTCTGTTTAGTCCCTGAGAAATTCGTGTGACTTTATATTTTGCTAGCATTATGCCATTATTGTGCTTTTCTCTTTTCCATTCTGCCCAAGAAAACTTGAATAATAACTAAGCATTGAGTCAAAATCATGGCTCATGAAACTAAGGACCATCATGACAAGGCATATCTTGGAAGAAAATCCTACTAAAAATATAGTTAGTTTACAAAGTCAAGGCCCCCAGACCTCACTGAAAAAGTCCATAAATCTTAGGTGTTCTTTTGTCTTGTTATGTTCATGATAGATATATGAAACAAGTGGTAAATACATCTACTGTTACTGAATTTTAGCATGTCAAATGGATTGAAATATACCTTTTAAACTGCACAAACACAAGTCTGTATCTGCTTGGTTATGTGACAAAACTCCTTCAGACACCCACAAAGGATCTAGAGAGACAACAGAGAGAGGAGTAGCCCGAATCTCCCAACAGTAGTCTCTCCTGTTGGGAGACTCCCTTGGCCCATCACAGGGGCCATCAGCCCGGAAAGGGCCCATCTGCACAAGCCCAGAGGAGCACTACAATACACATGGCGGATTGGAACACATAGGAAGGACTCCTGAGCTGTCCCAGAAGAGCTATGGGCCGTGGAACCCATCCCATGAGTTGTGGGCAACAGCTATCCAGTCTCCTCTTAGACTAACGGGTGCTGCTGTCTAGAGGTGGGACATATAATGGGGTGCAGGGCAAAAGCAGTTTGGGATCGCACAGGACTTAAGGGATATTAGGGAAAGCAGATAGGTATGTGTGTGAGAGCACCTGCATATTTCTAGGCATATTTTTGAGAACACAGTGGGATCAGCCACTGGGGCCAGGGGAATCCTGGACAGCTGGGAGGGGTAGGGAAGGGATCTGTACCAGCAATTGGAGTAAGTGTCTACCCTCAGGAGTTCATATGTCCGGATGCCAGCACCTGGGGAAGCTGGGATCATAACATTTCACTGAAGCATAACCAGTGTCTTGAAATACTGTAGTGCAGCCTGTGACTGTCTTTCAAGCTCTTCTTTCATTTTTTAATCCCCATTAATGTGCCCCACACATTTGTTACTCCTGAGGAGAAACACAAGCTTTACCCTCCATTGCCACCAGCAGCCTTGAAATGAAATGAGGGGAGGTAGGGAGGTGGATGGTAGCAATTCTGGTTTGTTGGTTCACAATCTCCGCTGCACGAGATTTTGTGTCAGATATTACAGTTAACTCTTGCAATATCACCTTTCTTAGCCTTGTCTACTTTTCTATTTTTATAATGCTGTCCAAGTTTCCTTACCAGCATCACAACTGAATACAGAGAAGTGAAATTATAGCTCGAAGGTTTGCTAAGAAATGGGAGGAAACTAGTTAACAGCATGAACAGCCACCAAAGCAAAACCTGCTCCATATCACATAAAACTATGGATAATTTTGATTACTGGAAGATTAAAGCACAGATTGTACCTTTTTTATGATAGCTAAAAATAAAATTGCAGAATCTATGATAAAAAGAGAAAGAAATTCTGCAATGAGTATTTAAATATCCTCGTAACAACATCTTAACACCGGTGTGTGTGCTGAAGGGTAACAGTGGTCATCAGTTCTGCCATATTTAAATACGGGGTTAGGTCCTTCTACGAACTCATCATCTACTGCTCTTGTTACAGTTGAAATAAGGCCTCCTCTTGTAATAATGTACCACCAGAATCAAGAAATAAAACATGCAAATGAAACATCCTTATTCTGAGACACCCAGTTCCATTGCCACCTACTGTATAGCAATGGATAACCACTTCAGAATGGTAATTTTAGGCTGGAAGATGCTGCTTGCAGAAGAACCAGTGGTGTTTATTTGGGTGTATCTCACTTTAGAGTGAAAATCAATCCAGACCCGACTGAAAGTCCGATTGTCTAAAGATACATCCACACCACCTGGATCATTTGAAACACAGGCAAAATTAATTGCGTCACAACTGCATGTTACCCAGCCTTTTTGATCACAGAATCACAGGGATGGTGGAAAAGGTCTTTGCTAAAAGCAGAAAGGGGGAAACTTAACCATTGTTTAAAGGCATTATGAGGCTCACTAAGGGTTAAGGGAGCATAGTTAAGGACTGATTTGGAGAACTCTCCCTCAGATTTATGTTCTTAACTGAGAAAATTAATCTGGATTTCAAGAAAAGAAAATGAGAATAGTTGGAAAGTTGAAAACCAAAATGTTCAGAATAATTTTTATTCTGATAATATTTGAAATATATATATATTTGAATATTGAAAATATTGAAAATTTGTTTAAGAATCAAGAAAACATGTACATTGACTGAGTTTTTGGAAAAAGATACATTTCCGAGAGATTAATTTGGATTCATCAAAGAATAAATTCTCAAGTGTCACACATTTCTAGGAATAAAACACCCCCTCCCCCCAACCTCTACAGAGTGTTGTCCAAATACAGTCGACTAAAATTCATCTAATATTTCTTCTCCTCCTCCTCCTCCACTTGTTCTTTCTCCTCCTCCACCACCACTGTCATTATCATCATCAAACAATAATAGTATCTGTATACGGAGAGGGATTGTAAAATCTGAAAGCTAAGAGAAATTAATGTGTACTTGTTTGTGGTGACATAATTTGTTGGTTTTTTCTTCCAATTTTAGCTAACAGAGAAAACAGGTAGACAAATGTTCAAGATTGCATATTCACTGAGATTGTTTTTCCCTAAAGCTAGGCTATTCTATAATGGATTGAACAGCATAAAAGTAAGGAATTTGCAATGGGTAGGATGTTGAAAATTATATTCTAAACTTCTAGACTTACAGGCCCAAATTTTCAGACATTGACTTCCATCAGTACTGAGGCAGAAAAATGAAACTGGCTACAGACTGAGCACTGTTACAAAAAACCTCCTAAATTGCTTTCTAGCAATTGACTCACTTCCCAAAATGCTGAGTGACTAGCGAGTAGTGTCAAAAATCAGTGCAAGCTGCTGAATGCCCTCACTGAAAACAATAAAATATGAGGAAATATGTCAATTCCTATAGACACTAAATACAAAAAAACCCTTAATTTTAAACTATCTTTTAAAAATTTAAACCTTGGTGTGAAATTTTTTCTTCATTGTAGCCTGATACTTTGTATGTTTCTAGCTAAACCCCTTTGCAAGACATTTGCTCCTATCAAGACATAGATACCTCCACTAATGCAGACAGAATTGTGATGATAGCACTTTGCAGTGCTCAAGACAGCCTATCTATATAATCTCTGTTTTTATATGGTTTAGCTCAGGCAGCTTTTCCTAATCCATGTTCTGAGTCTGGCTAAATATTGGAATAAGAGAAATGTTACATTGTTTGAATTTGGAAAGACAGATGGAGCTATTGTATTGGCTGCATATTGAAATCTAGCACAGCAAATCCAACTATTTCTTCTGGTAGCTGTAAGGTAACTGTTGAATAAGCTGAAGGGGGAAAAAAGGCATGGAGAATTAGTTTTAAATTATTTTAGTTTTGTGCTTTCTGTAGTTGCTGACATTCCTTATTTACTAGGGCACAAGCCTTAAGAACCCCTAATAAACTCAGTCTAGGCAAGAAGATACTTTATATTTGAAATAACAGCATTTGGAAAATCATTTTCATGCCAAATTGTGAAAAAGCTATATTTCAGCATAGCGTGAAAAAATAACACTTTCACCTTTCTTGTTTCTTATTCAGGGTTTGTTTAATAGAGGACATTGCCTTTTTTTCTGAGTTTCAAATGTATGTCTTCAACATCTTGGGCTGCTATAGTCACTCAGGATATAACTACACCTATATGTTTGATTCCATCGTTTTCAGTTTGTGTGTTACACCTTTTTTTGTTGAGTGTTGCAAAACTAGTGATTTATATATCGGAAGAAATGTACAACAGTGAACCAGTTCTACAGACTTAGACATACAGGCAAAGATGATGTTTATCCTACGGACATTTAACCCAGTTAAATGGACATTTAACCCAATGGACATTTCTCCATTCTCTTCTTCCCCATCACCTTTCCTCTCTCATAGAAAAATGTAATTGAGCAGTACTCTAAGGATTCTTTTACATCACCTATATCCCAAGGCAAGATTGATCATACCAAGGTCATTTCTGACAAATCCTGATGTAGTGTGGTCTTGGAAACTTCTCATAAAGGCACTGTAATCTTTAAATTATCTATTTGAACACTTAATAATCTCTGACATTTTCCTGAATATCGAACATAATATCTAACATTCTTTTTCTGTAATTATTTTTGTCCTAAAGATTTGGAGAACTGATTACTGTCCTTGGCTTTAAAAAAAACTTCAACTAACAGAAGACTAACATCATATCTCTTCTGGATTATTTCCTCCAGTTTTTTTCCCTGTTCTTCAGCATTTTCCCTGCCAGCCCCATTTTCTAGGCTTCTGACTACACTTATACTGACATCCACTGAGATTTATCCATTTGATTATTTCCCAAAATGTGATGATCAAAATAGGGTCGAGTACTCCTTGAGTATTGCAATATTTGATAAAGTAGAAGTCCTTCAACTGACAAACAATACTCTTATTCATTCATACTAGTATAATCTCTTTCTTTTGATGACAGTATTTGACAGCAGCTTGTAACTCACGAAAGCACTGGATGCAGCTGATTATTCCTTTCTAAGTTTAGAATTGAATTTAACACTGAAAGCATTTTAATCCTTCAGTGTGTTAGGCATCAGCCCACTTCTATAGAAGTGAATTCTCTAAGATCATGCTCCCTGTACAAATGAGCTCACAGGTACCTATTATTTAGTTTACTGATCATCACGAAGCAAATTTCACAGAAGGATAAAAATTTTAAAGATGTTTATGTTCTTGCATGTGTGACTCAAGTGTATATTTAAGTAGGGATAAAAGAAGACAGAAATATTATTATTGTTAAAAATGCTTTACCGTGATCTCTCATGGTATTAAACACCAGTGAATCTACACACAGATCATCACTCTTCCATTCAAAATGTTTCAATGTTTTGAACAGCCAGAAAAAAGGGCATGAAAAAAACAAATCCAGTTATTTACTCGCAAGATTATGATTTTTATAGTTCTAGTTTACTTATGTTGAGTTTTGTCGACATTGGCACGAGCTGTTGTCCAAGACATGATTTCTAAGTTTGACTGGGATTGAGATAATTTTCTTCATCGGTTTTCTTCCTTTTGCTCTTATCCCAAACCCCCACACTCACACACACCCCACCCTCTCCCACTGAGAGCTTAGCTGCAAGCCAGACTTCTTCCACAGCACCACTATGTTTATGTATCTTAAATGCTGCTTGGACAACTTGATTTTTAATATCTCAGGAAAAATGAACTGATTTTTGGTACCTATCATAGTGCAAATATTTCTGTTGCCAATCACATTCCTCTAATTTACATTAATTTGAATTTTATTCATGTGTAAACTTTTGCCACTGTGTCTTTACTCCAAGGGCTATTTAAGGTCTCTGGTTTAGACCTATTTTATGAAGTTTATTCTTCTTTGGAAAGTTCTCTGGAATTCTATGTCATGTATAAGGGAAACTATAAAAATTTAATCCATAGATAATGGAAAATCAATGTTGGTATCATTAAGCTGAATTTGTAAACACAGAACTTTAATGAAATGTGAAATATATTGAGAGTAGAAAACATACCGGTGAATAAGGACATAAATATTTAGAGCTGGCTGCTGTATGTATGGTATTTTGTTGAGAAAGAAGGAATACAAATCCTAAACTTTGAACCATTGCTGCATTCCCTTCTTTAAATAAATGAGTTCCCCAGAAAACTTAACACCATTATCCAGAATGCTGGAAATTGATAAGAAGAAACAATATCTTGCAAACATTCAACTCTCATTAATCAAACAGTTTCCCACACTTTCTAATGGGATTTTGTTATGAGCTTACTCTTCAAAATATAGAACCCCATTCCAAAAGAAGTACTAATGCCTAGATCATTCCTGATAGGAGGATAGAAGATTTCTATTGAATAATACTTGAGATTAGTATTTTCTAAGCCTAAAACTGCATTAAGCAGAACGTAACAAAATATTGCAAGTATAGGTGGGAGATGAGATCTTTCTGGGTCAGGAATAATGTCCTTGCAAAGACAGAAGAGGGTAAAGCAATGGCACTGAAATTATTTGTTGGCTAATTTTTCGCTGCATTACTAAATGATCCTACACAATGATACTGATATCAAATGAAATAAAAATGTGAGACCAAAAATATTTGAAGTTATTTGATTAGTTAACAATTTTATTTTCCTTCCCGGTATTATGAAAAGGAACACAGTGATTGTGAAAGAATGGTGAGTCCTAAAGATTAAGGGCTGTCTACGTTAAAGTACTATTAGTACAAGGACCAATTGAAAAGAATCTTCTATAGGAACTGCTTCACTGTACATCAAAATACGAAAAGAAATTGTTCCTTCTGTAACTCGTGTTCACTGATATACCTTTAATAACTTCCTTTTTTTTTTTCCCCTTAAATTCCCTGTTAAAATACAGCTGTTCAGGTTTTATGATAAAAAAAGTCGACATGTCTCTCAACAATGAATTTGAAATATGCCAGTAGTAGTTAACTCAGAGTGCTGGTGTGTCAGCTAACATCAAATTTAGTGCCATGCACAATAAGATTTTTATAGGCCTGTAGCAACACTATTTTTTTTCCCCATTTAAGTACATTTTGAATTAAACTCTGATCCATTTTCTTCATGTTTTCCACTCACTGAAATACTTTGCAAATCTGTTTTTCAAACATCTGTCCTTACACTTTTGTAAAGCACTGACATTTCCCTTGTTTCCTTCTAGAATACAGTATAGAGRAATAACTCTGATACATGGCACTCTGTAAAAGTCCTGTCAGCAACACAAAGCCTGTCCTGTTTGGAGCTCATTCCTTAAAAGCTCCATCCCAATAAGAAGTTAACAATAAGAAAACAAGCAGTGTGTAATTTTTAGATACCTATATTCTTCATTCACCTACTCTGAAGCATTAGGTGCATGGAATCCTAGGCAGGGATGCTGCTAACAGAGACGCCGAACACGTCCCCATTTACTCAGGAGTCAGAGCTTTTTAAACTAGTCCTTGTCACATGACAGCATCCAAAATAGACATAATCCAGTCCCAGAATAAACAACAAATTTGGTCCAGTCTTCCTCATTCATGCTGAGTGCTTTCTGCTGTTAAGAAGACRTGTATCCAGTAGAAACACTGGTATTATGCATTGAAACAGATGCATGAACAGCCTTCTGAATCTAGTCCTTTCCACAAATTACACAGCTTCAGAAAGGAAGTGTCTTTTGCCCAGCTTAATAACCACATTGCTTGGCTCTTTTCTAGCATAAGTCCTGTTGCTCAAGCATAAAAAGAAATAAGAATTTCTGTAAGTACTTAAGCTAATATTTAAAGGCATGATTTTTTTTTTAAGAAGTGTGCTTTAGTGAGTTTGAGAATCCATGCAAATATGTGGGAAAGCTTCCACACTAATAAGTAGTATTTTGAACATCAGTACTACCACTTTAAATTCGTGTACATTGTAGTGCAGTGTAGCACAGTGTAGTCTAGCCTACTATAGCAATAGAATCAAATGTTCATTCTCTAGTAAAATATTAAACTTAAGAAAGAAAGAAAGAAGGTATATACTGGCAAGTTCTGCATTGKTGGTGCAGGCAGCAGATGCTATTTTTTTCTGATGCCCAAGGCAAATTAAGCATACAGTGATGGGCTTCACCTATTTAGCTACAGGGGCCCAGCAGCTGTACTCACTGATTTAGCTAATGAAGGAAATGAAGAGGAAGAAAAATTATGGTTTCAACTTTATCTGGATCTCTCACTGAAATACACGGAAAAATATTGTTGAAATAACTGTCAGTCACTGCAGTTACATAATTTTAATGCATATTGGATTATTTATAAAAGATTTAGAGTGGATTCCAGAATTTTAGCATGTGAAGCAAACTCAGCTGAACCACTTACTATAGGGCAAGACTAAACTATATTTTCAGGAGAGCTTTTAACAGCACCAAAATTTCTGGGGACACAGAAAGGTAAGTACACACAGAAAATACATGCAAGCAGGTATGCTCCAGTCATRTGCAAAGACGGTTTCTCATCCCAAAAAACAATGTAATATCTTCTATTTCTCTGCCAGCTTTCACTACAAGATTTAAATTATAATCGATTACTTATGTTTACAACAACTGGCAGAGGTCTGTTAATTAAAGTTATTTTTTCAGGAATAAATGAAATTAAGTTTAGGTTAAATTAGGGGCTTATATAAAAGGATAGTAATAGAAAAAAAATGTTAAATATCCACATAAGTCAAAACTATCTTTTGGAAAAATTGGAAGCAGAAGACTTGAAGACTCTAAGAATTCTCTCCTCTATTAATTGGTACGTACTTTCTCTTTGGTTTTTAATTTCAGTTGAAGAATCTAGTATGGCACCCTCAAAAAAAATCAAAAAAGAAAATKATGAGTAAGAAAGCTGTTTAAGATCTGTCTATAATTGACTGAAAAGAATAGTTTCAGCAAGTTAATCATCCCATCCTAAGAGATCTAGAGGTGATACCTATTCCAAGGCAACTCATCCTACCTGACACTGACCAGGGCACTTGAACTGAAGGGTTAAACTAAGTGCCTAACTTTTAGGCATTTGAAGGTGGGCAAAATATATCCCACTCTGAAGTTCTGTGGAAAAAGTTTTCTGCAACAATCTGGAGAGTAAGTAGCTGCTGTCAAAGTTTCTAGCTCAGGCTTTCTATAAGGATTTGTGATAAACAATCCTTATTCAGGTGCATGAGTGATCCTTTAGAGGCGTTCATTTTTTTTCTGTTAACTAATGGGAGTGTCTGGACAATTAGCTTAAAGTAAACATCACCTTTTGATGACTAGATGGAGGTGAAAGGAACTCTCAATTTTGAGTGATTTTAGGATATAAATATTTTAAAACTCATGGCTGTGTAATTATCAGATGAGCTAAATTTCATAATTTCTCTTTTCAAATATTTTTTCTTTTAGTATCATCACCACTCTCTGCATTATTTYTCTCTTGTTGAACATAATGGGATGCAGATACTGTCTGAAGGCGTCACTATTCTTGGTTTTCTTCCAAAAATAAAGTACCATCTGGTTACTGGTCAGTGTGTACACGTGGATTCTAGTGATAAAAAAACCACTCCTTATTATAGGCCACAGCAGAAGAATCAATCACTTGGCTTATTCAGGCAGTGAAATTTCAAATGTAGGGGACCTCTGGCCACAGTAAAGTCACTCCAAGAGGCAGTGTCCCCAGTGGAGATTGTCGCATGTCTCCCAAGATGTTGCTGTTATCATTGACAATCAGCAAGACAAGACAGGCCTGACAGAGTACTAGAGAAGCCCTGTTAACTTGTAGTGAAAAATACTGTGGCGATATTTGGCTTATTATAAAAAATAACTTAATATGTGCCTATTAGGAATATGGTATGAAGAGAAATAYGTGCTGAAGATAAAAATTAGAATATATTAGAAAAAATGCTTTTACTATGAGGAATATGGCATCTTTTGTACATGCAAGTGAATTTTGAAAAATTTGACTTTGAAGTTTAAGGGTGATGATGAAAGATGTAAGGGGAACTAAGGGTAAGACATGCACTCAATAAAGCAAGAAGACAAAATATACGTTATATCAACTCTCAACACGCATGTTTTTTGAATTTACWTCAATGGGAATGGCACATGTTTGTATAGACAGAAAAGTTCAATGTAAGCAGTCCCATAAAAGCAAAGCAATTAAAAGTTTTACTTGAAATAAAATTCCATCTTTGGCACACKTCATTGTGTATAGGTTTAACAGCACAGATGGTATATTACTTTATATCCTTCTTTTTTGTTGTTATCTACAATAGTTAATTGAAATAAGTTCTTTGTTTGTTTGAATAGAGGGGAGGGAAGAAAAGAATTTGTGTGTGTTTGTCTCTTTAATGAAGTAAACTACTTTCAGTACAAGTTTCATAGATAATGGTTTTGGTAATTTAAAAAGACAGCTGTCATGATCATCCTGAAACTATGATTCACAGACACTAGGTAAGACATTTATGCCAATTAGATTGTATGTATTGTCTTGCCGCATTATATTCATGGTGTTGTTTAAAGACTGTTATTTCACAGCTCATTGGTTTGCCAAAAAGAAAAAAAACCCAGAACATATTTTCCACTTTCGAAAAGAACTTAAACTCCAAAGGTATTAGATGTTCAACTAATAACTCTTAGCAGTTGAAGCAAGGACTGATTTTGTCTTTGAAATATCTCTCTCAAGATTTTTGTGGGTTTCATCGTGATGAAATTTGGTATGGGTTGTCATGGTTTGACCTGGTGTGAGACAAATTTGATTGGTTAAAAACAAGTAAAGGACAGTTATATAGACCACTTAGTGTTCATGTGACCTCTCTGCGAAAGGAATGTTGTAAAAACCACCCAGGAAGTAAGGTCGCTTCCTTCTTTCTTCCTTGCTACCTGCTGACCAGGAGCAGGAGAGGCTTCCCCCCRCCCCTACCCCCTGGCCAGGGACCTACGGCCTGGGGGGCTTGTGGAGGCCCCGGCCTCACCCCCCACCGGTCCTGTGCCRTTTTGGACCCGAGAGGGGCTGGTCTATCACCATCTGGACCAAGGCCAAACACAGAAGCAGCTAAGCAGAGTCAAGCTATGCAGACAGAGCCGAGATTTGCCAGAAAAGAAAAAGCACTCCCTTTTGGAGGTGTATGGCTGAGATCGAAGAGTAACCTTGCTGTTCTAGATAAGGGATTTAAGTAGCAGCCAAAAGATTTATTAAAAATTTGGATGGCTGCCGGTACAGAGAAGTGTACGGGGGAGAAGGAGCGTTGGGCCTGGGAAGCAAGCCTCGTACAGCTGCATTATCTTATGGGAGCATGTAAACTGTTATAAATACTTTTGTAGGCATTTTCTGCAAATATTAACCTCTTCTCTAACATAGAGAGAAAGGAAAGCAGTCACGTGAAAGACTAAATATGGAGACCAGCAGCCAAACGGAAGAGAAGACAAGGAGTGGCAGGAAGTGCCAGAGAAGCCATCTTTAAAAGCATTCACYTTTTCTTTTCTGTGGGTTGTGCTGTGTGATCTGGAATAATACCAAACTAAATTTCTCTGTAATCACAATTTAGACGTGGGGGAGTGAGAAATTCAACAGCCTAAAATAAGGCTTTTTTATGTTGTGTGCAGATGAAATTTGCAGCCTTTGGAGATTATGAGTAAAGCAGGAGCCTGTACCTGAGTGCCTTTAGGCTGGAATAACTTACCCTTAAAATGTTTAACCCCATGAGACTTTTCTTGTGACCCACAAACTGCAGTGAATTGTGGGAGAGAGAATACACCACTGCAAAAAAMCAGGGGGAGCTGTGGTGTTTCTGGAAGGTTTGGAACCATGCTGAAGATACTTCTTAGGAAACTGTCTTCTATGGGATGGATCCCACTACACTACACTACGGAAAGAACTCTTTACCCCATAAAGTGGCAATAAGAACTCTTAATCATAAGATCAGAATCTCATGTTTATGTCCTTTGTGTGATCAGTGAGAAAGATTGGAATGTATTGGGAGGAGAATGATATTTGCCTATATTATGCCTTAATATTTTTATTATTTTTTATTCTTTCTATTCTTAGAAGAGTTAGTAAATAAATTATTTAATCATTTTTCAAGGTTGCAGCCTGTTTTTACTGTCTCCTCTCCTCTGAAGAATATAGCGTGGGGACTTGGAGCCTGCCTCCAGGTTAACCCTTGACAGGGTCATGTTATAGTTTCACATCTGTGAAACAATGAGAAACTCTCTTACATGTAATCAAATCTTGCTTACTCACTGGCCTTGCTCTGATCCTAGGTCAAAGAGGTCAGAATCTTGCCATATTTTTTGTGTAATAGCAGAATTTATGCCTTATAAGTATAAAAGACCTCTTGAAGCATTTGAAGACAGTTTTATCCTCCCACTAAATAATAAGATTCTTGTTAACCATAAATTATTGATATAGACATATTCTAGTATTATTCCCCTCTCAAACTGAATTTTGAAGCCCACGGCAAAAATTTTGCTTCAGGGATTTTAAGGGAGGTCATTCAAGGAGTTTAATAAATATATATGATGTAAGTATAATTAACTACATCCTAAAACAGAGAAACAACTCCCAAAACTTCTCCAATTGAATCTCTATTGTTTTATTTCTAACTTGCTCCCACATATTTTTATTTTCCAGTTCTTTTGACTTGATCCTAAAAGGTATTGATTATTTCACAGAGAAGTATGATTTTTCATATTTTAGAAGAATTTCTTAATACATGCAATATTTATAGATATTTACCATTACCAAATCTGCAAACGTTTGGTGTGTCTTCAATGCTAACAGAGAAATCTTTTCCTTTTTCTGAACCTCTGAGCTGCATGTTTTGGTAGAAAATGCTATTGTCAATCTTCTCCAGGTAATTAAGGGAAGTTAAGCCTACATATGTAGTTGCACCACCACATAAAATTGCAAATACATGAAACATTTCTGCTTTGATAGACTTCAGGAGCACTTTTTCTTTTTTTTTTAAGACTTGCTTGAAGACTTTCATATACATGTTTTTATCCAAAACTATAGCTTTGGAAAAAAATTGATAAAAATTTGAAAGTAGTTTTCTACACTCTCATATTTTTGGAAAGCTGTAGACATAACAAAACCGTATATTCAGTTAATATCTTAATTTTGCTGTTCCAATTTCCATTACCTGTAAAATACAAAAAACCATTATTTTTATTATATATTTTTCTTTCTATTTGGGTGCCTCTAAGATATTTAACTTTGGCCCTGAATCTGAAAACACTTCTTCTTATGGCTAACTCGTAGGTTTAAGAAAATGACCCTTACAGCATATTCTTATTTGAGCAATACCAAGTTATCCTGGCCAACCAGTGCTACTCTGTTCATACAGGTCATGCTTCAGGAATTCTGCATAGATGAGAAAAAAAAAAATTAACAGTATACACAATACAGGTCACGGGAACAAAATAATAAGAAATTACAGAGAAATAGAATCTGAATCAAAGACTCTGTCAGTATTTGCTAATAAGAATGCTCCAAGTATCAGCAGAAGCTCAGAGAAATTCCTTGTACACTTCACACAGGGAATTATGGCTCTAATTCCAATACTATGAAAGTATTTTTTTCTATTTAACAGTTCTCCTGCATGCTTCCATGAGTCAATTGTTAAAAATCAATGCTTATTTCCGTGTGGTGGTCTATTGTATTTTTAATTGAATCCAGATTTAAAAATAAATAACAAGCACTATCTCTACTCATGTTCGTGAAATAAACAATCTCAGCTATGGCATTCTTACTAGAACACTAATATTGCATTTGGAATATGAGGCCATTTATTTTTGGTCCTCTGCCTAATATATTGAGAAAATAGACATGGTTCATTTCWATTTTGTGCAAGATTTATCTCTAATTGAAGACTGCATAACAGCCTGGAGGTTAGAAATTGATAACTTCAGTATAATAAATAAAATTTGTATCATCCAAAGCCTCTTTCTCTTTCTGGAAATCCTTTGCTTTTTATCTCCTGGATATTCTAAGCTGCATGTGTTTTTATAGGTTCTCATAAGAGCTCTTTTAAGTTTTYTTTTAGATGGGAATTGTTTTATTTTCCCTTAGGATTGGTAATGTTAGACACTTCATGAAGAAGGAAATTATCATAAAACTTCTAGTCCATCTTGCTATATTTAAGAGTGCCTTGTTTGCTTCTTTATTCTAAAGACAGAAAAGTTTCAAGGTCAAGACACGAACTCAGTCAAATTCGGTCCTGGGGCAGTTGTTTATAAGGAGAAGCGGGGTCATATTAACTGTAAACATCATCTAATCACAAAAATAATATTAAAAATTTCAGTGATGTTATTACTTTAATTTTTCTGAACCTAAATATCTATAGACTTTCCGTTTCTAATCAGAATTTTATTTGTTAGACTAACCCTTAAGTTAGAGCGTGCTGGTTTCTTAGGGTTTTTACTGATGAGTCTTTCATCAGGACACTTTGTGCAGCCAGAATTGAACTAGAACTCTGTAACTAGTTTAAGCCCTTTAAAAAAAAAAAWAAAWTTTATGGTGCTCAGAGTTTGCTATATGAAACCTGAGATTTGAGTAGTAAGCTAATTCCAGTAGATAACAAATGCAGTATGTGAAGAAGCTAGCCTTAGGGATTTTCTTTATTGTGCTATTGGCATTCAAAGTCATGTAAACAATTACCTATTTCGGATGAATATCATCCAACATATGGATCTAATAGCTTTATGCCCATTTTAAATCTAATCAGTCTTCAACTTGGCTGTCGTTAGGTGTGAAAAAAACAGATTTGAAGCAAAACAAAATAATACAGGTCTGAAAGGACATCCAAGGAAAAACTTGTGCTATTTGCTAGAGAAAGACAAGTATTCCTGGCTCCATTACCAGCGCTTCCTAAGGGCCACCACATTCCAACAAAAACAGAGTTTAATTGCTAAAAATCATGTGTTTGCAAGGGTGCTATTGCTACTGAAGGATTTTACTTCAACAGAAACACACCCTGTTTTTCCTTCTCCATCCACACTCAGTTTATATTCTGGTGCAAACCTGCCAGGTGGATGCTAGCAAAGGGGTCTGAGAAACAGTAGCCAAGATAAATTGTACTGAGTTCACAGGCATACTGAAGACTTTCAGACTGATAGAAACACATCCATTTAATTGTTGAAGGCATTGCTGTCTCTGCCTAAAAGATAGACAGAAAAACTACAAATATTTGTGCTGAACCTTGCTTATTTCTATCAGGAACAAATAACTTTCTGATAATTTTTCTTCTTTTAACAGTATGAAATTTAAATTTTATTGACTCCTCCGATCATGACCAGAGAGGGTTCTGTAATGTAGCAGAGAGAATTCTAAGTAGCACTTTCTAAACCAGATGAATACTAACAACCAAGTGTTTAACAAAGCCTGTTTAATGTCCTGGGAGAAGCACGGAAGGTGTGTTGGCTTTAGAAAATGAGAGGCTATATCTTGCTAAGTAAGTATTAACTTTCACAGCTGTATCCAGTGTGTAGTCTCAGTGAAGCTGCTTAATTTTAAAGGAAGTTCTATTTGCAAAGCTAAACTGCCAAGCAGAACTGTAGAGGGACTGAAAAGATCCCAAACTATGTTGCAGAAAATAAGTAAAAGTACATGCTGGCATTTTTGTGAAATGAAAACTTTGTCTTCATGCTGAGTTTTTCATAACAGCTGCTGGAAAATTGCTCTTTCAACTAAGTGTTCAGAAAGTCTAACTCTGGTTCATCAGATTTATGGCAGGACTTTTGCTGGTTTTATGGACACCAGAACCTGGTCCAGGGCTAAAAACAGTGGTCACATGAGGAAAAGAGAGCAATGGCCTTCTTTTGCCTGTTCAACTTATGGCTGTAGAACTCTTCTAAAATGAAATTATTCTATTCTCTCCTCTGTTGGAAAATATTGAAGTCAGTTTCCCTCACCTTCTAGAAGAATATCCCCACCCTTTCCTTAGTTTCTGAAGTAATTCTGTTCAGCAAGCACCAGTTTTATGTGTGTAGGGGCAGTGTGGGGTAAAAGGGAAGACAGAGAGTTTACTTCTGCAAACTGGTCTCAAATGTATGGAATCTACCTTCTTGAAGATTTAGTTATACAGTCTTATGGGTACTATGGATATAACCCCCAGCAATCATGGACACTCAACTAACAAAATCCTGGTTCATGCATTTTCCTACATGGTAAATCTTTAATGACACCCTCTAAATTATCTCTAAATTTTTGGGCAATAATTTCACTGTGGTACTGATAGAATGCTGGGTTGGTTTTCTTTGTCATGCATAACTCCATTTTTTACTCCAGATTATGATTATATATTTATTTTTGAGAGACACATATGAAGAAACTAGAATTGAGAAAGGAATTTTATCAGGATCAAAACATAGTCCTACATATGACTGGAAAAGAACTTGAATGCATAAAAAGTTTAAGTGGTGGGATATGACTACGCTCCTGCAATTTCATGGGAGTTAAAGGATTATAGCAATACCAGTGTTGGTTTTAGATGACAAAAAAGCCAGCTTGATTTCACAGCTGCTTTGTGACAAGCCTCAAACCACTCACACTCCTTAAAGCTGAAATTTTGCATACAGTTTTGTCTAGGCTGAACCCAGCTGCAGTGATACGGGGTCGGCTGAAGTGCCAGTGACCAACATTTGTACCTATCTGACTAAAAAAAATATAACAAGATTCTGACATAAGACTGTGAATGGTGTCACATATGGTTTTAAACACCCTTTTGAGTACCATTTGTGAATTAAAAATYCAACCTTTTGCTTAAGCCAGAGCAGAGGAAAACAGCAAGTAAATTTCATTATAATTTTTATGTTCTAAAGATAGTGTATATGTTTCCATTCTGCACTTTGGTGTCTTGAAACAAAAAGCAGATGTTTTTTTATTAGACATACCAAACTATATTTAGCTGTGTTGAGAAACAGTTGCAAATCAGATTTATAAAAGGTCTTTAAAGATATATTTCCAGTGAGAGGAGGAATTCAGCGAGTTTTCTAGATATCTTGGCTCTTCTCAGTGGTTGGGTCACCTTTCAAGGTTATGCTCTATCCTGATTTCCGAGGTTATTTACATACCACTTCCACTCTGAAAGCAAATCAACGGTACCTGGCTCGGTCCATCCTCCTATCAACTGAAAAATTGCATAGTGGAAGATGCACACAAAAACAAACGTTACCAAAAATGCTTATCTTTACAGGAAGAAGAGAAGAACTTTTCTTAGTTAAGATCTGGTAAAAATAAATGCATCAAAAATATCTTGACTTTGCAACTAAAACAAATAGAGGAATGATTCTTAGTAACAATGCAGGAAGGAAAGTCCGCAGCAATATGTGTCATTTCTAATTCAAGTTTCTTAGTTAGTGAAGCATGTAGTCAGGGTGTCACAAGGTCCAGCTTCTCTCCATGCGCTTTAGGACAGGCACATAGGAAGCTGCCTGTGACCAGCCAGGGCCCATGCCACCACCCCATTCTGGTGACAGGCAGGCAGGGAGCACCAGGACAGCCCCAGCCTCAGGGATTGTTCATGTCCCTGGGCTACGGGCCAAGAATGGACCAGAATGTTGGAAACTGAAGATGCCTGCTGCAGCACTGCTAATGGCCCCAGGGTCTGAAATAGGCTCTTGGGCCGTGGGCCAGAGGTAGGGGAAACAGGAACACCACAGGGACGCTGGGACAATAGGTCCTACAGTGCCCTCAAGACCTGGACAGAGGGACGGTGCTGGTCTCAAAGCCTCCTCAGAGCAAAGACAGCATGTAGGAGAAGACAATGCTTATATGAAAATGCGTTAATTACAAACATTAGAAAACTTGTTTATTTTCCCTCTAAGGCTACTTTTACTGTTTACTTCTTCCCAAACTACTTTCCTTTTCAAGCCATTACCTTTTTTTCCTTAAAAAGCTTAATTTAAAATATATATAACACTATCTGTTTTACCATGCTGCTTAAATTATTTACTATCAGTGTAGATTATTGAAATGCAAAAAAAAGTTTATTCTCAGAGAAATGAAACAACTATTAACAGTAAATTGGACTTCATTACATTTTCATAAGTCTTGATTTAAGATGATTATAAAATTAAAACTTCATTGCTATAAATGCAAATATCTCCTTCCTAGCTTATTCTAATATTAATTTACTTTTACAGCCCTCTGTCTTGTCAGAAAGTTGTGTGGTTAGTAAATTATTTTTACAAAACACACTGTTATGTTTCTTTTACACACAGTCAGTAAGAATATAGAATACCTGCTGCTTCAATTATTTTATATAATTTTGGTTTTGTCAGAATTTCTTTTGGCTGGATTCTGTTGTTAAGCAACTTAATGTCAGAAACTGTAATGAATGCACTGTTTGATTATCACAAAGGAACTAAAAAATCTCAAATGCCTTAGACTACTAAGAGCTCCACTTGGCCTTTACTAAGAGCTGTTAGACAACTACCAAATGAAATAGTGTCTCACTAGTGTCTTTTCCTTATGTCTTTGACAAGCTTTAAGTAAAATCAAGTTTGGTTCGGTGAATTTATGTTATATTTTCTGGAATCACCAGCCCTGTCAATACATCAGTCCCATGTCCTCTTGGTTGTCTTTGCTAGGAAATAGCAGCAGATGTGGCATTTTTTTTAGAACTGTATGCAGACATGTTGGCCACTCCACCCAGAAGCTTTTAAACAAAGTATGGTACAAATGTACTCCAAAATACCTCAGCAGTCTCATCTTTACCCAATTTTCAGTTCTCAGAAAACCTGTATAAACACAGTTTTTATTGCRATTTCTTTAACTCTGTTGGTGCATCAAAACTTTTCTTGTAAATAGGTGGAGAGCAAATCACAGAGTGAGATGGCACAGGCTAAGGTCTTTCTGAAAACACTGTGATTTATGAACCTTGTTTCCTTAGAAATATCAATTAAAAAGCTCTTCATGTTTCTTCAGGTAAACTTATCATACAAAATAAAACTGCATTCATGAACATAAAATTAAATAACAGCTTCATAAATTGTGATACAGAAAATTTAAATAGTATGTGTTTAGTAGAAATTTCCTTCCTTTTTCTTTCTCTGTTCCTTTCTTTCTTTCTGTCCTGGTTTGAAGGACAGGTGTCTGTCAAGGAAGGTGGGAAACCTCCCTTGAGCACAGGAATGACCCCCTCCCTCCTCCAAATTACTGTACCTTTGAAATTACGGGGCTCTCAGGCAAAGATGTGGTAAAAAGAATAACAGTTCTTTACTAGGGTTATATAAATTATATACGTATACATATATATATAAATCAAGACGGTTAAACGGCAACCATAAGAGAACAGACAAACCCCTTATCAGTTCCTTGTGTGTTGTTGGGAAAAATCCTCCGTTGGGGCAGGGAGGCTGCGGTGACTCCCCCGCGGCTGCAGGGGGCGCTGTGGCGTGAGCGCGACGACCCTCACGCGGCAATGGCGGCTCCGGCGAACGGGAAAGGGGGGGAGGTTGCCCCCGGCGCGACCCCACGGGGCAGCCGCCCGGCTCCACCAACCTCGGCAGCGGGCAGCGAGCAGCGCAGGCAGGCAGGGTTGACTGGGGAGCGATGAATCTCGGTATCACTCACCGACAGAGCAGCAGAAGGCAGGAAACAGCCGAGACGAACAGCTCCGGCTGGAGGTTGGTCACAGCGTAACTCTGGACTCTGTGCCGCGGCGGGACCCTCGGAGATGTCACGGTGTATCCGTGCTCTGGAGCCAGCCGGCAGAGGCGTCGCAGTGTAGCAGTCTTCCCGGAACGAAACCGGCACTCGCTGCAGACACGACCGTCTTCCCCCAACGCAGAGTGGGGAGTCCGGCAAGCCCCCGTCTCCATCCACCTCTCGCCTAAGTCTCTGGTAGTTCTCCCGAGATGTTTCAGCCTCTGAGGAAACATCCCCCTTCAGTATTTCCAAGTCTCTGTTTTCTTTAATTGAGGGAATTGTCCTGGCTTCTGGGCTGGGCAAGTGGTCCCTTTTGTCCTTAAGTACCGTCCATTCTGCGTCATTACCATGGAATGCAGCTGAACAGATAACTCCCTTTTGTTCTTAAGTATCGCCCATCAATTCCCGGCCAGCCCCTCCCCAACTACACAGCCTCCCTGGTACC
This sequence comes from Amblyornis subalaris, assembly GCA_018881555.1. Taxonomy (NCBI): domain Eukaryota; kingdom Metazoa; phylum Chordata; class Aves; order Passeriformes; family Ptilonorhynchidae; genus Amblyornis; species Amblyornis subalaris. Next base: position 33,300,327 of record JACAXG010000001.1, on the reverse strand, counting down.
CCGGGGGGGGAAAGGAAACAAATTTTAATTACTTTTTTTCCCAACCCATAACACTTTCCCATATTTATACTTTTGTACATCTGTGATTAGCTAGCGAGTTAAGTTCACTTTTGTGAGGTCCAGACGAATGGCATTTTATATACAAATATACGTATATATACACACATACACACATATATATACACACACACACATATTTATACACACACACACACATATATTCAAATACTGGATGTAAGCGCCTCTTCAGTGACAATTGGTATTGCTGACAGAACAATTGTGACAACTATTTCAAATTTCCATTTTTTCTTAGCATACACACAATTGCGATGGAGATGTTGCAATGGGCATGAGATAAGGGCAATACTCTAAAATACAAAAATATTTATTTTTATTCCTCTTGGCTTTGATCGCTTCCAGGGGAGGGGCATCCACAAATTCTCTGGGACGTTCCAGTGCCTCACCACTCTAACAGCAACGAATTTCTTCCCAATACCTACTCTAATTATACTCTCTCCCAGTTTAAATCTCTTGCTCCTTATCGTGTCACTATACTCCTTTATAAAAAGTCCTTCCTCGTCTTTCCAGTAGGACTCCTTTAGGTACTGGAAGGCTTCCATAAGGTCTCCCCAGAGCCTTCTCCAGGCTGAACAACCCCAATAGTCTCAGTCTGTCTTCACAGGAGACGGACTCCAACCCTAATTGGTTTTGTGGCTTTCCTCTGCACTCACTTGAGCAGCTCCACATCTTTCCTGTGCTGGGGACCTCAGAGCTGAGCAAGAGGGGCCTCACGAGAAGAGAGTGGGAGAATCACCTCCCTCAGCCTCAGGCTGTCTGTGGTCCTGATGCAGACCAGGGTATGGGCAGCTTTTTGGGCTGCAAGTGCACGTTTTTGAGTCATGTTGAGCTTCTCATTCACCAACACCCCCAAGTCCTTCTCCTCAGAGCTTCTCTCAATCCATTCTCTGACCAGACTGTATTAGTGCTTGGAATTGCCCTAATCCATGTGGAGGACCTTGCACTTGTGCTTGTGGAACTTTGTGAGTTTTACATGGGCCGTGAACCCAGCCTGTCAAAGTCCTTCCAGATGATATCCCTTCCCTCCAGCATGTCAGCTGCACCACAGAGCTTGGTGTCACCAGCAAACTTGCTGAGGATGCAGTCAATTCCACTCTCCATGTCCCCAAAACAGATGTTAAATAATACTGGTCCCAGTATGGACCCCTGAGGAACACCACTCATCTCTGGTCTCTGTCTGGACATCCAGCAGCTCTTTGAGTACAAACATCCAGCCAATTCCTTATCCACTAGGAGATCCACCCATTAAATCCATGTTTCTATATTTTAGAGATCAATGTTGCGCAGAACAGTGTCAAATGCTTTGCACAGTTACAGGTAGATGATGTCAGTCACTCTTCTCTTCTGCACCAAGACTGCAACCCCATTGTAGAAGGCCACCAAATTTTTCAGGCATGATTTGCCTTTAGTGAAGACATGTTGGTGGCTACCAATCACCTCCTTATTTTCTGTGTGTCTTGAGATCATTTCCAGGAGCATCTGGTCCATCATCTTGCCAGGCACAGATCAATCCCTGGATTTTCCGTTCTTCCTGTTTTAAAAATGGGAGTTATGTTTCCTCTTTATATCTATATGTATATATATAGATATAAAATCTTTATTCATGCACACACATGCCCACTCCTACAGAAAACTTATATTTATTCAAATAATGTCTAATTACCAATTTTAGAAAAATATTTGCTTGACCTTGAAGGTGCTGTTACATCGAAGCTCTGCAGTATGCTAAGAAGAAAATCCTTTTATACATATAATGGAAATTTCTGACAATATATAAAAAAAGTTTCAAGGGACTTGGTTAGACTATGATTTTCTTTGATGTGTTTTGGGTGGGAGGTGTCGGTTTTTTCTTGAACTTGTGAAAAAACGTTTCACAGGTTTCTTCAATATCACTTTAAGCACTCTTTTTTTCATAAAAGAAAAAAACCCCAAGGTAATCAAGGAAAAAAAAAAGAAACCAAAAAGAAAAGTGATATTCTCAATTGCTACATGAAATGTCATATAAACATGAAAACTTTTGCCCCAGACAAGTATTTAGAAATTAAAGATTGCACTGCACATGAATTGGTTATGCAGGTTTTCTAATTATGATAAACTTAGTTACACAGTTAAATGTCATAAAACGCTCAAGGGCATTTAATCCACTCTACTGTGTACAGAGAGCAGTAACAGTTTATATCAAATATTGTCAGTACAAAGACAGTTAAATTTGACTTATAAAATATGATGGGAACTCACAAACATGACACTTCTGGATTTCTTTTAGGCTGGATATACACTGAAATGTCCAGTGTCCCTGAGGCATATTAATAACAAGTTTCAAACAAAAAGAAAGATTATCTCATTTTACTCTATTGCAGGGGTGGAAGAAAAAAGCAGAAGTTGTCTGATGGGAATTACCCCCAGTTTTCCAAATTAGTTTCATCCAGTTCAAGAAATGCCTCTTAGGAAGAGTTTTTAAGGTTTCTAATAAAGGTCATGTACTCTACATGCATTTACTAATTTGGAATATTTGCCTACTTAATATTATCTAAATGTTCCTTAATAATGCCTTGTGATTGCTTCACTAAGCCTGCTTGCTGAACCATTCCACAGCCAAAATCATTCTCTACAGGGAAAATTTATCTTCTAATGCATTATTCTGCTCCCTCCAATTTTGATGTCTATTCTAATATGTCCTCATTGATCAACTTAACCTCTATAAAACTTCTATCTGTATATTTGCATTTTGGGGACTTATTTTACATTTGTCATGCATGATTACTAATGTTATTTAGTCTCTTTCTAATGAAGATAGTACTAGGAAATTATCCACACCTCTGACAATAATATGCATTAGTTATCTGCCTACAACATTCACTGATTGGATGACTTGAGGTGTATGTATGTGAAATCTATAATCACTCGTAGAAGGTCCATATACTCAGGCAAACTTTGTCCTTCTAGTCRTTGAAATTTAGAGATACAGAGCTAAGTTTTGAAAAGTGGTTAGTATTATCTCTGTCTTTTTATTTATAACCTAGGTAATCATCCTGGTTTTCAAATTTTATTTAAACTAATTAACTATCTGATTTACCAGCCATGGTAATAGAAAGAAGGATAAATATTATGTACTGTAATAACTTCAATCTCCATTTGAGGATGAGGAACAAAATTTATGAAGTACAGGTTGGGATTAGCTGTAGACTAAGATGGTCATAAAGGACAAATGACCTAAACAACTAAGGTTCACTGAGAACCTTTCACTGGGAAATTATCCAGTTATTTAGCAGGAATTCTTAGTTTAAGCCTTTTACCAATTGTTCATTGCGGTAGTATCCTAGCTGGACACCCGGCTTTACTAATTGAAGAATCTCATTGGAGAAAGGGATACTGAACAAGTTTTTTTTTAATTTTTTTTTTTAATTTATTGAGGTTTTATTGAAGACTAACAGTTTCTATAACAGTCCACAAGTCTTGAGAGAAATAGAAGAAACCATATATAGTTTTCTTATTATGCTGAAATAACATCTAATTCAAACTTTACATATATGTCAAGAACAATGACAGGGCATGTACTTGAGAGCTTCACTGGAGAAAAAAATATTTTACATAATGCGTCAGTAATAACATCATATCTGCAATGATGTTTCTAATTACTCACAATGATGACAACATCATGAGAACAGAACACCTATCCATGTTGACAAGGTATTCCTTATTGACCTCTAAAATTGAAAGAAACCAGTCATAAAGGGTTGAAAACCATAGTAGAATGTAGGCAAATCGTCACACCGTAGATATATCCATTATGACCCCAAAAAGAGAAGTCTTTCCCATATCAAAGCTCGTCAGCTACATGTCTAGATTTTTCAGTTGTTCCATATTTTTCATATACTTACCTAACTGGTATTTCTATGAAAAGAAGACAATGTGGTATGATAACTGTATGTTTTACTTAAATAAATATCATGCTATTATTAGTTCAAATATTGGAACTTAAATAATCATAGCCTGTCCAAAGCTGATATTTTACATTTGTAATGCACGACTTCTCATTATAATAATTTTTGTCCTGCAAGAAAGCTTACTCACAGGACTATTTTGTGCTTATATGCTTTCAAACTGTCACTGCTTGTAGCAATTTGGAAATAATACAACAATTTTGTCAAAAGTTTACCCTGTTTTGATTTGACAAAACAAACTTTGTATGGATCTACGTAAGAACAGCTTATGTAGATGTTGTGTGTACATTACCACGACAGAGAGAAGCCCAAAGATCAAGAATATCAAACTGAAGTTGTAAAGTGAGATAAGAATCTGCAGCCCTGCAAAAGACATGCCATTGAACAAATGGTATGAGTTGCATGATTATTAGAGTATATGATTAGACTATGCTTGTTACTTAGGCACAACAACTGAACAAGTTTCTGCCTTTAGGTGTTTTCTGGCTCAGCAAAATAAATAAGATACACACGTAGTACAGACGGGGTATGACGACACATCTCAAGTCTCAGCAAACCCACAGCATGCTGGGTTAGTACGAAAAATACTGCCTTGTAAGTTATGTTCCAGTACACATCAGCTAACCCTGGCAGCTACCTGCTCATGGGGTCCTATCCCACAACAAAGAGGAAAAAACGTGTTATCCAAAATCTAGAGGCGATCTAGATTATTTGGGGAAAAGCAAACTGATTGGGTTTACGTTGACCAGAGGTTGAGAGAGGCACACATACAACCAGTTCCTATGAAAGATCTGAAACAATATTTTATGCCAGCACTGAAGTCGTCTACTTCTAGGTGTTTACTGTGAAACTTTTGCATATTTTATCCCTGTATGTAGCAATTCATATGTGTGAACTATTCTGTTGATAAGACAAAGAAGGTCTACAGTACCCTTCGGTCATTTATGATTCTCAGTTATGTATATCTAATACTTAAATCTGATTTTACCCTTTCTGTAAAGTTAAAATAGTGTTTTCCCCATTTTTAAAGTAATTACATATTTCTAGCATTTTATATATGTGGTGAACTTTATTATACAAGATATTCAAGTATATTTATCATAAAAACAAGTCTGATCTAGAAATTAGAATGTGGTAGAATATTCTTCAAGAGCTCCTGAATCTTATAGCCAGAACTGAAGGATCTCAGCCTTTTCATTATTCCTGAAGAATATGTACACTGCCTATATTTCTTTAAATGTAAGGTGGCAGCTAGCAGGGGTGAAGCATAATAGAAATCTGCTTGTATCACCATAGGGATGGTAGAACTGAAACTTAACATCTCACAAATTTGCAAAAAAATGTTTGCTGCCTTCTAAAGGAGAAGTCAGTACAGTCATTGAATACACTGATTTCTGGAAGAGTAGTATCTAGCTACTAAGAAAGGTAAAAAAACCCAGTTATACAGGAAACATGACTCAAATTTTCGTCTAGGAGGCAAAACAGAAAACACTACCTATCTTGAAATTCAAAATTATTCATCCTGCTGAGAAAGCGCATAGCATTATATCAATCACTGTTTGTCATAATTACAGATTTTACATTATGTTGGTTATGACACTTCAGTTTCTTGTAGAAAAAAAAAAGAGAAAGCTGGAAAATGCTTTCTGGAGTAGAAGCAGGCATGTTATAAATTTTATGAAAGTAAAGTTTAAAGCCATTTGATGTTTTTAAGAAGTGATATTGAAATGAGCTTGACCATCTGCCTAAAAATTGAATATAAGTTGGTGAAAAGGTCAGATCTGATCTTATTTCATAGATGTCTGCATTGATAATGAGAAAACAAAGCATTTATTTAAATTTGGTGTCTTTCTTTAATAACATTTTCTGCAGCACATTACCAGCTCTTAAGCTTCTCCCATACACCTCAAATGCTTTGCCAGCTCCACACTGCTGGATGAAGACTCCGATACTCTGTAGAAACATATGTCCCTCTGGCAATTCCTGTCCTAGAATCATAGACTCATTTAGGGTGAAAAAGAACTCTAAGGTCATCAAGTCCAACTGTTAACCCAGCCCTGCCAAGTCCACCCTAAAACACCTCTCTAAGGGCCACATCTACATCTCTTCTAATTACCTCCAGGGATGGTGACTCAACCACTTCCTTGGGCAGCCAGTTCCAGTGAATTCTAACCCTTTTAGTGAAGAAATTTATCCTTATATTCAATCTAAACCTCCCCTGGCAAAACTAACCTTGTCCTATCACTTTTTATGTGGGAAAAGAAACCAATACTCATCTCACTACAACCTTCTTTCAGGTAGTTGTAGGGTGGTAAATTGACCCTGGCTGGACACCAGGCCCCCACAAAAGTCACTCTGTCACTCCTCAGCTGAACAGGGGAGAAAAATTATGTCAAAAGGCTTGTGGGTCAAGATAAGGATGCTCGTCAATTACTGTCATGAGCAAAAAGAGTCAGTGTGGGGAAATTACTTTAATTTCTTGCCAATCAATTCAGAGTAGGATAATGAGACAYATACTCAAAGCTTAGCAACACCTTCCCTCCAACCCTTCTCCCTGGGCTCAAATTCACCCTCAATATTCTCTATCCTTCCCTGCCTTCAGTAGTGCAGGGGGATGGGGAAGGGGGGCTGTGGTCAGTTCATCATATTTTGTCTCTGCTCCAGATCTACTCTCACCGYCTCTGTTGCTCTTTCCTGGACTCAGTCCAGCACCTCAATGTCCTTCTTGTAGTGAGGGGCCCAAAATCGAACACAGAATTTAAGGTGTGGCCTCACCAGTGCCCAGTACAGAGGGGCAATCACTGCCCTGGTCCTGCCAGACACACTGATTTTGATACAGGCCAGGATGGCATTGGCCTTCTTGGCCACCTGGGCACACACAGGCTCATGTTCAGCCAGCTGTTGACAAACGCCCCCAGGTCCTTTCCTGCTGGGCTACTTTCCAGCCAGTCTGCCCCAAAGTCTGAAGCATTACACAGGACTGTTTTGACCTAAGCGCAGGACCCAGCACTCGCTAAAATTGAGCGGCTGGGCAGCAACAGCAAACGATTAATGAAAAATACAACAAGAGTTTTCCTTAGAAATAGTGGTTCAGTTGGCTCCATCGTGAAAGATTTTGTCTTGTTACTGTGCTACTACAGATGATGCAGTGAGGAAACACAAAGGCAAATACCAGAACCCCCCCCCAGTTTATTTAAGCAGTTTGTATTTCCAGGTAGGGATAGTGATGGAAGATTTCAGATCTTAAGACAACAAACAAAAGTGACTAAAGATCTTCTTTTGTGTAGTACTGAAGCTACTGAAACAGTTTTAGCAGAGGAGAAAAAAAGTCTTTATGCTCTACGTGGTATATTATGAATAAAACATTTGTGGAAGCCCCAGGGCTGTTTTAGTTCAGATCGTATTATAATATATGACAAACTGAGCACAGCAATAAGAATTGTAATAGAACATAAAAGCATGATTTGATTTTTTAGGTCCACTCTCTACTAGTTAATACATGAACATTTCTTCCAATGTGTTTTGTACTCCTGTATTTGCTCCTGAGTGGAGAAGCAGCTGTTGACAGCAAAATGGGTCAGAAAAAAATTGGTGAATACTCCAGAGTGACATCCAGTGTGCTGTTTTGAGGACTTTTGTGAGAAGTTTCTCTCCAGGAGAAGAAGAACAGAGACAAAAATTAAAGACAACTGAGACTGACAAAAGAATACCATAAGTTGGTCAAGACTGAACCAGACCACATTATTAGGAAATAATCAGAGATGAAAGATCAGGCCAATGGCAATAGATAACTGGACCAAATTTCCCTGGAAGAAGATAACCCTCAGACGATTATATAGTTATTCATAGTTTCCATCAAACTGAATCTTCCACTTCGGAATCTTACGTAGTAACTAGGCCAGTCTGTTTATGAAACTCCAAAAAGACAAATGCTGTTAGAAACTGCAATAGAGGTTTTGAGCTCAGCTTGGACATTGCTGAAACTCAGCAAAGACAGGCACATGGATTCCTGGGGCAACAGGCTGCTAGTCAATTTGTCTTGGCAAGTGGCCAGGAGCATGGTGAAGAAACCACTGCCAAACCAGCAATACAAAAAAAAGGTTAACAAGATTGGCTAACACTGAATAAAATCTAAATGAAAACATGAATTAAAGGAGAATTTAGAAAACTTAGAAAAAGAGATTAGCTTTGGAGAAATAAACAAACAGGAAGAGAGAAAAGCAAGTGACAATGGATGGTTAGAATGGTTTATGTATACTTTGGAATAAAGTATCATAGTGTAAGCATGTGCAAGTGTGACCTGGACACCAGGTTTTACTATTTACAAATATTAACCCAACTGTGTGTACTTCCTTGTGACTGAATTCTGAGGTCACTTATAAAAGGCTTTTTGCTGAATTAGATGCATGTCATGGAACAGCAAACTTGCTATAAATTTCTTCCTTAAAGGCCAAGTTAACAAGTATTAATTCTAATATAAGTATTTTGCATGTAGAACAGGAGAAAAACAGAGGACAACTGATACCACTACAGTACTAATACATAAAACCTCTTGTTTGCATACAGTTAGACCAAGATAAAAATATAGTATTTTGTAATTTTCCTTCAAAGCAGGATAAAAGCAACTGTGGGGATTTTCAAAGTTATTTCATATACAACTAACCCTGTTCCTATTGAACAATTCCCAGTGTTTTCAGAGAATGCCCAGTTGCATCAATTCTCAGTACTTTTTGGAAGAAAGACTACTMTTTTATTGACGCAGTTTTACACTACCACAGCTTAACAAAAGCCAGCCATCTAAGATGGCTTTCCAGCACTGAGAAAAATTGAAGCTTATCAGAGTTTCTTGGCTCCTTCTGAACTAGTCATTTATGTTTTGAAACTAAACCACTAATCTCTAAGAATTTGCCATGTCTAATTTCAATAGCGACATCTCCTTTCAGCAAAAGCTCCCAAACTGTAGCAGTAATGGTTTTTCTTCAGTGAATGTAACCCTTTTCCATTACTACCATTGCCACTTTGAAAATCATTTATGCCTTCAACAAGCACAACAAAAATCAATACAGACTCTTTTCTTTAAAATACGGAGTAAAAACTGGGACCAGTTGCACAAATATAAGTATGTTACATATCACTTAAGGACCTTGCAATTATTAAAATTGTTYTACCACTTACAATATTTACACCACTGAGAAGAGAGAAGGAAAAGAAATCAAATTGTGTAACAGCATATTGGTTATTTCTCTGCTTTCTGGAGAATCTGAGGCTGCTTTATTTTAAATGTTTACTATATCAAAAATCTCATGGCTGTAAATATATTTATAAAAGAAAACAGAATATTAGACTCAAAACATTTCATTTCCCACAAGGAAATTCAGGAGAACAGTATGAAACACAAACTATCCTAATAGGCTGCCATCATTCAAATGGCAAAAAGGTTGTCAAGTTTCACAAAATTTCCCCCTTCCTCTTCMGAAACAGTTATGGAACATTCTACAGATTTAAAACTGAGACGTATTGCAACTGAGAGAGGTAAAATGCAGAAGATATTACTTCTGTGAGAACAGTTAGATGATGAAGAACAGTAAAGAACAATATTAAAGGTAGTATAACAAACTGAAATCAAACATTGACGAGGATAATGGTCCATCTCAAGGGTAGAGAGGCTTTTTGGAGTGATCTGGACAGACTAGAGAGACAAGCAATCACCAACCATGTGAAATTTAACAAGAGAAAATGCTGGATTCTGCACCTGGGAAGGGGCAACCCTGGGTGTTCGGACAGACTGGGGAATGAGATGCTGGAAAGCAGCGCTGCAGAAAGGGACTTGGGCATCCTGTTTATGGCAAGTTGAATATGAGCCAGCAGTGCCTTGGCAGTCAGGAGGGCCAGCCCTGTCCYGGAGGGCATCAAGCACAGCATCCCCAGCTGGGCAGGGGAGGTGCAAGTGCAGGTGCGGGTTTACCTTGAGCCCTGTGTTCAGTTTTGGGTGTCAGAAGAGAAAAGGGATACAAAGCCATTAGAGGGCATMCAAAGGAAGGTGACCAAAATGATGGAAAGCCTCAATGGCAAGGCTTGTGGGAAGTGGCTCATGTAACTTGTTTTGTTCAGCTTGGTAAAGAGGAGGCTGACAGGCATCCTCAGTGCAGTCTACAACTTCCTCAGTGATGGCAGCAGGAAGGCTGGCACTAATCTCCTCTCTCTGGTGATCAGCAATAGAACACGAGCAAATCAAATGAAACTGCAACAATGGAATTTCAGATGRGACATTAGGAAAAGGTTCTTCACTGAGAGTATGGTTGGTTACAGGAGCAGTCTCTCCGGGSAAGTAGTCAGAGTAGCAAGCCTGTCAGATCTCCAGGAGCACCTGGACAATGYTTTTAGTCACATGGCTTAGTTTTAGACAGTCCTGAGAGGAGCAGGAAGTTGGACTTGATGATCCTTATGGATCCCTTCCAACTTAAGATATTCTAAGATTCTAATGGACACTTATTTTTACCCTTCTCTCACTTTTGACTGTCATCGAAAGAGGTTAAATTGTGTGATTGCAATWGTTTTTCATAGCCTACAAACTGTTTGGATGACTATGCAACTACACGGAATCTTATTGAAGAAGCTGGGATATCTTCTTGCTCATATAAACACAAATGAGAATAAAAAAATTTGTTCTTTACAACTAGGCCTTACTACAGTTTAAATCAAGCAAAGCAGCACTTGTCATGGGGCAATCAAACTCATCACATTTTGAGTATCTAGCAAGAGAATTTCATTTTGGATAATGTAGCTAGGAAAATGAAATGCAAAGTAGGAAATGAAACTTGTTAGAAGTAAGCAAACATGGTTTTAAATTATGATCTAGAAAAAACCCCAACATTTTAAAATGTAATTGGTTTGTTAGAAAATTTGCTCTATGACGGTAAGTCAGGCAAAAGATGATTTGGCAGCAACTTCTAGATACAGACGTGAAACAATCAGGAAGTAGTGTCACTCCCTGAATCTACAGAAGTAGTAGTGTTGAAGTAAATTCATGGACCCATTATTGACATTGCTCTTTTCCAAAGGTGTGCAGTAGTTTATCATAAGATACAGTCACATTTCAGACTGGATTGCACTGTGACATATCAAATTCCCTGGCAGAAGCCCAGCTACAGGAGAGTAGTTTTCTTACTACTTGCTCACTCCATGCACTTCAAGCACCATTTCAATGAAATGGAAGTGCGCTGCTCCATCTCCTGTTAGATACGCAGTTCACAATTCATACTGAGATATTTAACCTGTATGTTTGTAGACACACAGCATCATAATCAACCAGAAAACAAATGAATAGAAAAGCCCTAAAAGCATTAGAAGGCAATGGTATTTTTTGCTATTATCTGTTTCTATTTCAGGGGAATGGAGGTGACTGGTGGCAAGAGTACCGTTAATGGCACTAAAGACAAGTGAGTTTAATTATTGCATCTTTGGCCTGAGAGTTTGGTGAACTTTAATTTTAAAACTCTCTTATGCCATAATGATTTTACCCAAACTCTAYGTGTCTGTCTAAATCCATTTTTTGCATAATAAATTACGGAATTTAGAGCATTACCATACTGCTCAGTTAGTTTAAACAATTATTTGTTTTAGAAAAAAAGTTAGTTATTATCAACAATATTGTTATATGCAACATACCTAGTATACAATTTTCAGTCATCMCTAAACTTTCCCCAATACGTGCTATTTATGTTATTTCTATATCATAACTATTTTATGATTCTGAAATATATATATGCATTAGAAAGAGTAAAGTGCATTTAAAATATTCTTTCACCTCCCATATTCCCCATCAAAATACTGTGGTTTTAAAATAGAGAAAAGGAGAACAGTCATAACACATTTGCCAAAATGAGCATATTTCTAGCTTTAATAGAACATTGCATATTTTGGCCAGCTATTTTGCACTCAGCATGAGAAACTTTGCACCATATGTCCAGCTCTCATTTAGAAAGGATATTTATCTTATTTGAAACAACAATCACAAGAACTATCAAGTCTCCAGTTATATGGTAATACAGCAGCTATCTTTGGGTTGTTTGGGATTTTTTTCTCTTTTTTCATCCAAGTTAGCACTTTGACTCTGCTTCAGTTAGAAAGATTTCCTTGCATTTTTAGAATTCAGTWCACCCAGTGAAATTATGAAGTGTTAACTTTACAAATATCCCAGCAAATTCCAAATATAGCTTTTCCTTATATTAATATGCAACACATTTTAATCAATTCTTGTGTTGATAACGTTGCATAAAGAAGCAGCAAACTCTAACATTGCAGAAAATCAAGGACCTTTTTTTTAAACCTGCAAACTAAATGTTCTACACTGATCCAATATGGATAAAMTTCCAAAGTTTAGATTGAATCCAAATCCTATTACACAATGGCAGTAGCCAGAAAATCAATCAAAGCAACTGCTGGAAATGGAATATTTGTAGTGTCCACATCTTTGCAGATTATCTAAAGCAAATTCCCTCATGCCGTCGTCACTGAGCTGTTACAGTGAGAATCAGCAGATGGTTAATCAATCCCAAAATGCCCTTCAGGAGTTACAACAGCTGTGTATGGTCAGCACGAGTAAACTCACCCAGAGTAAATGGGAACTGGGATCTGTGCAGCATGGAAATGCAATGGTTTTCTTTACTTGTTACAATAAAATGAGTCTGCAAACATTTCTTAAGGTTTGAACTTTCCAGAATAAATCCAGTCAGGTTTCTATAGCAGTCTTGTGTAAACGGTCTACTATAGCAAATCCAAAATCAATTTATTAGTGGGGACAGTGTTAATTAAATTGAATTACTCCAGGCTGAGCAAAAGGTACCATCTGCGAATTACAGATAACAGCCTTGCAGTTGATAATATCAGGAATATTTGCGAGTTTCAAATAATTTATTCACCAGCACTTCTATGTACCCCCAAATACTGGCATACRTATTTGGATCCAAAAGAGAGGAAAAAAAGTGCCATTATTAGACAATCCACATCCTATTTTACAAACCTCCCCCTTCCCTCCCTGCTGATACACAGCTATTTCTGATACAAAAAGCACAGAGTTCACAATCTCTCATACTCTGACATCACAGACTCGGACAACAGAATACATCGGWAGCAGCAATATGTGCTTGGAAAACAAAATATTATTTACAGCAAAATATTCAAAAGCTTGTTAAAGTTATTGTTCCAGTAAATTTAATCAATTAATTTTTACTTGGACTTTTAGCTGCTCTTTTATGAATTGGTGTAAGACTGTGTTTTCATGAGTAAGTGTTTTAAATGGACATGGTGTTCTGGTTTTGGCCGGGGTAGAGTTAATTTCCTTCACAGTATGGAAGTGTGGCTGTTATGGAGCTGTGTTTTGGATTTGTGCAGAACACAGGGTTGATAATATAGAGATAGTTTTACTATTGCTGAGCAGGGCTTACACAGAGCCAAGGCCTTTTCTGCTTGTTGTACTGCCACGCTGGTGATGGGGGGCTGGAGGTTGGGAAGAGACACAGCCAGGACAGGTGACCCAAACTGACCAAAGGGATATCCACAGATTCACAGAATTGTTRGGGTTGGAAAGGACCCCTGGAGATCCTCCAGTCCAAGCCCCTTGCCAAGGCAGGGTCACCTAGAGCAGGTTACACAGGAACGTGCCCTGTTGGGTTTTGAATGGCTCCAGGGAGGGAGAGTTCACGATCTCCCTGGGCAGCCTATTCTACTGTTTGGCCACACTCAGTGTAAAGAATTTGTTCTTCRTGTTGAAATGGAACTTGTGTTTTAGTTTATGGCCTTGGATTTGTTCTGATCCTGATTCTGTGTCACAGATAAGATTATTTCCCCACACAGTACCTTAATTTTTTTTTAATCCACTATTTGTATATTGTATACAACAAACTTCCATTTTTTCTTGAGAGAGATTTTTGTGCAGTCTCTCATAACTTACTGTTGAGGCCTTCTATGATGTTCTCTCAATTTTATGACATTGCTATTAGTTATGTCTTTGGGAAGGAAAAAGTTTGCAGTTTGCACTATGTAACTCTTCGCCACACACAGTGTTTATGTTCCTCAGACATTTCTGGTCCTGACCTTCACTGTTAGTGATTCCTCAACCAAGCCCTCATTCATATTTATCTACTTTGGTGTTTTCCCTTAAGTCAATTTTCCCAGCCCCTTGATTGTTTTTATGCAGTGTGAGAAGAGTTATATTTGGCATTTCTCGGGCTCCTCTACCTGGAGAGAATGGCTCRTTCTTTTTATGTTCTTACAAGTGTATGTCAACTGTATAACAATCCATGGATATATTTTTCAAGCAAAAGTATACATGTTCTTCTAGTGTTATAAAACAAGGTATAAAGTTGCAATATTGAGCTTTATTTTATTCCTGGATAGCTTATTTAAGAAATAATAAAAAATAACTTAGTACCCTATATAAGAGTATCTCTATGTCTCAAGGGTTTATCCCTCAGCCTGATTTAATATACATGGAGACCAAGAGAATTAACAGTACTCTCTTTGTATTTCTGTTTTCAATTTGTGGCAATTTTCAAAAAGCAGCAACTTTGGTAGAGTACTTAATAGATTCTCTTTAAACTAGCTTCTGAAAACAGAAAGTGTGTCTTATTTGGAGCTGTTGACACACATATCAAAGCAAAAAAAGTGAAACAAAAAATCATGTAAAAACAAAACCAAGAAACCAAACAACCAACCAAAAAAATCCCTCACAAACCCCCACACCCAGAAGGAATTTGRCTATCAACGTCCTGAAATGTTACACTATAAACTCCTGTTGTTGGTACAATTTGTAAAAATGGTTGGTTTATTTTTGATAGAACAGAAGGCTGGTCTTCATCCTGGAGTCCCAAAAATTAGTTGAAAAGAAGGAAGGGAATTGAGAGAGAATAGCTTAAAAAAGAAGAGTGGATGCATATACTAAAGCTATATTGAGAATACTAGATGTACTTATGTTCTTACAGTGATTTCTTGTGAACAATGTATGGAAAAAAATTCAAAGTCCATCAAACCCTATTTTTTTCCTCATTTCTGGTAAACATTATGAGTCAATATTTTATTATTGAGAGAGCTTTCAGAAGAAACTATTCACAATACAGAGAAATAAAGAATATTCTGCCATCACTAAGGCTGGTCAGAAGTGGATAACTTTAAAAGGGGAAGGTAGGGTGGAAAACACTCAGGCTTTCTGGTGATTGAATATTTGCTTTTGGCATAAAAGCATTGAAGTATGATGCCTTATAAAAACCATAAGTGCCCTATTCTATATATGTGTTCTATACATCCATGTTAGGTAAAAATCCCTGGGCAAAGCATATTTACTGTCATGGAGAGTTTAATCTTGTAGCGTTTATAATACAGGGATGCAATTCCAGTCTTGAGCTTTACAAAAAGAGAAGAATAATCAAATATCTGAGGTCTATCTTAACATAACAAGTGAATAATCATGCTGCTCTGTGCTTTCATGGTTCTCACTCAGGGATTTTGKKGGGGAGAGGGAAAAAAAAACCWGCTGCAGAATTCTTGTATTTCAGCCTGAAATTTGTTCAAGGAAAAAACCTGTCCTAAGGGAAGTGAAATCTTTTACTTCCAGAAACAAACAAACAGCACACCAACTTCAAACATTTGGTGGGAAACCCAAAGCTATTCTCAATTTTAGCTCAAATAAAATATGCATAGGCTTACAATAAGGCTGGGCTGCAAATGCTTAGTTAAGACAGGCTCAGGAAGTGAACAAGAACACATAGATGATGCATGAAGTGCTAGAGTCAGGTCTGTTAGCAAAAAAAAGGAATCAAATCCATGCCCCTTCAATTTGTCTTCTAGATTTCTCATTTTCCCGTTTGTCAAGTCTTCAAAAAGCCAGTTACAGCTGTCAAAATATAAACCCGMATTTTCTAGCTGGAAAACACTGCTTTGCATAAATCCAAAGATCTTTTCTTGAAGGAACCCATCCTCAACTGTTAATTTAAGCACAAATATATCATGCCAGACAGAAAAAAACAATGCTAAAACCTCATTGCACAGTCTGTTAGATTTGTTTTTGGTGTTTGGATTCACTTTCACTTGGGAGGATGGAACATATGGAAATGCAATTGTACCAAAACATTGGAAAAGAAACTGGATCAAAACATTGGAAAAGCAATGCTTTCAAGCTTTGAGGTAGGACAGAGAYGGAAAACAGTTTTGTGACTTAGTTTTATCTTGAAAATTAAACAATTATGCTTGTCTTCATTTATGTTGGAGAGAAAAAGATAATCTTTGGGGTTCTGAATACCTAAAAASTGCTCCAGCTACACAAATAAACCAAGAACCAAAATCTTCGTCGGGACCACATCTGACAGGGTCACAAAAATGTATGGTTTTGATATGGAATATAATTCTTCCAACCACCAGTAGGAAGTATGCTTGTTTACTCAAAACCACATGTTTCAGCAGAATGTCTAAGGTTTTGAAGGAACGGGGCACAACACCGCTCAATGAAGTCTTCACAAAGAAGACTGACAGCTGCTGCAGTAGATGAATCTCCACAAGCTTCGTTTTTCAGCATCTTTGCCTCCTTTGCCTATATTTCTCAGTGCACAACACTGTTCTACTCATATCTTTGCTAACAGCTAGTCTTTCCCTTTTACTTTAGAACAAAGCATGAAGTTACTTCATCTTCCCTAATAAAATGCTATAATCAAATTTCATCCTCTATTTTGAATTTTTAACATATGCCTGAGAGTTATGATTACAAAGATATACTTCAGTATATCTGAATATAAGATTCCTTCCAGTTCTACCACTTAAACTCACCTTTGTATTAAGTCTATAGGAAAACAGAACTCCAATGCCTACTCCCACAGACAGCCAAGATACGCAGCCCAGCCACCTGACTACTGCTTATCACTTCATTTTCCACTTTATCTTTCTATCACAACTCATCTGTTACTTTTGCTTTATAGTACTATTGTAACCTGTTAGATTTTAATAATGCTTCCTTACTGGTTTTCCTGGGCTGCATTAACAGCAGAGATCCTGATTGGCAAACAATGTTTCTGATAAAGTAATCCACTGACATTCATATGGTAAATCRAAGGTCTCTGTTTTCCTTTCTCTTTAACATCAGAACAAACATGCATCCAAGAAAAGTACAAGGTTGTCTATTCAATTACTGAGTGAATAAAAGGGTTTTCTTGTTGTTTGTTTTTGAAAATACAGCATAGATAAAAAATAGATATTTTGATACCTCCTCCTTTATCAGTTTAGTCTCAGACTATATCCGGGGCAGAATGGCTGGATTATTTTGAGATAATTGCTAAGCATAAATTTGGGGACAGAATATTTAATTCAACTTATTTTTATGATTACTCCATGAAATTTTGTAAAGCTTATCTCAGATACATGATTTTCATTGAAAATATGAAGTATTTTATTTCAAGAAACAAAATGCATCATTTTGGTAAAATATTTCTTCCTTGATTCATTTTATCTAATTTATCTGCTAGGGAACAATTATTTTGTAATAGTTCACCAGCTCTTCCTTAAGGTATTGTGTTTACATCCACCAGGATTTTTGTTTCCGAGGCTGAGAGTCCAGCAGTACTGCCATAGACAGAGGTGAAGAATGTGTTGAAAACCTCTGCATTTTCAGTGTTGTTGAGAACTAACTCACCTCTCCTGTTTGGAAGCAGGGTAATATTTTCCTTCTGCTTTTTGTTTACATACTTGATGAGCCTCTTCTTGTAGTTTCAGTAGTCAGACATCTCTGASTAATTTCAATTCAAGCTGAATTCTAATTTCATCTTTGCACACCCAGGAAGTGCCTTGTGCTTCTCAACAGGTCTTTGTCTGCTCTCCCATCTCTGGTACACTTCTCTTTTGGCTTTTAGCAGACTCAGAAGCTCACAGTTAAGGCAAAGGGATCTCTTGTTCCACCTACTTCTCCTAAAGATGACCAACCATTTTTATGGTTCCAGGAGTGTTCTGCAAAAACTCCCAGCACTCACTAGCTGCTTTATAGCCTATGGAAGCTTCCCAGAGAATCCTGCTCAGCTGAGCACTGAGCAAGCTGAAGCTTGATCTTCTAAAATCTATAATCTTTGTCTTAGTTCTCACCTTCAGAGTGCTCAGCAGGATCCCAAACTCCACAATATACTGATCACTGCAGGCAAGGCCATCACAAAGTGAGATGCTACAAAGCAAGTTTTCTTGGTTTGTGAGTAGGAAGCCCAGTGGTGACTCATTTCTCGTTGGCACATCCAACATATATATGAGGAAGCAGCCCTCTATGCATTCCAGGAACTTGGTGGATGACATGTGAGCTGCTGTATTTTCCTGGGTAGTTGAAGTCACCATAAGAACCAGGTTCTGYTGACCCAAAACTTGCCTAAGTGACCTAAATATTACTTTGTTGGGCTTATCATCTTGGTTTGCAAGCAGATGCCCACGATAACATTCCCCTCTGATCTTGACCCAGAGATATCCAACAGGGGCTTTAAAATTGCCACAGTTTACTTCTAGACACTTAAGGTTCTCCTTAACATAGAGCATGACTCCTTTCCTCTTCTTCCCTGTCTCTGTTTATGAAGTAGCCTAGAGCCGTCCACCATGATCCACTAGTCATGTGAGTTGTCCCACCATGTTTCAGTTAATCTTATAACTTTCTGACTGGGCATGGAGTTCCAATTCCTCCTGTTCATTCCCCAGGTTGTGTGAAAGGCCACAACTTGAGGCAGTTGGTCTTCTGATTCTCATCTTGAGAGTCATCTAGGAACAGCTATGATTGCTGCTCTGGTTGGCCTGGCTTATTCCCCAGTTGGAGCTTTGCTACTTTGGACTTGTCCCATCCCGCTCAGTGGGTTTAGGGGAAGGTATTTGTATATACTCTGGGGGGTGTGTGGGAGAAAAAGCAAAGTTCTCAGGAGGTTCAATGGAAAACAACTTTTACTTGCAAACTTTAGAATATCCAGATAGAACAAAGCACCTGGCAACTTTGGAAAATCCAGATAGAATAAGGCATTTGACAAGGCTTTGACTGGATTCTTTCGTCAGGCTTACAATATATTTCAAGAAGAGGGTAGGGAGAGAGAGAGATATTAATGAGCCCTATAATTACTCATGATATTAGTGATTGATACAAAGTTGATATATAAGAAATACTGAACATGAATGATCAAGCAAATTTTAAAAAATTAAATCTTTATTCCAGACAATATAGTGGTTGACTAGTGCAGTAAATTCATATTCTGTACTGCACCTGATGTGATGCTTTTGTATTTCCTGGGTGACAGCAGGTATAGTTGCTACTTGTTTTGAAGTCAAAGATTAATAGCAGTCAGCTCCTTAGCTGTGAAGCACATCAGAAGAGCTTATTTTAGTGTCATTCCAGCACTTTTCCCCACAGAGAACACGGCCTTGAAGATGGAAGAATGAACAAGAAAAGGAGCAAAAAGAAAAAATCCTGGTTCTTAAGATCCTTTCTCAGATCTCTCAGGCATCTAAGGATGATGTTCTAGCTTCTGCTAGAAATAAAAAAAGGTTGGTTGTTCTCTTAAAAACAAATGTACAAATGTTGTTAAAATTGCTCGTATCTGCTCTTTTTCCAGTTAAGATTTTCCTCACCTTGCAGTAAATAGCATGCATCTTCAAATATCACTTACAATTAGGTCCATCGAACTTAAAAGCCCATGCCTCTTTTTCCCTGTTACCATACACTATCATCACTAACCTTTAGCCTTCTTTTATTGTATTGTAAATAGAATTGAAGGGCAAGTGAAAATTTGAATTAAATTTCTCTACTAATGTAATCAGTATCATAACCTAACTTAATTTACAAGATATAAACAACACACACTAGTTTGCTATTTTTCTGGAGTACATCTACCTTCTTCCTACAGATTTACCTGAGAAAATTTGGCTCATACAAAGTTCACAGAGTCTTGCAGGGTGGGAGTCCATTCCTTGTAATGTCCACTTATTTTAAACCTGGGTTACAAGCATCTGAATAATACAGAGGTAAAGGTTTTCAATAAAGTCACAATACATTAAAAATACTGGTTGTACCAGGGCTATTAATYAGTAAGTGGTAGCAGCCCAGAAAACTAAGAGAGAAAATTAAACTGCTATAAATGAAAGATAATAGATGTCTGACAATGTCATGTTCCATTAAGTGATTTACCCAGCACACTCTCACTAGCCCTGCAACCTCTGGCATCGATTTCCATAGCAACAAATGGCAATGTTACCATCTGGAGCACATCCAGCAACAGGGAGAACAAGCTCTAACAGTGGAGTTCAAGAAAAAAAATCCATTATAGAAATCTAAGTGTATACTTTACAAGAAATAATCACATGCTGGACATGCCTGCTTTGTGAAAGTTATTTTCCTCATGCCTAATGGCTCATGTTTTGTCCAGCTCCTGTATATGGCTTAGAAGGAGCATGTACTGAGAAAAGACGTATTAGCCCAGGCAAGCTGCAAAGTTTATCATGAGGAAGATGTATTATGTCACATCGCTATCATCACTATTTCCAAACCTGGTACCAGTAGTAAGTCATCTTTTGCATCAAGGACCACCCTCCATGGAAAAATTATTGGATCACCTGCAGTACCTCCCGGAAATTCCATATGTAGTGCTTCCACTTCCTACCATCTGCCCAACTTGCACGATCATGTCATAGGTAGTCTAGTACTAACTCTGCTCAAGGTGGACAATGTAATACTTTTTATGCCTGAGTCCCACAAGGTATTTTTCTACAGCTCTGAGGTACAGGAGTTTGTCTTTACCTTATAGCCTGAAGACTGCTACTTATATTTGTCCTGGTGGTCCCAAGCTCAGTCCTAATTCCAATAAATTATTAGCTTTCTGCAGATAGCAAGTATGTGAGCAATTACACTGGATACTTTTATCATTTTTTGTAGTAATTTCCAAAAAYATAAATAAACTAAATAAACAAAAGAAAATATTTCCTTTATTTGTGAAGTGTCAGCCTATTTTGAGATTTCTGAAGAATATTTGTTGATTCTTTCTTATTAGATAGTATATTGTGTTTGTAATCCATCAGATACTGCTACAAGAACTATCTTGGATGTTTCTGTCTCTCTGCACAGCCTTTATACACCACTGGTATTCTGTCAGTTGCACTCTGATGGGTAAGAAGTGGTGTAGACTGATGTATCTAAATAGAGCAGATATTTTTCAAACAYAAACAGAAGTTCTTTCAACAATAACAATGGACTTTTTTTTGCAAGATTCTGCCACACAGAATAAAGCTTCTGACATTTGCTTCCTGACCTTACTTCAGTGATCATGACTGTGGCATCCAGAGATTAACAGTTTTCAATAAAAGATGGGCAGAGCTTCTGTGGCTATTGCAGACCAAAAAGACACAGCAGGCTAACAACAGATTCCCCAGGCTAACACTGAGTTCTCTTCAGAAACAGAAAAGAATTGTAAATGCTGCAAGAGAAATATTTTACCAGGTATCTGCCCTGTTGATTTAACAGCCTGATTGGGTGTTTAAAACAGGAAAGGAGAACAAAGCTGTGGGTTGGAGAAAACTCAGTTTTTGAGGTACAATGTGCAGGGTGTAATCCCACACTGCTTTTCCTGAACAGAGCAAGGGATAGTTTGAGCACATGAGGTAAAAGATAGGTATTTCTGGAGAATGAGCTGCTTCTCACTGCTCTTATGATTCACAGAGGTAGAAGAGTTTCTTCCTCTACTGAGTTACACTCAGGTGATGTAATTTATATGCATGGCTGGGGCAGTGTATAGGAAACTGGGTGCCTCAGTGTATGGTCTGCAATCTTCAGGTGACTTCTGTTAACATACTTAATTTAGGAGCTAAGGCATATTACTTTCCATTATTTACTAATTACTTGTAGCCATTTTAGTAGAACCATGTGGTCTTTCACTCCAAAAATACTGCATTAGACTTTTCCTTTACAGACAACATATAGTTATTCTCTCTTTTTAAAGAAGATTCAACACTTTCAGGTTTMCCATTTTATTTTGGTAGACCAACTTGTCTTTCTACCCTAAATATAAACCTTGTATGTTATGCAAAATTATATCACTTCAAACAAAAAAGTCATTTAATACTGAAGCTGTCAGTGCAGCTTTTACTATGCTCACTGTGTGACTACTACTGTTGTGCAAGAATGCACACTTCAGTTGAGTTCCAGTGAATAGTACGAAGGATATCCTCCTGTGTTATTCATTCAGCCTTGTATTTGAAGACCAAGTTGAGTTATCTGAAAAGTTCTTTCAACTTTGACAGACACATATAATAAACGATATCACAGGATTCTTCAATTTATCAAGAAGTTGGAATAGTTGCTCTCCTCCTGCCCCGTCCCCACTTCAAAAAAAAAAAAAATTGTGTATTTCTCTAGCCTTCAATTAATCTACTGAACATTAAACCCTTCTTTTTAAAAGTAGTAAAAGCTAGTAATATATACTTCCCACAATATTATTTTGTGCAAAATTTTGATATCCACAGAAGTGACTGCAGCTAAAGCAGCTTCTTCTTCTCAACAGAACACATCATTTACATATTTAATTTATGGAAGACTGGTACCTGTATGTATTTGAGTTATTACACAGGTTTTATTTGCAAGATTTCCCATTAGGTTTGATAGGACATGTGGCTCTGATTTATAAGTATAGACATTACTGTCCAGTGTAAAACAGAATATTTTGCAAATTACAYGGCCTATTCAAAGACATTAAAGTGCAGAATCACCAGGTCTTTTTTGATGACCATGTACTTGTTCTATTTGTGACTATTAAATTCTTAAGGAAATAATGTTGTTGTTACAGAGTTATTTAACTCCTAACATCTTAACCATTAAAAAAGTATGTACTATTTTATGATTACTAACCATTAGTATTATGAAATTCCAAATTTTCAGTATACCGTGTGAAATATATTCCCTTTATCTATAAGGCTGACACTAATGCATTTATTCTAGAGACAAAGAGGTATTTTTAGAAAAACTAATGATCTTTCTGAAGGAGAATCAATACAAGTACTTCTGTCCTCAGCACAGATGTATGAGGGAATTTCCCAATAGAGTATTTAGATATCTGTGTTCTGATGCAAGAGATGAAAAATGCTTCATGAACAGAATCTTGGTAAGACTCAAAGACAGGAGCTGAATAAAATAATGATAGAGAAGAAAAAAATCTCTAGCTGAAACGGGAGAAAAGAAGGATAAAAGTAGTTAAACTGCCATGTAGATACGATACTGCAGATAAGTTGGAAGCATATTTTGATTACTCTTACACTTGGACAGCCCACAGTGGTTGTGAGGCAGTAGGTTTTTGGCATTAACACAGGACAGAAGGTGACTGAGAAGATGCCAAAAATACGGTAAACTGCAATTCCTATACTTTGTATTAAGTACATTTTGTATTTCCCCACTCTTTTCTAGGAGCTTCGGCCCTGCTCTTCTCTACAGACCCTTGTGGTACATAAAGGTTGCCTGTTTTCAGAATTGCTGCCACAAGTTCACACACTGACAGGGAGCTATTTTTCAGTAAAACTATGGAACTTTTCCTACTGATAGGAGACAGATCAAGAAGTCTGAATTAAATTTGAATTGTTTAGACAACTGAGGTTCTCTGCTTTAGTGTATAAGTGAGAAAATTTCTTTCAGGAACCTTTTTTCAAATATTTCCATAGCCTATGACAAATCACCAATATGCAAGCTGTAAATGAAGTATGCAGAACATCTTGTGCTGCAAATGTCACTATGAGGGTACAGTTGCCCTTTTGTGTCTAGCCAATGTCCAGCAATTATTCATACATATCAGAGTAGGGCATTTTCTTCAGCTACCTAGAATTTCTTATGTTTTATTGTTCTTATTAATGTTTTCCTCATTCCTTGTTGATGATGAACACGAGGAAAACAATTTTAGTCTCAAAAGAATTTACCCAAACTCCTTCACATGTGAAATCTTGTTGCATCACAACGACAGCCTCCAAGACAAGTAGAGATTGCCCTCCTATATGTGACAGTACTTTGCGCTGTTCCTAGACAAATGTCATGCTTTAGTTTCAGATAATCTGCCATTAGGAAGGAGTCAATACTAGCTAAAGACTAGCCAGCAATTTTCCTCCCATCAACAGAGATTTTAATCTGGGTCACTTCACAGTCGCTGTGGCAAAGACAGTCACCAATCTCCACTTCACTCACAAGACCTTCTGTGTTGAAAAGCAGCGAGTCAAGCAGTGCAASTTTCCTAGTCAGGTTTCTGAGTACCTGCACTATGAAGTTGTCATCCAGGTGTTTTAGGAATCTTCTGGATCTGTTTGTGCCGGCTGTGATGCTCCAAGTCAATTTCCAGCAAGTTGAAGTCCCTCATAAGGACAAGGACAGTTGATTTAGATGTCTTTCTCAAGGAATAATTCATTTGCATCATTGTCCTGGCTAGATAGTCTATAGTAGATTTCCACGATGACATCCATATTATTTTTTTATCTCTTAATCATTATCCAGAGGCTCTCAGTCATGTCAATGACAACTGTAAGCTCCATACAGTCCAGTCATTCCATTGCATTACAACAGCACATCCCTGCCTTGCCTGCTCTACTTATCCCTCCTGAAGAGCCTGTAACCACCTAACATGACCCTCCAGTCAYAGGCCACATCCCACTAGGTTTCATTTATGTCAATGATGGTAAAGCTCTGAGACTGGGACAAAGTTTCCAGCTCCTCTTTTTGGTTCCTTTGAGTTGTCACAGGTGGAAGAATTATCTACCATTTCAGATATTGTTAATACTGATATAATATATTTGACTATTTATATTCTTAATTTTTTACATGATTTTCCACTTAATCTTAATCTTCCATGGATTTCAGCTCCATCTTAATCTTTCCACTTATTCATCAGTTTAATCTGATCTGTAGTATTGTTATACTTGGACATAATTAAGTCTGAGAATTATTAATGAATTGGGCATGAGGTTTGGTATATTACCTCTGTTGCCATATTTCACATTCTGTTACTTTTGGCCTTCTATGTGTTATGATGTGCAAATCACATCCACTCAAATCTGCAGCAAAAATTGCCTAAAAGTTGCTACTACTTGCAGTGGAAGTAGAAATTTTTGATTCTCTTCTCTCATATCTAGGATAGAAAAGTATTTTTCCAGACAGATCTGAAAAGAAGATGAGACGGCTTCTGAAGTAGAACTACCATAATCTACCATGGTGGGAGAGTGGGAGAAATGGAAATTAAAAGAACTATGGACAATACAGCATCTTAAATACATCACAACAAATAAACGTACTTCAAATCATGGGTATTTMATGTCACAGCGTTCGTAAGCCTTCCATCTATGAAACAATCATAAAAGTAAAAGAAGAAACACACCTTTGAATGTTTTTTTCATCCCAAAGAGTTCATTGATACAATTTAAACCACAAGCTGGTCAGCTTTTAAATGGATCTTGAAGAACAGTTACAAATCCAAAGACACACCGGGAGAAAGGACACTTAAATTCATAAAGAATTCTCACCTGCTGATGAGACCAGTTGCAAGCAGAATGCCACTCTGCAGAAGCAAACTTCTCACTTTTTTTTTCCCTTTAGCAAACAGAAGATATTGAAAAAACCATAGCTGCATCAAGAGGATTTATGTAGAGATGTGAATTGACTGTASAAAAGAAGTGAAAAAAAAGCTTGTTGTATGTTTTAGCATTTAGGGAATCAGTGACTTTTTAAACTTCCCACTGTGATGCTRTAAACATGCTGTCTTTAATGCTGCCAAAGCTTATTGAAACCCCTGGTAAGTAACTTCACAATACTCCACACACCATGAAATTCAATTACATTTAAGAAAATATGGGTTGAGTTTAATTACTCGTGTGCACTTTGGATGAGTACRTGTTCTGTTTAAGGATTTGGCTTGCAGAGGTCCTGACACTCAGATCAAATGAATTCACTCACATGTTGTGCATTTCCTTTTGAAGTTAATGTAACTGATGAAGATTCCTTACATTTCTGTAAAAAAATCACAATGATTCATTGAAGCTGCAGAAAAAAGAAAAAAATTGCTCTTATGTACAAAACATGCAAGAAAATTCCACAACAATGAGATATTTTTGTTTATGCAAAATCCTGGACAAGAAAAGAAACCAAAACAACCCCCACACATCCAACAGGTGCACAGTTTTCTTCCTTTTTTGTATTTCATATAAAATAATCAAATCAGTTTTACAAAATATCCTGGAGGAACATGATAATAATTGCTACTGGTGCTATAATACACATAAGTGTATTATATTCTTTAAATAAATACAATCTGCTCTCTTCTCTTCTCCCAAAGGAAGGAGCGCCACACCCCCAAACAGGTAAGTTCTCTTGTCCAATCGCAGTTCAGGAAGCATGTCCCCAGTTAAATGTCTTGTTATACTTGTTGATAGCTGACAAAATCAAGAGCCTTCATGTTGAATGCATGCTATAAAATTCTGCCGTCCCTTCAAATGCAATATTATGATGACTATTCATTACCTATTAGAGCTGAAATTCAATAATGAAGTGCTACACCTTTCTTGTAGCATGCTCTAGCTTCCTCAGGGTGTTTTCCATAAGAAACAAACATTGCTTGTGCTTATTTCCTCTGAAATATTAACAAAAGTTAAGGATTAATGCTCTAGTCAGAGACCTCCTAARAAGAAGGATCTTTCACTCACCACTGGCATGCAGCAGTGGCTCACAAAACAAGTAGAGTTTTGTCAGACCTGTTAGTTGTTCCTTAAAGGCTCCCAACAGTGAAAATTCAAGTTGCACCAACAGCTTAGAATCATGTGTCCTCTTCTCTTAAAAGGAAGCTGTAACTATGAAAACATGATGTCTCAGTATATAGTTATTGCAGGTTCATCTTTAAAAATTACTGCCTTTTTTAGTTCAAAGGCTGAAAAAACACAAGCATGAAGAACCATTCTTGACAAATGGGTTTCTTACTTAATTAATGAGAACAAATAAATTAACTGAATGCTAAAGAAGTAACAATTAAATTTAGAAGAAAATTATTCTTTCTGAAAGCAGCCAAGCAGGCTGTGAATACTACTGTATTAAGACATAAAGAAAAAGAGGAAGGGAGACAGAGAGGAAAGCGAGTGGAGATAGGAGGGAAAAACAAAGCAATAATGCAACTTCATTGTACGGTGTGGATCCTTTCTGCCTCTTGGGAAGAGAGACATTACAAAATGTGTTCTTAAATCAAGTTTACCAAATGTAACACAGTCTCTGTATGGCCCTCATTGTTTTCATTTCACAAGAAAACAGTAGGAAAAAAAAAGGRAAAAAAGTCAACTCCACTAGTGATTTTTCATCGCCCATCTGGTATTGTCACGGCTTAAACCGATCACAGTAATGAAAATTTACAAAGGATGCTGTGTTTATTTTAAACACACTGTTATCTCTACAGCCCAGTTCAGGGGAGCAGAGGAGGGAATGAGGAGGAATGGGGAAAAAGTCCTAATAGAAAAAAAAGAAGCCTGGGAAAAAAGGACTAAATAGGACATCCTTGTCTTCAAAGGAGTACTGGCTCTGTTTTTTACCTATACACTGGTGATAAGTGATACCATTCCAAGTCTTGAAAATAATACTAAAGACAGCTAGTTATTAAGTTTTTTAGGTTATTAAAATTAGAGGCAGCTTCACAATTGTAATAAATCACCTTTCAGACATTTCTTTCACACCTAAGTGACCTCAAAAGTAATGTAACTCTAGGGCATTAATTCTGTAGCACAGCATTTTACACATCACTTCATCAGGAGGCTAATAAAACAATGTGAGATATCAGGCTGGCTACAGAAGTACTACAGGTTATCTGAGGAAAGATATTACACCTGTGTCCATAACCCAGCAGTTGTCTGCTTTCTCTCACTTGCCAGTCCATCTCTGGTTCCATGCATGTGACAATCAGGGAAAGAAGAAAAATTTACCCTGTTTTTTGACACAGGTGCAACCTATGCAGTTTTAACTCTTTCAGAAGGTCACATTCATCAGCTCTCACTCTGCTAAATCATTACGTTTCTTGTAAAACTATTGCTCCTCTCACCAGTGGAGTCAAAAAAGTCTTCTACCCACTCGCTGCTTTCCTTGATAATCTGAGTACTCTTTCTGTAGATTGAACTATACAACAATTCAAGGTCTTTAAAATTTTCATAATTAGAGTTTTGAGAAAGCTTACCACATCCTGAAAAGGAACTGGAAGCATTCATTGATAATTTTATTTTCTTAACATTTTGTTGTTTTAAAGAGCAGCATTAGGACTGGAGTTACAAAAGACACTTAAAAATGCGCTAGTCTAAAGAGGTCATTTGCGTTCACATCAAAGTAAATTATTTCTTTCCTTCCTTCCTTCTTTCTTTCCTTCTTTCTTTCTTTCCTTCTTTCCTTCTTTCTTTCCTTCTTTCTTTCTTTTTCTTTCTTTCTTTCCTTCTTTCTTTCTCTTTCTTTCTTTCCTTCTTTCTTTCTTTCTTTTTTCTTTCTTTCTTTTCTTTCTTTCTCTTTCTTTCTCTCTTTCTTTCTCTTTCTTTTTCTTTCTTTCCTTCCTTCCTTCCTTCCTTCCTTCCTTCCTTCCTTCCTTTTCCTCAGAGAATTATGTTTTAACTCCCAACTTTTCAGTGGAACAACTGGATTCCAGAAAATGAAATTCTTTTCTCAGCAGAAATGTAAATTTTCTTTCCTTAATTGCTTAGTGAAGTAATGAGAAAGGAAAACATGGAGACTTAAAAATGGACTTATTAGTACATGAAAGTGTACTAATTTTTTAGTACACCATTTTAATTTTTTTTTTCCCAACAATGTTGGAAAAGCTGAAGCTGTTAATGTCTGGGTTCTCTATTAAACCATCTATAATTTAAAGCAGGGGAAGTGAAATGTATGTCCCCACACATGTAGCACACTCAATTGGATGCATCAGCAACTGAAGGAAAGAATGTTGAATCTCTTCAGTGTACTTACATTAGACTAAACCATCACATTACTTTCAAACCACAAAATATGAATAAGAACTGACTTTCTTTGGGCAAGCTGTGGCCCAAACTGACCAGATTTCCCAGCACTCATTTCCTTAGAGTGTCTCTACACCTGTGGTAAATATGATGTGCACCAGTAAGCTGAAGGCAACTTACCAATTGTGGTCCCTTTGTTGTCAGCCTGTTTTATGATGCCTCCTTATCTGTTCTATCTTGTATTGCCRCTTCCTTTTTGTAAAGGAGACGTTCATATTTGTTGCACTTACTGAGTGTGGATTATTACATATTTTTGGAGAACTGCAAAACTATATAGCAAAGTCCTGTGATGATGACACACAACTCTTACTTGCCCTGTAAAATCCTCTCAACTGAACTTTATGTCTTAGAATATGTTGTTGTGACTCAACAGAAAAGTACATTGAAGCAATATATTCAGCATGTAGATAGCATTTCATTATATTTGAGCAATACTAAAAGGTTTTAAAAGCTATTTCATAGCAGTGAAAGAGTCTTAATAGGAGCCAATGAAAAGCTTATTTCAGAAGATAGATTTTGTTAGATCTTTGTGCCAAATGCTCTATGCTGTTTGGGGCATAAACTTCTAGCCCTTTCTAAATAAAATACTTATGACATATAAATCTAATTTACAGTTTATCAATTTGATTCTTTCATAAAATTTTTTTCTATTTCATATCCTTACAGAAATGTTACCTTTAGGAAATATTTAAGACACATATATTGATACTGAAATTACAGAGAAATTTTGCAGTTGTCACTGGAAATAAACTGTATACATGTCCCTGAAGTCAGAGTGAAATGTATTTAACGCCTTGAATCACAGGAAAAAAAAAAAAAACAAACAAACCAAAACATCAACATCGATTCAGTTGGGGAGAGGTTTTTGAATTCTTTGGATCAGTGCAAGTCAAATTGGCAATGGCAGACTATATTGGGAATTATTTGGAAAGGAGCAGAACAGAAACACATTATAATTCTGGTGGATAAATACCTGGGAAGCCTACATAACTTATTCACTGTGTAGTTCTCATCCTTCCTGCTAATTAGAAAAGAACAAATTAACCAATTCAAGAAAAAGAGAGGGTATTATATGAAAAAAATTAATTAATATGCATTAGACTGAGATTTTTATCTTGAAAAAGAAAAAATAAGATGAATAGATAGAGGTCTACAAAATTTGTTTGCAGGAYAGAAAGAGGGAACAACTGTCATACAGAGGTATAACATTTGCCCTTCCTCGCAGCATAAGTACTCATGAGAAGCCATTAAAATTATCAGGCAAAATATTTAAATTGAAGCAAAAGGGAAGTACTTTTAATAATGCACTAATGGCAGAACTCACTGCATGGGCAGACTTTGGAAGCCGAAAGGGTAAATGGGATTGAAAGGGATTAGACACCTGGATGAAAAACACATCAGTTCCTGGCTAATAAACTTTCTGATCTGCATGTAATCTTTGCCTCCACAAGTCCCTAAACCRCTGGCTGCCAAAAGCTGGGAATATATAACCAGAGAAAGGATTACTSTACACATGTCCAGTGTCTTCTACTCTTTCCCTAAGCAGCTGCTGCCATTTTCTACCAGGGATAGGTTGCTGAGCTAGCTGAACTTTTGGTCTCATCCAGTATGGCAGTATCTCAGCCTCATTGCTCTAGATGGTGACATATGAATTAATTAAGCTCATTTAACCTGCTCTTGAACTTAGATGGATGCATTAAAATAGCTTGTGTTCCCACACACTAACAATTCTAGTTCTCACAGAATTTAAGCCCAGTGTTCAAACTATGTCCTTCCAGGCATACCAGGCCAATACTCAAAGTGAGTGTCCATATGGATGCACAAGCTATCGAAATATAAATCCTGAACTATGAAAAACAATAAAAACCCCAAAGCAAACAAACAAAAAGCCGGTGTCACTTGTTTTTCCAAAGMAAATTTCTTGGTGTAAATGCCCCTTCTGCATCCCACCTGAGGTCTAGGTCCAGCTTTGAAAGAAGTTGCCTGCAGATAGCACAAAATTGCCTCAGCTGAATCCAAGATTGTGACCCTTGTTTCTTTTCTTTKATTTTTCCTTACTACAGGGACATACAATTTAAAAATATCTGCTATATATTCTTCATAGCACCTACTTTTAAAAGATGAATCTTCAATATGMTGTTAAGACAAAATAAAAAGAGAAAGGGAAACAGAATGTTCTTAGTAAAATACTGGCAGTCCATCTGGTCAAACTTAATGTGTGTTCAACCGTAAGGTGAGCTGCAGATTTGAGGTGTTTGATCTCAATTTGAAGGGATGGCTCTGTACTTTTGGCTATCGTCACTTACTTCTTGCTATTTAGCTTTAAATTGAGTTATGGTCTTCTGAGGTAAATCTATTTTGTATAAGCCAAAGTTAAAGTCTTCTGATTTGACACTGGTTTATGTGAACCTTAGAGTTGGTTGGTAACATTCCAACAAAATATTCCCCCATCATTCTATATATATTTATAAATTCAAGATTAAAATTACTTTCTAATTTATCATGGTTGGGTATTATAAATTTCAAATAGAGTCTGTGGGTGTCARCATTACCAATGCTTTCTTAGCAGTAATTGCCAACTGGCAGGTGAACTGAGAGGCATTCAGAACACCTGTGGTTAGTAGTCTTCAAGACTGACGTTTTGGAGCTTGTAAGAGGATTCCTTTACCCTTAACCAGCACAGCTGGGTTGGATGGAATTTCCATGAGCATTGAGAGTTCCTTTACAGGCAAAGTGATAAGCTGCATCAAAGGGAGGCACTTTTTCTGCATCACTCTTTTCCAGTTTTCCCCACTGTGTTTGAAGTTTTTTCCCGGAGGTATTTGTGACTCTTCGGTTTCGGTTTCAGGTATCATCACTGCACTTGTCTTGACCATTAGCAATGAGACTGAACTTCATTTTTTGTCATGAGTGATTGTCTTACACTTTCCACCTAATGTTTAACTTTCTGCAAGAGTTTTCCTCCAAAGCACTTCTGAAGCTTGCTGACTTTAGCCAAAGCATTGTGCAGTTTCACTCTAGCAGGGAAGAAGTGCTGTTGTTAGTGTGTTGGGGGTTGAGATTCTGGAACTCATGCAGGTAGTTGGCAAACACCAAAATTTGTGAAGGTAATGATGTGTTCTTTACACTGGCCTTCAAAGACTTTTCCTAAGCATTTAGGAATGCTCTCGAAACAAAAGACACACGTTCAGCATCAAGTTAAAGCTTCTCCAGTTAGGCACTCAAGCGATTAAAAATGAATTAAAAATAAGCAAAATACACATATGGAGACTGACAAGTGCTAAGATATATCACAATAACAGCCTCTCATGAATATACCAGTAATTACATTTTGTTTTTGAGAACATTTGTGTTGATGAACATCCTTCTATATATTGGATAACTAAATKTGTTGGCTTGGTTAAATATGCATTTATGGCACCTGTTTTGTTACTTGGCTATCGATTTTTTTACTTAGAGGGAAGTACAAGGGATGACAACTTTCAAATGCACTGAAGTTTAGAATTAAGTTGCTAAAACTGAACGTTTGACATGGTTGCATAAAAAAAATACCAGGACAAGCTGTCTTTGTCACACAACAGAGGCAATCAGTTCCCAAGCTGCTGAAATAAATGAAAATTTCAGCCAGCTGTCAGACTATTAAACTGATTCTGACAGAATCAGGGATAAGGACAGCCACATAAGCAGGTGAAGGCCAAGTGTTTGCCTGCTCCCAGATGTCTGTAAACTTTATCCGCAGTTAGAGTCAGGCTAAGAATCGGAAAGTATTTGTCTGGCCTCTATAGACTGGCAGCAAGAAGACACAAAATATGCTTGTTGAGGTCTAAACACTGAGTGTTGCTAAAGATAACTTAAAAATTAGATGTTTCTGCACTTTTTAAGATGGAAAATTGAAGAAGATACTTCAGGAGATCATGATCTAAGGGTGTGATGGGAAATAAGAAAGAGGGTTTTGTAAAATCCTAAGAAAATGCCATTCTTTTATTCTGCCCCATTGCTAAATAGCATTCCTTATCAAGTTTAAAAGCATCATCACTCACACTCTTTGGTCATATTAAAGTGACCTTCGAGCTGGAAATGTTCAAGTCATCAACACATGTGTTTGAACCATATGGAGTTAAGTCTTTTTTGGTCAAAGTTCTTTAATATTTAGATAGATCTTCTGAAAAAGGATCAGGGAAAGACCATAGAAAGAATGGTACTGAATCCTTTATGTTTAGTTTGCCTCAGGGAGTTTAGCAACCAGAACTCTTGGTGTCCTGATATGTGCAGAATAGTATGATTTTTAAAGAAACTTGAGACTTGAAAAAAAACACAATCCCTTTTGCTATATTTGTCCAATTTCAATGAAAATACATCCAGCAKTCAAATTCCCATTTTATTATCTTACAGCTTTAAAAATCCTCCTTTTCCCARTGTTTCCTATTTTTTCCATAGCCTTCAGGCTGGGGGCACTGCTTTACACAGTATACCATAACTGTGTCATCCACCAGTTCAAACCCCAGTATTATCTCCCTTAACTCTTCTGTGTCAGAGAACTTTTGAAAAACATTCTGAGTTAATGGTGCTGTAATTGTAAGAAGGAGAATGACAGTTGATATTTTATCAGTGAATCTGAAGAAGCAAGCAGCAAATGTCTAGCTCTTATTTTTCTTGCTTCTAAATATCTTCATGGTATTGTTGGATTTTAAAGTCTCTGTGAATTTTACAGAATTACTTAATGTAGTTGTTTGCAGTGTTTGAATTATACAGGTTCAACTTATGTTCCTTATAGGTCTCTTATCTAGTCTCCAGACAAAAATTTTAGGGACATTCCTATGACTGAATCATTTTAGAACACACAGAACATTAACAAGGGTAGGCAGAAATCGAGCTAACACACAGACCCATCATAAATGTAGGGTACACAATCTGCATGTGTACTCTGTCTTTTAGCAGGAAACTCCACACAAAGGTGTCCAATTTCTTCTGCATGCCTGGGAACTGCAGGTGGATAAATGTCTAGCTTACAGCAGTTTATTACTTCTTTAATTCTGTACGACACTTCAGTAGCTCTGGAGCTGGTTTCTGAGACTCCCATCAAGCAAAAACCTCAATGAAACACAAACATTCTGTTAAATTCTTCAGTTCTTTACTCTCTTACCTTCTTAAGCTCTCTTTGACCAGGAGATTTGGAAGCCTGGTTTCTTTTGCCACTGAATATTATTGGATTAAACTAATCTGAGGAACTATTTTTCTATCTCCTTTTATTCCCTCTCTGAATGCATTGTGCTGGGAATATAGCGTCCCAGAACAAATACAGAAACATCTCAATATGCCAAGATAGACTCTAAACTGGGAAGCATTTCTGACCATTGTATATCCTCCTAGCATAATAGGGGAACATTTGATGATGTATTCTGTTTTCTGCACAATATGCTCATTTCCTATGAACTCAGAGAAAAAYACCATGGGATCAGTACCTGGAAATCAGATCATGCTGACTTGAACAAGGTCTTAAGTAAATGCCTAGCTTCAGGCAAGGAGTTATAATCTCTCAGGACTCAATTATGTGCTCAGATGTTTTGYAGAATTAGGTTCACAATAATATGAAGAGAGCTTAGTTCCTCTTTTCCTRTTGTGTCAGAGAAGTCTGAAAAGATATTCTAGGAGAAAAGCAGTTCAATGAAAAACTAATTAATGTTTATACTTGCTAATATTTCTCTCAGGTTTCTGATAAACARAGTCCTGTGATTTGTGAACATCAATAAGCAAATCAAGTTATTTCCTCTCTTTTAATTTTTAATATTTTGGGAAATTATTTAGAAGTTATTTAAACTTTGGTATCATTCATTTTTACCATAGTATAGGGGGAATGATGTTCGATTGCCAGTCAGATTGACCATTAAACTGCTTGTTGAGCAGGAAATAGGTTTGCTGTGTTACTTTGGCTTCTTTTTGAGTGAAAAATACCCAGTTATATATGTGGGAATGAATACATTTTGTCTGTGTAGTTTAGTTTCCCTAAAGAGCTTCAAAGACTGAGTCAATTTGGTGCAGTTCCAACACAAATGCCCAAATTCAAAGGGGGTTTATTGGTAGTTTCCCTTTTCTCCTGTTCTAACCAGGGGAACAAAATACTGAAATCTGCAAATCTTAACACCTGTCACTGAAACTCAGTTTTCTGAGATGAAAAAATGAGGTTTGAGGTTTTTAATAAGACCTCTCTGAGAGTGCACTGCAATACTCATTCAGGGAGAGATTGCAATGGCTGAGCAGACAACACTTGACCCTGACCCCTATTCCTGGCCTGACCTCAGACATGCCTCATCATCCAAAACATATCCAGTGGCCTGAACTCCAGACTGAGMCCTCTGGCGTCTAACTGTGTCCATCGTTGGTGTTTGAAAGAAGCCACTCATCTTCRCTACATCAGGCCATTGCTTTCTGACAGACCTTACTGCAAAGGAGGTTCTGGTCTTTTTGGCATATGTAAAACACTGTGTGAAATATGCAATTAAGACCAAGGAAACACCTTTCTTTTCACTGTCCACACTCTCTTTTTTTGACTTCTCTYTGTCTGTATTACTGAGTCATTTGCCTGTTTCCAGCCTCCTTCCTCCCCTGCCGCTGGCTGTCGATACACACCAAAGAAATGGTATGAGTAGCATCATACCACTGGTTTTGCTGGGGACAGACCCCAGACCCTGCATTCCTACCTCTATGTCCCCCTCCCCTGCTTTTTATGCCTGTTTCTGGCCATTCTCAGCCCCATGGGTAATCTGACAGCAGCAACAGGAGGTAACGAGCCTATTTAAGTTCCTTTTGAGAACTTGAGAAAGCAAAGTGTTTATAACTTTCTTTGCACCACTGAGTTGAGACACTTGCTGTAAAATTAATAGCTGGTGTCACAGTTAAAAATAACGGCACTTTTTAAAGCAGGCATGTTCCATCTTGACATTCTTCATTTTTAAGGTGTATTACATTTGATCTGAGAGATAACAACCCTTATTAAGATACCATGGCACTAAGGTGGTGTTATTTTTTACTCTTTTTGTTTTTCTTTGATCTCTCTGCCATCATAAAGAGATTTCATTASTTTTCCACACAACAACTATATGTAAATATATACATATATACATATAAATATTTATATATACACATGTAAATATAGATATATTTATATATGTTTATATATATTTACAATAAGAAATGCAGCTTTTGTRTTTTCAAAAAAAATCCGTAGTAAAAAAAGCTTTGCAAAATTCCCTAGCTTCACCCCCTGTAAGAACTTAAAATGAATGTGATTTCACAGCCTTCAGGGACACATGTGAGAAGTGAGATGCTTGATCATCTCCTTGCAAGAGTTCAGCCATTGGAATGGGTGGGAGCAATCAACTGAACAAAGAGTGCTCCCAGCTGACAGAAAATGTATGGAGATAGAGGGCAGAAAAATACAAAGTGAAAAGTGTTCTGTCTCTCTATCAAGACAAGGAAAGTGTGAAGAAGAAGAAGATCAAGACAAATACAGCCAGTCCTGAAAGGCACTCGGCATGTTAATTTTCGCTGAGATCAGTATGAACTGTGCATCACCTCACTTCAACAGAACTGTGGCTTATTGCCTCTCATGTCTGAACAGAGGGAAGCTTCTCTCACTACAGTTCATTTCTGGGTCTGTTCCTTGGGAGTCCAATCTGGGCACTATGACCAGGAGAGGGGGTATTGTTTATGGCAGGATCTATCTCAGAAGTTACAACTGAATCATATTCTTTCTATATTAGCATTTTGTTTTCACAAATATTGCAATGTATCACTGCTCTCTACTTCACACATGCTGCTTCTTCTTCTTCTTCTTCTTCTTCTTCTTCTTCTTCTTCTTCTTCTTCTTCTTCTTCTTCTTTCTTCTTCTTTCTTCTTCTTCTTCTTCTTCTTCTTCTTCTTCTTCTTCTTCTTCTTCTTCTTCTTCTTCTTTCTTCTTCTTCTTCTTCTTCTTCTTCTTCTTCTTCTTCGACTTCCTAGATATTGCCATGACTGTCTTTGTATCAGTTTTCTCTTGATAAGGAAACAGTGCCTTACATCACAAATATGTGTAGAAATAAAAGAACTACAAAATAGACTAAGATATTTTGTTCTTTTGTATTCCTCCAGACAACGTTGGAAAATATTAGTACAAACTTTCTCATCTTCAGGACAACGATAAGATTCTGGAGGACCTTTTTTTATTTTCAGATTCAATTAGCTGGTTCACTGACTCATGAAATATGCATGTCTAAATGACGCATCTTGATTTTGACCAATCTCCATTTGTGTTAAGTGATAAATATAAACCAATCAGAATGCAATAAAGTTTCAAATTAAAAAACAAAAACCAGAAAAAAGCACCCAACAAAACACTTAGATAATGATGAAACTATTTAAAGAAATGAGACAGGACACTAGTGAATTTTTTATCCTATTATCTTGAGTGATTTTTTTTTTTTTTTCCTGAATTGCTATAAAGGCCCTTAACCAYAGGCTAATCCAGCCTTTCAGGAAAAAAAGATAATCTGTCGGCATACTTCTTTTCCATTTTGGTACTTCTATTGACTTTTCCTATAGTATGTTAGCACTGTTAAGTTATTCAGTAAGTGATCTAGCAAATATTAGTCATAAGTGATTCCCTCTCATTCACTATATTTCTCTGATCAAGATATTTTATATTTTTTAGTTAATAGAGTCACACAAGTTAAAGTCTCAAAATGCAAAAAACCTGAAAAATGCTAAAGATTTGCAAAAAAATAAACAACAATGTGCTTTGGATAGAAACTCAAAATTTTTGATTGTTGTATGTTCTTGTATTTGCTCAGTCTACCCTCATTTAAAATAGCCCCTGAAGAGCCTACATTTTAGAAGAAGCTCCTCTTCATGCTCATGAGCTACATCTTCTTAGACTCRGTACTGACCGAGTATTCAGCTTGATTCTCTTGATCCAGCTTCATTCATCTTGCTTGAGTAATCAATCATTTCGGCAGTAATACACAGAAGAGATCATTCCTGCCCTGCTCAGCAGAACCCATGCAATATCACCAGTGTCTTCAATCAGCAAACAAGGTTGTTGGCAGGGCTGCTGTGACAACAGATGTTTTTGAGAGCTCTTAAGAAAAGGTCTTAGTCACAGAGTTATAACTTCACATCATTACTCGTGATTGTATTTCTCTAKGGACAACCTAAACAGTCTAGCGTCCATGTCTGGAAATTTGTCACCTATGCCAAATGGAACCACAGTACCACTGAGATGATAATGATGAACACTGTAAATAAAAACAAACAAACAAAAAAAAGCCCCACAAGGTTAAGCAAAGGGAACTCTTCATTGTCTGGTAGCAGGTGACCATCCTTCAGTATGTGTAAGCCCATTGTCAGAGTACAGCCAGACAGCTTGTGAACACGTTTGGGTACTAGCCTAAATATTCCTTCACCAAACTCCTTCTGGGTTCCAAATAATATGTAAGCTTTTTTTTCTTCTTGCTCATTTTACAGTGGATGCACATAACTGGGAAAAAAAGGCATATTATGTAATGAATTCTGCTGTTCTGTTCTATTCTCTGTCCTGCTCTTCACTGTAGCCATTAGGCTGAAACTCAGTGTTCACACTTGTCTGCTATGTAACTAAGTATCCCAATTTTACCCCAAACCAAAATCATTCCAATGGCCAAAAACTGAATAGCATCTGGACTTGGAGCTATTCCAGGAGTCATCTCTGTGATTTATTATACCACAGTGTCTTCTTACTGCTGCAGCTCAGGAATGGTATGAGTGAATCAGCTGGACTAGTGACAAGTATAAAAAATTTTCTACCAATGTCTCTTCCCCTTTTAGAGCAAGGAATAGGTAAATAAACTATGTGTAAGCATACCTGCAACTGCAATGGAAGCCTGAGTAAGTGCAGAATGCCAGGAGCTAACCATTGCCCTATAATCTTATTCCTTTTTCTCCCAGAAAATTTTTACATTAATTTTTATTCTTTTCCAAAACATTTTTGTCCTCACATGCTTAAAAAAAAAAAAAAATTGGCCATAAAATCAATTTAGCTGAAATGTGTACTCATGTGTCTATAGCAGTCTAATGAGTAATCCAGTAATTGTGGTAGAATTTAAAAAAATTTGTAGACTAATTTCCTGCCATACAGAGCCAGATAATTTTGTGAAAGCAATGCTATTGCAAGGACTCATCATAATTGTCCTCTTTTGCTTATATTTCTCTATAAAAATATCTAAATAAAAGAAGTGGAAGGAGGAAAGAAGAAAGATAAAAGGTGTGGGGGGAAATGGAGAGGAAAAAGGAAGAAAGGAATAAGGAAAAGGAAAAAAATAATGAATACATAAAAGATATTATGTGATTCAGCTCTAAAAGTTTTAAGGAGATTTTTGGCTGTGTTCAGACAAACCCAAAGATAACACTTCTGGCTGTAAAGGTCTGCAAACTACAAATCAGAATCTGAAAAGATAAAATGGGGGAAGCTCTTATATAAGATGTTAGGTGAACTGTTAGTATCCCTCAGTATTGTACATACAGCCTTGTATTTAGGCAAAAATGTGTAAATTAAGATTTTCCCTTTAATATGTATTGGTCAAAATTTAATGGTTAGATATAATTGCAGTCTCCCAGTTTTCTAATAGCAACATGCTTTGCCTGTTATCTCTTTTCCTGCAATAAATGTGTCAGAATTTGCACAATAACATAGCACTTAACAGGAAGAAAAAATTCACAGTTTGGTTTCAAAGACACACTAGATCCTAAACTATGATTCCATTCTGTCCATTATGTAAAATATTTTGCTGGAGTTTCTGGATAATAGCAGTTACAGTGACATGAAAAATATTAGGTAGCTACTTTATGCAAGAAGGATATAAAAAGTTGGCCCATTAAATTTTACACCAACTCAACTGTTAGAAAACACTGTTCTTTTATTCCTTAAACTCTAAAGTGAGCAGCTCTAAAAAGGGCTATGATGGTTCTGCTTACCGTCACATTCTGCCTATACAAATTGTTCTCAGACATAAAGCTATGCTGAAAATTTCTTGCTAGTTTTGATATTCACTATTTTATTATGACTTGCAAGATGTCTTGTCAGATCATCTAAGCCTGCTGAAGACAGCTTCAATCTAAACTAGAGAATATTGCCTCSTTTATCTGGTCAGTGGAGATCTCTAGTAGACAACAGCGAAGGTTGTCACCTAAATCTGAAACATTACTTAGAACTTTTTATTTAAAATATGCATTATTATTAGCCTAATTCTGCTTTGTGTTTCTGCTGGAGATAGAGTTTCAAAGTTAAATATAAGCCAGAAATACTTCCCTGTGGACTGTCGAAGCCTAGAAGATAAGAGGGATGATGTGTATGTCTCAAACACCAATAGCCAGATGGCTGTGGAGCCAGCCAAGGATTGTTGGTAACGGTGACCAAGGATTGTTGGTTATAACACAGTGTGAGAAAGAACAGGATGTGGCTGGAAAGGGGGACCATATGGAGGTAGGGCAGCCCTTTTCTGAGACAGATGTCCTTGTTCTGGCTCTTGGAGACAAGCACAACACAGTGCAAGTGCATGAATGTGGTCAAGATGCGGGTATAGACTGTATGGGGGGATCAAGACCACCAAAGACCTGCAAAGCCTTCACACCCATTTCCAGAAAGGTCAAGAAGAATGAAGTGAGCATGATAACTAATTTGCATAGAAAATGAGAAACCTATTCCAGAGTGAGGAAAACTTCTTTTTAAAAAAGTAGCCCCTTGAAGCCTGGCCCCACACACTCCCCAGAACCCTGGAAATTCCATCATCTTGATCGACTCTGGAGCCAGGACTGGAGATCTCCCTCTTTCTGCCTTTGTTCCTTTCTGTCTCTTTCACACTCTTTAATTAATCTTTCTTGTTGTTTTCTTCCTTTCTACTTACCCCTTTATACAAAACCCACTTCCATGTGCTTATACTAGGAGTTCAAGGACCAATTTATACAAATTTCCATG
Organism: Amblyornis subalaris; assembly: GCA_018881555.1. Classification (NCBI taxonomy): domain Eukaryota; kingdom Metazoa; phylum Chordata; class Aves; order Passeriformes; family Ptilonorhynchidae; genus Amblyornis; species Amblyornis subalaris. The sequence continues at coordinate 33,259,284 of JACAXG010000001.1, read as the reverse complement.
CCAAGTGTGTAATTTACTAATAAAACTTTGTAAGCTTTTGCACACTCTCCGACTTTTGAAATTTCTTTCAACAATGAGCATCTATAAATCTTGTGTGCTCCCTTCSTATTAATGGTGTGATGCCACATGGACATAGAAACATATTGGAAATGAGATGGTAAACTGCAGGAAACAAATGAAAGAGAAATAAATGTTAGTGACTTCTTTTGTATTCAATATAAGATCCTTGTTTGTTGTTACGAGGCAGAAGAGCACACTTGGTTTTATTCATGTAAAGAACAGTCTACATAGGGAGCTGAAGTAGGGCTGGTCTGACAGAAAAAAAGATACCTTGATTTTGTAAAGGAGTATATATGTGGTTTGGTGAACTGAACACACTGACCAGATAAAATACATTTTTATTGAAAGTGTCTTTCATTTTTTTTGGACACAGCAAGCATTTTGATCAGGAACTTTTGATAGAAGTGCAATATTTGATGCATTTTTCTTTCTGATGCCTTTAGTATGTAAAATCTATTATATTTTCAGCTGGTGGACAAAACTACATTATATTCAATAAAAGAAATTTGAAATTCATTAGGTTTTTCAACCACKGTTTTGGATGATATCTTCTCCCCCTCTGTTTCTCCAGGGAAACTCTTTTGATTTTTCAGTGCTCAGCTTATATGCTAGTCCATTCCCAGCAGAGCTTTTTATTTTCAAATGGAACATAATGYGGAAATCTGCAAGCTAGCTCCTAAGGTCCTAGAGATGTGCTATGATGAGATTAAACCTCAGCAAATGAAAAAGACCTTGTTAGGACAAATGTATACAGGGTTGTTTCTAGCCTGTATACATTTGTACTGTACTTCTGATTTTGGAGCCTGGAAATTAGGCATTGGTGTGGCAAGTGTTGGTAAGTGCTGGTAAGCCCTTCTTTAGATCAAGTCTGCATCTACCTAGTTGAATACTAGACACATATAATGGAGCTAAGATATTTGACACCACATCCCATTGTGCTTTATATGGGAAATTTGTAAACTAAAAGCCAGAGATCTCAAGACAGCTTTATAAAATTAGATGACTGTTTCAATGAGCAGTGATTTTCAGTGAGGTTTGAGCCGTTCTTTTACCAGAAAAAGATGTGGGCAACAAAGGTTTTGCAAAATACGTTTAATTCTTGAAAGAGGCATTGCTACCTTTATTAATAAATAAGAGCTACAACTTTACTACCTAGGTGTCCTTAGGAAGTCTCATGGAGAAATTAACACTACTCTCTTGCAAGTAATTTGACACAGTTCTAGTTTGCACACATCATAAAGAAAAAGCAAAGATACTTCTAGCTGTGACATCCAATATGCTATATTATAGAAGACTTGCTTAGCAAATTATTCAAGGGATATTAACTTTAAACCTCTTCTCTGAATGTCCAAATAAATTTAATATTATCAAGTTGATTAATTCACTCTCAACAATAGCCATAAATGAATTCAAAGGTACTTCTATCATTTCAGATAAAATGAGTAGAAAGCCAGAAGAAATGTTAATAATACTGAATTGCCATCTTGGAATCAGCAACAAAATGTACTGTCTCACATTGTCATTACATAGTTTATGAGGGACTTGGATTTAAAAAAAACTTTTTAAGTCAGTAGATCTGGAATCCATCTTTTAAAAATAAAAATAAACATTATAAACTTATATTGGTTCAGTTTCTAAATTATTTCAATAATGTTTTAATAGTCCCCATGGATGTGTCACTTGAAAAGAAGATTAATTACAAAGTGCTCTGAGTTACTACTGACTACAGTTTTCACTTTGTTTGATACTTTGGATTTTTAAGAGGTTATTTTTGTTCATAACGGCTGAGATAATTTTCAGTTACTGTGTTGACACTATTTGATGGTGGTTTCAGTATTTTTTGACCCTTTATGTTCCTCTCAGCATCTACAGGCTAGACCCATTAAGAAACACTACAGGTAGCCTTTACTCACAAAATGTCAGGGAAAAATTCAAACAACAAAACACCCAACAAAGGTACTGCACAAGGCTGAGAATGTTGGGTAAACACTCTGAATGAAAAGCCATGGCAGTGACAGTCCATGCCCCTTACCCAGCATGTGAGTCTGGAATAGGTGCCAATGAATCATCCATACTTAACAAGTCAACAAGGTTTCTCTGCTTCACTCTCACAAGCATATTATGCCTTTGGTCAGAAATGCTACGCTTTGCACTCTGCTTCATGCTTAAACCTCTGGATATTTAAGTTTCTGGCTGTGATTCCTGATGGACTTTTGAAAAGACAGCAGACTGCATCTTTAAGATTTRGAATGTTTGGTTATTATAAGAGACGAACAGATGGATGAGAACAGAGGTGCAAAACCCATCATATTTTTGATATTGTGTGGCAAAATTTGAAACAGGGGATAATATTTATGCATGCAATAACARTCAATCAACAATAGTATCAGAGGGGAGTGGGCTGCATTAGAAATAGTGGCTTTTTTATATTTACATTCAAGTTGCGTAGAGAGAACAATTTTTGCTGTTGCTATTGATAGTAATACAAGCACAGTATCAAGGAATAAGTTTTCCTACTCATTTGGTGGAACACATGCAATGCTTTACATGGTTAAGAAAAGAGAGAGAAAGAACTGTGCTGGTTTGGCTGTAAACCAGCAGAGGAAATTAACCCCACACTGAATACCTCGAGAGATGTTAGGTCAAAATTACAATTTTAATAAAAAAGGTTAAAATAAATGCAGTAATACAGAAACACAGGCTTAAACAAACCGACAGAGTCACGGTACAACCTGACACCCTGCTGACCAGGGTGGTAGCTGTGCAGGCACTGGTCCTGCAGGAAAGCCTGGTAGTCCAGTCCGGGTAGTGGAGTGGAGTAGCTGAGTCCAGTTCCGAGGAGTGGAGTAGCTAGCTGAATCCAGTTCTGAGGAGTGGAGGCGAGGCGAGGCGAGGCGAGGCGAGGCGAGGCGAGGCGAGGCGAGGGGAGGGGAGGGGAGTTGAGAGTCCCGTTGAGAGTGGAGTCCCGAGAGAGGAGTCCTATCGACTCGAGGGTATCTTCTCCCATCCAAAACCCTTGTTTTATGCTGTGCTTCTTGACTGGCACCTCCCCCAGGGGCGGGAACTCTCACAATGGAAGAGGATCTTCCCGATGTTCTATTGGTTGCTTGGTAATGAGTTTGGATGACCCCAAGGGTCCCCCGAGATGCTCCCGTGGGTTCTCAGAGATGATCCAGGGTCCTCCGATGGGGTTCAGGCTAATTAGTCAGGCTGGGTGGTGCTAATGGGCCATTACCTGAGATCAGATAACCAGGGTGTGTGGTGCTTCCTCTCAGCTGGAGTGTTTATCTCAGTTAAGATAAGGAGTCCCAGGTGTGTAATTATGAAATTTATCCAGCTTTTGTAGGTGGTAATAGAATATATAACTAACCCAGGACAGAACATAAATATCTTTTTAAATTCAGCTGTTAGTTCCTCACAACTGTAGTTTTTATCAGGATTTAACTTTATCCATTCACTCTGCTTTTCTAGATGTCTTAATGTGCAGAGCTACTGGAGCTTCTYGACACTTTTGGCAGGAAGAGAGCGTGGGGTTTCAACCTCTACCATCTTTCCTACCTTCTACCAGATACCACTGAAGAGATACACAGATATTATTCAAGAATTCTGTTATTAATGGGTAAAGAGGAGTTTTCTAAGAAACTGCTGCCCATAACAAGTGTTCTGTTCCCTTTTGTGAGTGTAGGGCTTTTTAAAGCTATTTTAAGTCCTGCCTATGGTCATATTATTAGTCTTTCACACAAGGGAATAAGCTAGTCATCTCTTTGGCTATAACAGCAGTTGTTCTTCTAACTCATTATATGTGGTGTAGGGTACTCCCCAGAATCTACATTTAACATAGTAAAAAATGCAAAATAAGAGTGAAGACAAAAAAAAAAAATTAAAATGTCCTGGATTACCAGCGAGTGCTTTATTATTTCCTATTCTGAAAAACACACATATGGTAGAATGGGTTATAAACATCCTTACTTCAAATTTTGCACTCTTCTTTCCAGTCAAGCCAGATAACTAGAGCTCAGGGGGGGTTTTTTGTGTGTAGATAAGTTATGACATAAAAATGTACTTTGCATAAGGACAGGGAAAGAAACATGGAGATATATTCTTCTGTTGTTTAAACTACAATTATTTGTTTTGGTTTTCACTGTTTTATGTAGACTGCTCAAACAGGTTTTAGAAAAGTATTTGTTTACTTCATGCAATTAAAGGCAAATGAAGAAACACAACAAGAACAAGCACACTTTTTGGCAGAGAAGATTTACTTCAGCATGCTGTGGATCTGTTTCAAATACATTGAATTTGTCAGTTACATGTTTGTAATTTTTTTCTTCCAAATATTATTGTAATATCTGTGTTGGGGCTTAACCCCAGGAACAGCCTCATGCAGCCCTTCCCCCCAGAGGGATTGGAGAGAGAACAGGAAAAGTAGAGGTCAGAAAATTTGTGTGGGTTGAGATAAAGACAATTTAATAGGGAAAGCAAAAAGCCATGCATGCAATCAAAGCAAATAAGGAATTAATTCACCAGTTCCCATTGCAGACAGGTATTCAGCCATTCCCAGGAAAGAGGGACTCCATCACATGTAACAGTGACTTGGGTAAACAAATGCCATCATTCCAAACCTCACCCTCTTCCTTCTTCTACTCCCCCCAGCTTTATATGCTGGGTATTATGCCATATGGTATGGCATTTCCCTTTGGTCAGTTGGGGTCAGCTGTCCTGGCTTTGTCCTCTCCCAATTTCTTGAGCATCCCCAGCCCCCTAGATCAGGGGTTGGGATGAGGAGCAGACAAGGCCTTGACTCTGTGTAAGTGCTGCTCAGCAGTAAAGAAAATCTCTCTGTATTATCAACACTGTTTCCAGAACAAATCCAAAACATRATCTYGTACCAGTTACTGAGAAGAAAATTGACTCTACCCTAGCCCAAACCAGCACAACCTTACATCACCTACCATTTTGAGCATGTTCAAAATTCCTCTACTGGACCTCAAGATCATCAGCTGAATATGATGCCATAATAGAAAGAAATTTCGTAATTTACCTTTTAATTGCTAGAAGTCACTAATAGGGTTCTTCCTTTTTTGTTGCATTATAACWCAAGTGCATCTGCATCTGTTTCATAAATTTTATAACAAAGTAACCTTACCTAAAAAAAGATGTGAATGAAATTTTACATTTCAAAAAGAAATACAAAGACACASAAGTGTCTTTGTTTTGATTGACTTTCTTTCCATAAATCCCCATAGCTACCCCATTCCTACCACTGAAATCTCGGGCAGCCTCCCCTTCATCATCACCAAAGTTGTTCTGGGCTTGATTCAGAAATACAGCAGCTTCTTTCCTAGTGCAGCCTAGGGTATGATTCCTGTAAGCATCCTGCTTTTGGTTTAATGTTTTTATTCCATGGTAGATTAAGAACTGAAATATTCAGGAAACAGCTAAGGYGAGTGTCATCTTTGTTTAGTAGGATTGATTGAAGTTTTTCATGAGCCTTTTCTGGTTTTTTTGGGTTTGTTCTGGTGGTTTTTTTCATCACAAAAAAAGCTGGCTTTCTAACCAGTTGTCTTCTTTCCATAGAAAGTGCTGGCACAATCCTGAAATCTAAAACCTGCACGTGTTCTCTAGTGCTCATTTACTTATTTTATGGGAACTAGACAGACCATATTGCCACCTTTATTCTGCATAGAATCCTTATTTTTCATGACGTGCTGTGGCTTTTGAAATTATTTTTTGTCTCCTTTCATGGAGATTAGCACAGAAAACATACTAATGGAAAACTAAGTCTATAGGGCAAATTCTAGCTCCCCATGGAATACTATAATGACACATACAAATCCAAGAACTTGCAGAACTTTTTGAAATCTTTACATAAAAAAATTCTATTCCTTTTTGTTTGACTACTATGCAAGAAAAATATTCTCCAACTTAGTCTGCATTTATATGATTTAATGAGCATTAGAACTCCTAGACACATTGTTGGTAAGAGACTACATTCTGACTGGTGTTTGTTACTWAGGGGTATGCAAACATTTTCTTTTTCATGTTGCTTATGTAATTAACCCTTCCATAGTATATGGGTCAGACAACCTATCTTTTAGCAAAGGGTCACTGGGAAAAAAAACCCAGAGTTTTACTGAATTTGTAATACTTATCTGTGCTTTTGTACATATTACAGACTTAAATTGTTTGGGCAGTTCTTTAAATCTGTATTAAAAAACCCCTTAAATCACAAAGCGAATAGAGACATATTCATCCTTGCAAATGTATTTCTTGCACAGTAATATAAAAAGCTAAGAAGATGAAACTTCCTGTCTTGAAAGACAAAAATATTTTGTTGGAAGCACATTATTCCAAATCCATCACGTTTGCACAGTTTTTAGAATAATTACATTTGTATTATATCAGTACTACGATTCCTAATGCCTTTTCTTGGTTCGGTACCGAAAGTTTTTTTAAAACTCAAAAATATCTATTTTAGAATAAGACAAAATAAAAACTTASTTAGAACCTGAAATGTATTTTCAAGTTTAATCCTTAAATAGTCTTGCAATAAATACCAATTGAGCCAACAACTCATCTTATTCACCTAAATTAAAGAATACTGAAATAGTGGTGTTCCATCATACACTTCTTATTGCTCTTCACTATTTTATTGAACACCCATTGAATGCGTTGAAACTCTGTAGAGTCAGAATATTTTAAAGATACAAAAATACAACGGAGACCATAAAGTGACAGTTCTCTGGGAGAGTGCCATTTGTGGATAGATATTTTGTTTGTCATTTAGTTTAGTGATGCCCTAGTTTAAATTAGGGYCTTGAGAATTACCTCCCCTCCTAACAGAAATTTGAAGGCATCACTTTCCAAAGTAAGTACTTTCCTATTGACATGTGAGAAGAAAGATATTACTTCAAAACCGTGAATATTTCTCTATCAAAGTAGATTAAGGAYTTAAAAATGTTTTCATCTGAATTCTGTATTTGAAAGCAGATTGGGATGGTTAGGCTGAGCTACCCTACTCCACAGATAATAAGTAAATCAAATTCTGTGGAAGWACACAGGTGTTGTCCTACTTCTAGCGAGTATTAGCTATTTCTAATCCAGTGTGCATATTTAAAAATAGGAGTCAGTTACAGCTAATGCATTTGCAGAACCAAAAATAAGAATGCTTTCAAATATTAGGAATAAAAGTMATTTTTAGTGTACTGTTGTATTGCTTTCATCTTTTTTGAGACAGTTAAAATTAATCTTATTACTGTGGTGATTTCACAGGCAATCTAGATTAATATTTACCATTATTAGACACCAACATCTGGGAATTTCTGGTTTCRGATTGCAAACCCCTATGTAGATAACCTATACATTTAAATTTCTTATTCAGTATCTTTCAAAAAAAATCAATATAGCAATTAAAGCAGATGATAGTATAATCTTTAGTAATTAGCAATTGATCTTCATTTGCCAGAAAAATACTAATAGGCTTTCCTTTTTATTACAACTCTAGTTGGACAAACATTGAGCCAGGAATGCAAAAGCCCCAGGCAACCTTCAAGGATAATTTTTATTACATCCATTTGAAAAGAAAAGAAATGAATGGTTTGTACCTCATGATATGTACAAATACTAGCAAAAGACCTTCCTTACCAGCTTGGTAACTCACGCACAGCAAATTGTTTTCCTCTGCTCCAATAGAAATCATCCATGTACATTTGTTTAAATTTCAATCTTYTTAAAAGGTTCATTTTCTTTATTTGTCTTATAATGTTGCCTGAATTACAGGGATAAAAGCATGCTGAATTCCTAAAAAAAAAAAAAAAAAAGTTAGAAGAGAATACTCATAACTCATAGCAATTTGGAAACCTAAATAGAGCTCAGGTATCTCTACTTATTATTTCTATAGGACCCATAAACTTACATTAATTATTATTTGACTCATACAGGAAGAGACCAGATGGGTTTGGATTGGTTACATTTGTCGGAGGAAAGCTGAAAGAGGAACTCTTCCTAACTGTAAATATGTCCTGAAGTGAGTATCAGCGAAGGAAGGGAACTCAGATCTAGCTTACTACTCATTTCATTGCTAACTATAAGGATCTGACTTTATGGGACTAGAGTTCTGTGACTTGTATATTTATACATTATGTCATGATCTTTCTTTATCTCTCCCAATAAAGTAGATCACTTCCATTTAAATTTAAGATCACTTCTTCAAACATTGAATTAACTAGAATCTACAGAAGCTGTAAAGATGCCTATTTTTAGACCATCATCCACAGTGCTGACCATAAGTACACAAAAGCAGCAACAGAAATCGGAAAAAAATGCAGATTCTCTAGTTTCTAGCTCTCTATTCAAGGAGAAAATAATGTTGATGAAATTATACCTGACCGCTCACGAACTTATACTTTCTATTAAGTAAATAATTCAAGTCTGTTTTATTCCACTTAAACAACCCCACAAAGAGCATAATCCACTTCAAAATTAAAAACAAACAAAGAAACAACCCATCATTACTGATAAAAATTAGTATTTTTGGCAAATTCAAATATCTGCAGCTCTTCCAGGATCTATCACTGATTTTGTTTTGTCAGCCTGAAAAATGGCACATACTCTTCTTACTCACAAAATGAGGAAATGATTRCAATAAAAGAAAGTAAAAGTAGGACATACTTTAATTTTTTTTTAAAGAGTAAAAAAAGATTTCTGAGAGAATAAGTCCATAAAAGCAGCTGATATAASTGTATTTGCTCATGTGGGGAAGCGCCTTATACTGATTTTAAAATCCCTGAAACCATTATACCTCTTATCCAGAATATCTCCCTTAACTTTGATTCCCACCTCCTGGGGCTGTATTTGTGGCTGGAAGGTGAAGACCAGCTAYCTCTGTTGGTATAGTGCATGCCCACAGGGAAGATGCACCATGCCATCTACAGAAAATTAGATTAATTGCCAAGTATTTCACTTAAGARTTCAACTCAATGATCTTTGTGGGTCCCTTCCRTCTCAGAATATTCAGTGATTCTGTGATAGTGAATCCTGTGACGTCTCACCATCTCAACTGAATTTAGAGATGYGCATCAAAAAACAGAAGCATCTTTAAATTGGGTCATGTAGAAAATATGATATATTTTATCTTAGTTATAAGATTATCTCACAGATTCAATTTGATAAAATATCATTGACTTATTAACTGATATAACATGCACTGATCTTCATGAATGGAAATCTTATTAAGAAAACAACCCACTTACAATATTAAAGYTTTATTTTGTTCAATGGTTTAACACTGGTGTGGGTGAGTAGAATTAAATCAACTGCAGTAATCTGTGACCAAACTGCACCCTGGAAATTAGCTTTTAAAAGAAAATACAAGTTTAAAAAAGTACAAGGAACACAATGCAAGTCAAATTAATGACTYGCTATGAACTACATTTTAAAAATAAGGGAAAATGTGAACATAAACTCATGTCTGTCAGCTTACAGCAAAGATCTCTTACCAACTCTTGTAGAGCTTACCTACTGTTACATRAGTACAAAACTACCGGCATCATCTGGCTCTATTTTATCAGAGAAACAGGACACTTTCTAAGCGTATTAGCTGAAATCACTTCCTAAATATTTATTCTTTSCACCAAATCAGTGAGTCAGAGTGAGTATTATTAACAGTGAAAGAGACTACTGCAGGTATGGAAAATCCTCCTTGATCTTACACAGATCAAAAAGAAAATGATTATGCATTTATATATTTATTTAGGTATTCACCGTTGATGACTACATCTCTAAGTGAACATTTTCCTGACTGTGAGAACAGGAAAGACAAGCCTTCATTATTGTGATTTATTTGTGGAAAATGTAATATGACAAGGCTTGTTTATTTTACCATATCTGTTTTTCCTTACTGTACAGTCAAATATATCCTCTAGTTAGACTTGTCTTTGAAGTCRTGTGATAGACCTGAATGTCACTTCRATGACAACATATTTTTGCAATGCAATTTTTTAAGTGCACCAGAAAACCATGTTGTTTTGTTACAGACTATCAGAAAAATTGTATGTGCACTGCACATTTGGCATTTGGTAGTATAGCACACAGTCATATTCAAGCATGATCAGCTGATGGACTTCAAATACTACTTTTTTTTTTTAAGGCAGCAAATATATATACAAGATTTCTATTTAAAATAAATCCAGATGTTATTTGGATCATCCCTGAATGAGTGATGAATTGGTATGTTGAGAAAAAGTAGTTTGTTCATCAAAGGTTTAAATTGCTGTCTCATATTTGAAGAGTCACAATCTCACCTCTGGGCAAAGTAGTGAACCCCAACAGAAATTCAGATTCAGATCAGTCAGTACGAATGGAGTTTGAATACAGAAAATAAAATTCGGCACCTGCTTAGATAGGATATTCCCTTCTTTCAGCAAATCATCCTCTTAAAGGCAAGAAACAGGTATCTATAGATACCTGTTAATCGTTGGCCATTAATGATTAACTGCAAAATACATTTGGCAAAAATTGGTAAAATAGTGGATGAGTAAACAAATGGAGGGAAGGACAAAAAAAAGRTATAGTAAAACTTTTGAGTGTAGAATGATGTTCACAGAAATTTTAGCAAACACCTAAACTATGCTGGAAGGGTAAGCTTATACCATTCAACTCCACAAAGATTTATATTTCAAACTCATTAGTTAGGAGGAACATTATGTAACAGTTCAGCAATAAGACAATTCAATGTAGGGAAATTATTTGACTAGTTTGCTACAGCTAAGGAAACTTAAAGAAAATGAAAAGGAACCAACACCTACTTAAAGCCTTAAGTCTAACTGCTTGCTTTTGTCTCCTTTATCTTATTTATTTAATTATTTATTCATTCATTTAAAGGCAATCACATTTTGGTTGTACATTAGGGACCCTACCTAAGAGAACCATCTATTTTTATCTTTCTGGTTGGATAACAAGCTAGTTGACTCTTCATTTGTTCCATTTGTGGAAGACATGGAGGTTAGACTCTTTCAGAGTCTCAGGAAAAAATTAATCTTCAGCTGTGCCATATATTTTCTGGTAAACATAACTTTCCATTAATTATCAAGAGACCCTGTATCAGCTGGAGAAAATACTCTCAATGTTTTAGGAGACTATATAATCTAGTGAGAATTAAATTAATTATTTGACTTAATTTAACTTTAAAGAGTACATTTCACCTTCATTTCCCTAATTTACTAGTCTAGGCAGGTAAATTAGGAGCTAGGTCCTCTTTCTTTAGCCATCTAATCAGAATCTGTGCTGCTTAAGCTGGTTAAGATATTTCTCCCACAGATGCRTAGATCTTTATCCTCTTGAACTTCACCCAAACTCTGTTTCAATGCTATATCAGAATCAAATCACAAGCTCAATTCCTTGACCAAATAAATCAGGCAGCCAAATGTATGCCCACTCAGTAAAACCCAGCCTGAGAGTCACAGATATAGTAGCACTTAAACTGTCTCATAAAAACTTTCAGTCCCTTATCACTTGCCTTTGCCCTTGAGAGAGTTATTTTGTATCCAGTTTGTTTTCCAATAGCTATTAAGAGTAAACAGGTGTTAGGATGAGGCTTGCTGATCAGGATGGGGGACATGGACATTTCTACTGCAACTACACAGACGCAGGAGAAAGCTGGAGCATAGGCTAGAGACCAGGGAGGACCCATGAACATATCGGGAGGAGGAAAGACTGGAAACTTGTGTCTTGAGTTCCCACCTTAGTCACTGGGGCATGCATACGTTGTCCTAAAAACCACATTCCTCTGACATTGCTTCAGCTTCCCAGATGTTATGGATGAAGCCAGAARCAAGAAACATTGGCCCGAATCCAAAACTTTACAGTACTATCACTTTTGCACGCCTTTGTTGGTGTAGAAACCATGAAAACATGTAAAGATGCCTCTTGAAGACTCACTATCTGCTCTCCACACAAACCAGACACTGTGCAAGGTCAGGAAGAGAGTCTGCAACCGAACAGCCATGGTCATCATTTTCCCCAAAGAGCAGTAAGTTGAGAGCTGGACCAAACATGAATTCATCTGAAAAGACAGAACTTCTAGAAAGCTGTGATTAGCTAATGGGACTGTATGGTGTCAGGTGACAGAAGGTTTATCCCATGAATTTGATGGCCATCTGTAATGCTAATTTGGGATCCATCAATCCCCTTGACAAGTTTCCAGGGCCTGTTCCAGGCACCAAAATCATGCACCAAAACCATGTACCAAAATCATGTACCAAATTCATATACCAGTTTAGCCTCAGCTCATATCTCAGCTTAAATAAATCCAACCTCTAACTGCTTTTGCAACTGCTGTTCAAAATTGCCTGGATGCAGCAGACAAAGTCTGTCCCACCTGTCCTCCTCCACATATACACTCCYCTATGTGCCTCCTCTAGGTTCCTGGACATTAGTAAAAGTGAAGAGTCCCACTGAGACTGTCCCACCATTGTGACAGGGATGGTCAATAAGGATAACTAACTTCAAACAATACTTTTCTTAAGAGTATAAGATGCAGGTATGTAAGAAGAAACAGCCCACTGGCCCAGTAGGCTCACTAGAGAGAGAAAATGCTGAGTAGCTGCTTGTACAACAAAGGAAGAGGTGACCTGTGCATAGACTTCTGACACAGAAGACTGGTGGGCAATATCAGGAGAAAACAAGGGACTTATTACAATAGTGAAAATATCAGGAAGAAATGGTGAAAAAATTGATTTTTTAAAAATTTCTTTGTGCTCTGCAAAAATCTCTAGAGAAGGATGTGTCAAGAAGTGTGGTTCTGATCTAGTGGAAGCTGTTCCTTCCTGTGACACTACCWTTTCAAAGGAAACAAAAAAACCAGACTGGGTTCATTCACAGTAGTCTTSCAGTGGTGTTATAGCTCCTTTTTTGCCTTGATAACTTGGACAGGATTTTAAGTCAGTCAAGTRTTGAGGAGATATTTCTAGTACATTTTATGCAAAAAACACTCCAAAAGAGTATGAGGCCTTTAAACTTAAAAAAAGACTGGACTGATTGAAATAGAAATAGAACATTTAACTTTTTGAACAGAGAAATTAAAAATGTCACATGGAATAGATATAAGAATGTTATATAACCAATCCACTGTGTCAGTGAAGGCGTATCTTTGCTTCCAGAAACAATTTCAGTATATGGCTTTCTGARTCCCACTAAACCCCACAAATTCCCTCTGGTCCCATGACAAAAGGAGTGCATCTCCTCTAGATCATCCCTGGAAAGTTCTTTTCCCTTTGCATGCTTGATGGTGCTTGGTGGTTCCCATGGGAGAAACAATCTCTGTCTCTGTTTACAGTAGTGCGCTTGACCTSTTTGTCTTTAAGAAACAGCACGCAATGGAGGAACCAGAAAGTAAAATAGATGGTGTTCACTACTATGACCATGACACCTTTGCAGTGAGGGGAAACATGATGAGTGTTGGATAGGACTTGTCATTAGCAATGTAGAGGAGGCTGTCTTCTCTGAGGGGCCAGTGCTTTCCTGTCAGTCTGTTTCCTGTCCTTCTGAGCTTGTGCCGGCTGTGGAACTGGCTATCTCTTTTGGTTTTGCTCTTGCAAGTCAAATCAGAGAGTTATTTTTTGCACCTCTGAATTGGGTAGAGTCAAAATCTCAGTACCTGTAGGATTGCTGAGGAACAGCATGACTTTCTATCATATGAGCAACCTGATATGAGCTCATTAGATATTTGTAGACACTGCTCTATTCTCTGGCTCTCTGCAGCACTACTGAAGTGCTGAGTGCATTTGTAAAGCACTCCTTGTGATGATGGAGTTGACCAATCTGCTCGTGAAGCCTCCTGCTTCCACTTTCCACTTTTCTCGAATGCCAACTGCTGCTGAGAGATGTGGAGTCCTTAGAAGAAGCAAATCAATTATAGCATCCAGGTTGGCTGAAGAAATTTGAGCCGTGCCTGATGGATGATGCCCAAGGAACACAAGAGATGGTAGGGAGATTAWCAGAGTGAGTCTGCACACTAAAGTACCTCTCACCTTAATCAGATGTTCACCTTTTTTTAGTTTGGTCTGAACACCACAATGTTTGATCTGCAGGAACGAAATGCTATTCAGGGACCTGTGGCTGGGAGTCTAAATGCATTTAAGGGGAAGAGAACACATGACTGCAGTCACGGACCTCTAAAAAAAAGTTGTGTCTCTATTGCTTTTGATGGACTCTAAGAATATTTTATCTCTTTTCCTATGGATTTAATGGCACGCTTAAGTACTCAAGACCTACTTCTCTCATTTTGAGAAAAAATAATGAAAACTGAAAGCCAAAAGTGATAACAAATATAAATTTCTTTGTAAAGATTAATCTTAACATTGCTTAGACTGATCTAGAACATAYATAACTAAACACTGGAAATAGAAATATTTGGGTTAACATAAAATCTTGTGTGAAATTCAAACTGAATACAAAACATCAAGTTGAAATCTTGAACACCATAACAAGGAAAAGCCAAATTTGTCACGGTACTGTTCTGTACTGTACTTGGATGATTGAAATTTTATTTAAAGATAATAATAAAGGCATGAAAGCATTACCATGTCACCAAATAAAAATAAATACTTAAGCTTCATTAAGACAAACACCAATACAATCAGTCCAAGCTTTAAAAGTATGCTCAAGTAACTGAGGAAAAAGCATAAATGAACTGAAGAATCACTGTAAAGACCTGATTCAGAAAGTAGTAAGTGGAGACAGCATATAGTGAATCAGTAAAGTGTTGTGTTAACATGTCTAAAAGATGTACTGTATGATAGAATAGCTCATTTCCTTCCAGAAGATCTCTGCAGAGGTCTCCACCTGTGCTGCACAATGTCCCCTCCCTCCTGAAAGCTCACCTTTTAATATTCATTTTTCCAAGATGTTTTTGTAGGTCTGGTAACAATGGAAGAATTAAAAATGTTTTCTTCTTTCCCCTTGTACATTTTACCTCTGTTTTTTCATTCTTCTCTTATAACTTGTTCAGCTGTTCATCTGAAAAGTCGATTGAGTGAACAATTTTAAAGCAAATGAAAATGTATGGTCAGGGTACCACAAGGGCTGGGTCCCAACACACAGTCCTAGAGAGGACAAGGGCAGCCAAGGGGTACTGGGGCAGCTCCAGCCCCAGGCACTGAGCACCTCACTGGGATGGGAACCAGTCAAGGCTAGGCTGGGACATGGGCCCACAAGTGGTCCTGGCTCAGCGGGGCCATGGCTGGCAAGGGCAGGACAGTGAGGAGCTGGAGACTGGCCATGCTGTGGTGTCACTGGGGCAAGAGCTCATGTCCTGAGAGGGGTGAAATGGGATCCTGTGTTTTGGGCAGGATCTGGAGACCTGTAGGGGAGAGGGGCTGTAGGTCCTACAGTGCCCTCAGGGCCTGTAATTACACATTCCTGGCAGAAACATTGCTATATTAGAAATAACTCTTTTAGTAACATTTCAAGTRCATTTGAATGTAAGCACTAGTTTCCCAGACAATTAGGTCTTCTCTAGGAATGTTATTCTCAATAAGAAGCTTCACAGTGGTTTTCAAAAAGCTTCAGCTTCCTGTGGAGTATTGTGTTATCCTTCCTAATACCTGTACTAAAATCTCAGAACGATGAAAAGTGATTTGCAATTCATTAGTTTYATCACCTCTTCAAAAAAAGGTTGTTTTAGAGATCAAAGAGAGATCTGAAATCCCAAACATCTGATAAAATTAAAACTAATGCTATGTTAGAAGACAGGGACTGACTCCAGCATAGGACAACCTATGCACATCATAAGTAGCTGACAGAGAGAGTCTAAAAGAGGTCRTGATGATAATGAAGTGGCAAGGGAAAACTCACTTAATTCTCTCACTTTAAGGAGTCAAGAACTAAAAGGTTTTCTATACTTTTTCCTATTCCAGCTCCTTTGGTCTGGTATTTTGATGTTGAAGAAGAGGATGTAAAGAAAGGGAAATAAGGACATCATCCTTTTATCTTTCATGGCATGATGTAAATCAGAAAAAAAGGTAATATTTATATGTCAGTATTTATTTCTGATAGACCAGTGTGAAATGTAATTTTATATAATATTTTAAGTCCAAATAAGCAATTCATATGATGATGGATACAGATCTCCAAAAAAATAGAATGTGAAAGTGTGCATTCTCACCCAGGAAACTCAAGAAATATTGGATGTTAACTGCATATGGGTGGAGGGCTTGACGAACTGATTTTCTGTAAATCAGTTAAATGGTAAAATGTCATAAGAAACCTGAAGAGCATGAACAGCATTTGGTGAATGAAAAGCATGTATAAGACTTCATTGACTAAACATCAACATGAGGATCAAGGCATCAGCAAACTCCATCATCAGCAGTATTGCAGTTGTCTAGAATTCTTTAGCAACTGAAAATGGTCTCTAATTAGTGAATAAATAGCAACTATAAATATGCAACAGAAAGTATACCATGAAAATTAAGGGTTGCCTCTTATTGAATTTTTTTTTGATCCTCAGTGTAATCTTTCTCAATACTTTTTTTCTAAGTAGATAATGCCTGCAGAAGAACAAAGAGAGGTATATGCACTGAGGTACATGGGCAGGATGATATACATATGAATCTCATACTGGAATACTGACACATGCACTGAGATGTGTGCAGATAGATTATCCATAGCAACATAACCTTCATTTCAGTAGGCAGAGTTTACTCTTGAGGGTCTGATAAATTGAGGTTCTGATAAGAAACCAAATGAATGTCAGAGAAGGAACCAGAAGATGTCCTCACATCACTAAATCTGTCTAGCATAGAGGGAAATCCTTATTGGCGTGGTTATCAATAATCTGAAATGTGCAATGGTCAGAAAATACACACACACACACACACACACACACACACTCTCTCGTATTGGCAAGAAAGTCTATGAAAAAGGGAATGTATTCCTTTGGGTTTCTTAGTTGATTGGCACTGTCACATATTTAGACAACGCATTCAGAAGATCCAGAAACTTTACATTTTGTGGAGGGATGAAGAAGTTGTTTTTACTGGAAGAAGTGAGCCCCATAACTACATGACAGGCATCTCTGAAGAAGCATCATGTACATTATGGCTCACAATAAAATCAGAAATCAGGAACAATAAAGGCACTCCATGAGGAGGTCCAGTATTGGAATCTTCATGTGCTATAGGTTGAAAACGTATTACTGGAGGTTAAAGTTACCACCCAGCATGCACAGACCACAGTAAAAGGCTACATGTGAAGGAAGTTTAAGCACTGATGTACTGCGGTTTTCTTAGTTATTGCAAGTTGTTCTGGTATTTACTGTTTGCCCAAACATATGTATAAGGATACATTATGCCTACTCACAACATGTTATGCTATTTCCTCTTTATCTTGGGCATCAATCAACTTTGAAGCTTTTTCCTTTGTCATAATACAAACACACTTTCCAGGTTTTATACGACATCTGCGTTCCAGTAAAAAAAACCACGTGAGTTTTTATTTGGGCATATATTTCTCTATCCATACACATATTCACATAGGGGCATGTCAATGATCAGAGGGCTGGAGCACCTCTCCTATAAAAACACAGGCTGAGAGAACTGGAGATTATTCAGCCCGGAGAAGAGAAGGCTCTGGGAAGACATTATAGGAGCCTTCCGGTATCTGAAGAGGAGCCTACAAGAGAGCTGGAGAGGGACTTTTTACAAGGGCTCATAGTGATAGAACAAGTGGGAATTGTTTTAAACTGAATGTGAGCAGTCTTAGTTTAGATATTAGCAAGAAAATCCTTATTGTGAGGGTGGTGAGGCACTGAAACATGTTGCCCAGAGAAGCTGGGAAAGTCCCATCCCTAAAAGTGTTCAAGGCCGGGTTGGATGGGACTTTGAGCAACCTGATCTAGTGGAAGGTATCCCAGCCCATGGTAGGGAGGTAGGAGTTAGATGGTCTCTAAGGCCTCTTCGACCCAAATMATTCTATGATTCCATGATATTCACAGAGTAAAGTAAACAGACCTGTTGAGAAGTACTCTGGACAGCTCAAACAGGTCTTATTACTACCACTACTACATTAAAAAAAAAAAAAGTTGTTGCCATAAAATCATTATACATTTGAAATCAAGGCAAAAAAATTCCAACAGTCAAAATTCTTCTACATTAAAGTGAAAGAATGTTAGAATCTTTCAGTTATAATTGTCTTTATTCAGCACTGGAAATTAAGGACATTTCCTGCAAGATATTTGAGGTGTTCATACAGCCATGCCACATTATTTCCTTGCTCACTTAGCTTTTTAGGCTTCATAAACCCTTGTCTTGAATGTTCAAATTGGGATCTCTCATGCTTGTAAAGTTGAAGACATTTTCTTCTGTTTCTATTCTTTCATACATTTGCAGTATGCATCCAATGAGGATGCATTTACTTCATGAAATGGACACAGCAGTTCAGGGAACATGATCTAGTGCTCTTCTTTTAGACAAAGGAAATGGCTATCGAAAACACAAATTTTTATTTCCTTGAGTAAAAAATTTCCCTTTCCCATAATTGAGTGATCAACTATTGATAAGTGTGAGCTTCATTTCCTAGAGAAAGTGTTCATTCCCCTGTTCCTTCAATGCCATTTCAAAGTCAAAGAAAACTTTAGACCAATCAGACTGCTTTTTGGTCTATAGTGTCACACTTCTGAACTAGAAGCAGTATTGGTGTTCCATGGACCTCTTGAGAACATTAAAATCTCCCCAAATCTGGCAAAGTTAGATTTACCAGTTCTACCTGGACTGAAATGCAAACATGTTAGTCCTGCCCTACAATGTATTATTGGATGAATTGCTGATGTGGAAAGTGTCTTTCTGGAAAAAATGAGTACACCACATGTGCCTTCTCACTGGATTGGGATGGAAGTGAAAAGCAGACCAGCCTGGTGGTCCAATCCTGTTAGTAGACCTTAAGCCTTCTGCTTGCATGTGAGCCATGCTGCAACTGTTTGATATTTCCTCGTCTGGCTTTCACTGCTCTGAGTTACTGTCTAGCCTGGATATTTGACAACACTTCTAAACTCTTCAAGTTAATCTAATTAGATACATACTTTTCACAGCCTCCTCAGAATGCTTCCTTGATAGCTTTCTAGATAAGTTTTTATTAAACTGCAATAATATTGTACTTTTTAGACATGCCTTTTATTTGTAACTCTGCACTCACCCTTCAGAGCCAAGAATGCGGGGACATACAGAAGCTCTGAATAATCTTAATCTTTAAAATGATATTGTCACATCAAAGAATTTTCTGTGGCTGATACATGGTAACACATTACTTAGACTGGGTTTTGTCCTCAAAGAGTAGAGGTATTTATTAGCTGCCCAGCATCTGTCTTACTCAGCCATGAAAGGAGGCTGAATTGTYATGTCTTTGGAAGAAATATGAGGAAAACCAGAGATTTTTTTTTATTTTTTTTTTCCCAAAGTGGATATACCTTGACAAGTATTGCATTCTCAAAATTATTCTGGTCTTGGCCAATCCGTTGTCCCTTAGAATTTGCTGCAGAGAATTCTTCACAGAAGAAATAAAAGGCTTATGAAACTGAGGTGATAAGAATAGAATTATTTGTACAAAACTTACAGTTCTCAGTGTTTCATGTTTCTTGTGCTTGTAATTGTTTTATATCTCTAATTTTCATTTTTTATTACACATTTTGCTCCACATTTGGGTCTTGGCAAGTTGAGAGAATTAAGGAAATATTTCTCAAAATGGGAAAATCTTTCATTTCAGAAATAACATTGTAAGTACCACCACTGTATTATGCAGTTCTCAGCAGATGATTTTACAGGATGAGTCTCTTTTTAGTAGAAGCAACTCAAAATATCAATTGGTAGTTTACTCCTATTCTTACCCAGTACAAGGTGACTTTCATTAAGAAAATGGAAAAGTACATTTTTATGACTGTGGCATTGTAATTCTGGTACAGTTTTTCATTTAACTTTATAAAAATATAATTATATTTGCCGATATAATAATCATCACCAGATGTGTCAAATGTATTTGATTAGAAAATGGAAGCTATAATCCCTGTTGTTTTCTGTGAGTTTATATGAGACTGCAATCACAACAATTTAAGGTGTAACATCACCCATTGCAGTGACTTTTCTGAAGCTAAATTATGCTTTGACTCTAATGAGACTATGAATACAAATACAGATACCTACTGCTGCAAAGCAAACCTTGAAGGCCTTAAGTTTCTTTACCTAATAAAAAAGAAGAATATTCAGTATAGGTCAAATGCACATGTTATTTTCTAAAGCTTTCTTAACACAGCAGAATTTATCAGGCAAAATCTAGCCAAGAGATTTGTCTACCTCTAGAGCTGCACTGTTAATGACAGACATTGAATAAACATATTAATTTTCTACAGTTCACACAGTGCAGGACTTTTTTCTTTATCCCTGAAGTTTTCTCTCCTCTCAAAATTCAAATGTTTCACCTCATTACGAGTTTCCTTTAAAGGAAAAAACTGTCCTTTCAGATGTCCTTTCATTCTTCCTTCCTTTCAAAAGAGACAAGGAAAGAATATATTTTAAGCTATTTTAAATATTTCCCTTATTAATCAGAAACATAATTTGCACTTAAATTATTTGGGTATTTGCGTATTAAGCATAGAATGAAAACCAATAACCTAATGAAGTTAAAAGAATCACACTGATTGTTGGAGCTGAGCATTTTTATCACACAATTATTATCTTCCCTTCCTTTTGTCAGCTTTTTGTAAACATGTTAAATGCATTAATCAGACTGTGCATGGATTTCATAAGCATTGCTGCATTTCATATTCTATTAATAGATGACACATTTCCCATGCAAATTATTGATTATGAAAAAAATCTTAGCGCTGAAGAGGTTGATTCATCCAAGGTTAAATTAAGTTTGGATCATGTATTGCATTTTCATGGCCAAGTTTTGGTAGCAGGGGGCTACAGGGGTGGCTTTTGTGGGAAGCTGCCAGAAGCTTCCTCCATGTTTGGCAGAGCAAATCCCTGGCAGCTCCAAAGATGGACGTGCTGCTGGCCAAGACTGGGACGATTAGAAATGGTGGTAACACCTCTGTGATAGAATATTTAAGGAGAAAGAAAAAAAAGTTATTGCAGAGTTGTAATTTGTGGCCAGAGAAGAGAGAGGTGAGAACATATGAGACGAACAACTCTGCAGACACCAAGGTCGGTGGAGTAGGAAGAGSTGCTCCAGACACTGGATCTGTGATTTCCTCTTCAGCCCATGGTGCAGACCATGGTGAGGCAGCCGAGCTCTTGCAGCCCATGGAGGTCCATGGGGATCTAGAGATTCCCGACAGCCTGTGGAGTAGACCCACACTGGAGCAGGTGGATGCCTGAGAGGAGGCTGATCCCGTGAGAGGTCCATGGAGAGAGCAGCCCATGCTGGAGCAGCCTGTCCTTGAAGGACTACACCTTGTGGAAGAGTGACCCACGCTGCAGCAATGTGCAGGGGATAGTTGCTCATGGGATGCACTCACGTTGTAGCAGGTCACAGAGAGCTGCAACTCGTGAGATGGACTCATGCCAGAGAAGTTAATGGAAAACTGCCTCCCGTGGGAGGAATCCCATGCGCAGCAGGGGAATGACTTCTCTCCCCAAGCAGTTGAAGAAACAGGTGATGAACTGACCAGACCCCYCATTCCCTGTCTCCCTGCACTGCTGGGGGAGGAGGTGGAGCTGGGAAGGAGAGAGGGGTGGAGGAGAAGGTGTTTTTAAGGTTTTATTTTAGTTCTCATTATCCTGCTAAAAATTTCCACACACATTTACAAATGAATATGAAAATCTGTTGCTGAAAGATTGTAGCAGTAGAATTAGCACTAAGTTTCTGTCTGCAGTCTGCTGTTTTTAGGGTACACCAATAAGGTTTATAAGGCTGTCTTTTCAAAGCTTGGAAATGCAATGTCTAAACTACAGCTGCTGTCCAAAGACTTTTCTGTTTCTTTCTTGCCTGATCCTTCCTTACCAGGAAGCACAAACAAAACAAAAGATATAGGTATATTTAATATAGTGAAATAGATGTAATGTTTCTAATGTTTTATCAATAAACACTTTAATTACTTTGACTAAAGGTAAATGATTTGAGTTTTCATTCAGTTGAAAGATTATATCACTGTCACTAGCAGAAAAAAAAAATCTTGACTCACATATTTCATTCTGTACTGACAGTGAAATTTACAGATGAAACGTCTGATATTGCCCTGAACTCAGACAATCCTAGAAGCTTAGCATACCACTAATTAAAGTACTGCCAATGAAAAATTCTGAAAGTAGCCACAGGAAAGTGTCTGAGATCAATTGCCTCTAGATTTAATAACCTAATAGAAATTGATGATGCATGTCTTACGTGTCTCTCAGATAGTGATGCAGTCAAGCTACTCTTGTAAAAGACCATGTCTAATCCATACCTTTCTGATTTACACATTTTGGCGTGATAGAGTTCCCATTGCTCTTCAGTAYCTTTTTTACTGCTTTGCTGAGACAGAAAGCATTCATTTTAGCAGGCTGCAACACCTTCAAATCAGGCCTTATGATATAGTGACACACATGAAGACCATCTGAAAAAAGCAACTGGTGAGAGGATTTAAAATGGTAAAATATATTTTTTACTTTTGTCAGAAAAAGATTGATAAAACCATAGTTTTGGTAAAGTGAAATTTTCAGTATTGTTTTCTAAGAGAAATATTCTTAAATATTTGTTTCAATAAATTCAAACCTTTACTTTTTATGCAAAATAGTTCATAATAAATGTGTCCAAAATTATAGATTTTTCTAGCAATGGATACAGCATGTTGATATTACAGTAACAAAATTATGATCTTGTTAAGTGTTTCAGCTACATATTTTGAAAACAACTGTAATATGCCAGTGTTCCTAAAGGTCTGTGTATAATGACTGCATGGTCTGAAGAAGGCCAAATGAAAGTGACATTTGAGTCAACAGAGCAGAACACTGAACAAACCCATCTGGAAAAAAATTTCTGTGAGGTAAATTTGCAGAGAAATCAAATTATACCATGCTGTAAAAATATTCCATTTCTGGAGATATTTTTCTCTTGCGTTTCTGAAATTTTGGGCAAGCCAACACCAGAAATTTCACTTTCAGTTTTACGTRTCATGTAGTTTTTCTTCTGTTACATGGCTAATGGTTCAGTTATTTTCTCAAGCAGTCCTTTCTCATTGTGATACTATATAAGTAGACAATTAGCAGCAGCTCTCCCCAGTGTGTTTCATGATATTCTCATTGTCTGTGTCCTGAATTGATTCAGGAGTTAAATTACTGCCTTGAATAAACACTTTCAGAGTTCTTATTATTCTAATTTTATTTATTTATTTTCATTTTTTAATGTTTAAAAGGTATCCAAACAATATCTAAGAAATCAGCTTAAAAATAAAAGATTTCAAGGTCTTTTTTCTAATTAGGAAATCTTGCAGTAATCCAACTAATTGATTTAAGTGCAAACACATAAATTTCAAAATGAAGCCAAATAAGTCTTAAGGGCTGATGGTCCCTTGGTAAYGTAAATAAGGGTCAGCACACTTTCATGGCAACTACCCAATTATGTGATTGGGAACAAGCTCTGAACAATGTTCACACAGAAAATGAAGAATCTTTATTGCTCTCCAATGCAAAACTGCAATTGTCTTTCCAAATGTTGGGTTTTTTTCAGAAAACAAGTCTGATATTCTGGAACACTTTTTCAATTTTATTTTAAAAATTTTTAAATAATATCTTTATTATTAAAATTATCAAATTTTTTTTAGGTTATCAGGATTTTATATTTTATTATATATTATTATACTATAATAATATATTTTTAATATAATAATGTTGTATACTAATATTTAATGCTGTTATGTTGTACTATATTAACATTTAAGTTATAATATATAATAAATATTATAAAATAATAATATTAATAGAATTATAAAAGAAAATAAATTTAATTAATAAAAACGTAAAATTTGAGGAACCATTTTTAAACTTCCTCATTCCTTTTTCTTCTTTTTTACCTCCTCTTCTTTCACTCCACACTACAATTTTTCATATCAAAGCCAGGCCTCTCTCAAATACAGTTGCAATTATTGATGCTTCTTGTCTTAGTCCTTTTGAGTTCAGACATTCTCAAATCATTTCAAGAAATAGGACAATTAAGGATCTAATTAGATTCTAATTTAATTAGGGTGTGTCTCTCTTTTCACATATAATAAGAATCCTTCATTTTCAGGACTYAACTACTTATATTCTATTTTAACAGATTTGAGGTAGTTCTCGAAAGAATTATATGCATCTGGAAAGCAAACAGTCTAATAATAGCTTCCATAGATTTTATTGCTCTGTCTCCATTCCCACTATCATCTTTTCCCTCCATGTTTTGCCGAAACAGGGGGCCAAAAGGGACAACTTACAGGACCAAAAGATCAGGGCTTCCTTTTGACTTAGGTTGTAGCAGTAGAATACAGAAAAGACTAAATGATTTCAGCCAAAATACAAAGAAAGCTGAAGATTTGTCAAATTTCTAGTTTTAGAGTTGAACAGATGATGAATTAGATGACAATAAAAAACCCAGTCTACTTCTGATCAGTAGCACAGAAACTGGCTAACAGTTCATCAAGAAACTATCCAAAGTGGAATAAGCCCTACCAAACTAAAACAGGAATTGAGCTGTTCTCTGATATCTTGAAGACAAAGGGAGAAATTACCTAGTAGAGTGGAAGAGACTGGTAGTAGAAAGAGATTACAAATCCTTCCCTCAAGGGAATGCAAGTATTGGAATAAAAATCTTGGAACTGCAAAGTTTGAGAAACACCAAACGGGGAAATATTGCCATGTGAAGGTTTTAATCAAAAAGCATGTGTAACACAGTTTTAATCAGTACTAAATCATAACATGAAAGTAGGAAAAGCATCTGCCTTCACCACTTAGAATTTCAGTAGCTGATACGGACTTACTCCAGGGCAAATATGGATTATCATTGTGAAATCTGAGGGGCATATAATTTTGCTGTATATAAAAGTATGGAAAATCTATCTTGTCCCCAACTTAAAAAGATGTCTGAATAGGATGTAGAGTCAGCTATACACTGAGCATCCAAGACACATGCAAATTTTTGGTGCATTCAAGTATAAGTCGCTTTCATCTAACTGTAGGCTTTTAATTGAGAAGCCTGGGTTCCACAGGGTCTCTAGAGTCAGCAGAGAGAAGAAAGTACTTCCTCCAGGTAATTCAGGCCATCACACTCGTAATGTGGAAGTGCACTGATTAGAGGGATAGCTTAGGGTGATGAGGGTCCTTTGTGAAGTACTTCACTTCATACTTGAGGTTAGATTGACCGTATCTGAGGGTTACGTTTTAAACAGAATTTACATAAAGCCTGAAGCAGCTTGGTCTGGTTTTAATTCACTGAGCAACTCATATAATATACACTGTATGGTTAAGAWATGTGCAACATTTATGCAGTCCTTTAGACTAGCATTAGAATATTCTGATGATTCATAGACTAAAAAATAACTTATTTTCACAGATACACATTTCCTGCACTACCAATTCATAATGCTTGAGGGGTTCATGGCAGTATGCCAAGAATTCTTACCTTTCTGGAGCAAAGTCTCCCTGGCTTGCATAATGGATTCTGTCCATTCCAATGCCTGTGTCTCGTCATCCATCTTTTCCGTCCTAGGCATCCCCTGCCCAAGCACCAGAAGGCAGAAATAATTCAACTTCTCTTTCAAGAAAATCTCTGGCTTTTGCACTGTTGAACAACCTTTTTTTTACTTGACTTGCAGTCTCTCACAGATAAATACGCTTACAATTCTCTTAAACCACAAAAATGAAGACAGAGGTAATGATGAAAACCTGTCAGATGAATTATCCTTACATATGTATTCCATCTGTTGATACTTACTCCAGATGCTTTTGATCAAGTACTGAGAGACATACAAGCTTGCTTTTCACAAGAAAGTAAAGAGTAGAAGTTGCTATCCAAATGCTGCTAAGCAGAAAGATACT
Source organism: Amblyornis subalaris (assembly GCA_018881555.1). Lineage (NCBI taxonomy): Eukaryota > Metazoa > Chordata > Aves > Passeriformes > Ptilonorhynchidae > Amblyornis > Amblyornis subalaris. The sequence continues at coordinate 33,233,191 of JACAXG010000001.1, read as the reverse complement.
TGTGAAAAAGTTGTTTGTTTTTCTTTTCCTTTAACAGCAGGCACACATTTTAGAGTCTGGAAAGTGGTATAAAGTGAGGAGCTTGGGAAAGTAGCATACATGTCCACCTGACTGTTAACCATCCTAGGCAAGGGGTGCTGCAGCTTGGTTAGTTCTGCCTGACAATAAGTGCAGGTGATTGGGAGACAGAAACATCCATTTCAGTACATGAATTCTTTGCCCTACAGCCACTAGAGTATCCCTTTTTTTGCTTCCATCCCCATCCATTTCTGTAGGATATCATCACAATAATTTCCTGAATCACAAGACAGTATCTCCGAATTATCTGTATCCTCATTTAATTCTTTCTGTATTGACACAATTGTTACTTTCGTATGTTTCTTTCTTCAGAACAGTGGAAAAAATTAATAGAATAAAACCTAGGTATTCRGATTTCACAGAGGAAGAAAGTTGTATCTTGATTTCAGTCCGTAAGAGAGTGTCGAGCCATGGATCTCTGGAAAGATTATAATACAAATAGAAACAAGATAATTCCTCCTATCAAAATAATTATCATGTCTTCCATAATTACAGTTTGCCAGACATCAGATGTCATAATACAAGCTAAAGAAAATCATAAGTCCATTTATCCATCCACATGCTTCTATTTGCTATCTCTGGTGCAATTCTTGTGAAAACTGCAATAATAGTTATTCTGACTTAGCTTCTGACTTGATTCAAATACTTTTGAAACCAAAAGAAGAATACCTTTAAGCATTGTGATATCTCAAAGAAAAAAATGTACATATAGAAGCAAAGACAACAAAAGAATCCGAAAAGTAACTTGTAGCTATGATTTTCCACCACCTTTTTAGGGTTTTTTTTGGTGGTGTGGGGGTTTTTTGTTTGTGTTTTGTTTTTTTTTTCTACTTAGTGCTGATATATTTAGGACTTGTATTTCTTCCCAGAGCAAGAGGYGTAAGAGAGGGAGCACAGTCCCCAGAGTTCCTTCTTCTCTTCAGTCTAAGAAATGACTGTTCTCAGTGTAGATACACATGCAGTAGTTTTTGTCAAATCCTCACATTTCCAGTTGTGTACACGCCACAGGACAGAGCTCAGCACCATCTATAAACCTGCTCAACCTCTGCACAGCCAGCCCCGTTGCCATGGCTATACTGTTGTTCAGTGACAGCGACAGGGGATTCATACTTCTCGGTAAATGCGACCTTCAGTTGTTCCACCACCTGTGGTGTAAACATACCCTGAAGTCATGGATGCCAGGCTGCAGCCTACCAACCACCTGTGCTTTACAGATACCCATTAAAGACTGTAGACAAAAAAAGGCACAGTCTGTCAAACCTGTATTCATATGATACACAAATTGCTCCCTTGACACACACAGATGAAGTACATTTAGCTGTGCTCTTCCTACTTGAAAGAAAATAGCTGTGTAACTTCTAATTTTGGGGAAGTTGCTTAACCCTACTGTACATCTACTTTCCAGTCTGCTAAATGCTTTGAAATGACAAGGATTATCTATACCAGAAAAAATGCTGCAAACCAGCATTCATTAATGTTACAAAATAGTCTGACATTATTAGATAAAAGGTGCTAACATTTTGATTTTTTTCTGTTTTAGATTATATTAAAATGGTAATAATTTATAATTGAAATAGAAAACACAAATATGGACAAAACTTAAATGCATGAAAATATAAACATGGAATACAAATAAACARCTATAAAAATGTCATTTAGAAGAATTGATTGAGTCATGAAAAGGCACAATATGCTTGTAAAAATATCTTTAAAACAGCAGGAACCTCATTTGGCTTTGCATTTCCACAGTAACACCTGTTGGTGGTTTGGTAGGAAAAAGACATTTTTCCTTAAAAAAACCCCAGCTAAAAAATAAAAAGCCCTCAAACGTGCATTTCAGAGGAAAACAAAAGTGCAACATCTGTATAATGTGGAATTGCATCTAAAATTAGATAAGAAAAACAATCTCTTGCAAAAGTATTAGCAAAGCAACATGCTGTTAAAGCAGGTTTATGATACAACCTGAATGGTTTTTAAAATATGTTTCTAAGTTTTCAGGTGGTGGATGATTCTATAAAGCTCTTAGCCACTTGGCCTGAGCACAAAGATGGTGACTCTAATTTTAGTTCTGGGATCTAGAAATAAGTCAATTCATGATATTTGAATATAAAGAGTAGAGGTGGAAAATTTATCAGAAATTGAAGGAAAATGCTTGAGAGGTTTTGAACAACAAATATGTTAGACTTAGTAATTACAGTTGTGTGATTCATAGGACTAAAATTCTCCATTGCTCCTAAAATTTATCGTTAAAATCTTATAGGCTTTTAAAAGATTTCTACCAATACAAACATAAAAATATACATAACCACAAATCTATTGGAGAGATCAGCAGTTGTTAATATGCAATAAAACCTCTCAAGAGACACTTTTTCAGTATTAATACCGGAAGCATATTTTTATCATAAAATATGCTATCAATGCGTGTATGTACTCCAGACTGGAGGAAATCTTTGTAATTATGATAAAGAGCAAAACAATACTACAGTTGAGATCCAGTTTGTGATGATTTGTGGAAATGAGACTGTGTACGGGAGCTGGATGATTTAAACTCAATATTTTAAGTGGCACCATATGCATAGAGTTCATCTATCAATTATAAATCTCTGGTTATGCAGCAACCAGAGTATGTTAAGTATTACCAACCATTGTATATTAACACAGGAATAAAAGCAAGATGTCAGTCATTTATCTGGAATATTCGCTGAAAAAATTTTAATACTCAGTATTTTGAAAAATAAAGAAAATCCAGTTTTCCTTAGTACCTGGAAAGGAAAACTAGCAGCAACTATTTCCCAAATTAGCACTGTGAATAACTGCCTTTTACACGAGTACCTCTAGATTTACAGATTTAAATTTGCAGCTGTAGGCAGTTTCAGTCAATGCAAAATCTGATGAGAACACCACAGGTAGCATGTCACCTTTAAGCCAGATGATACGAATAATCCACTGCATGGGTGGTGTGTTTATTCAACTAAAATCTATCTAAATCTCTTGTAAACTAAATCAGGCAATTAATAAAAATGACTGGTTTCCAGAAGGGCTGAACATTGAAAAATCTTTCAATGAATATTAAGCTTAAGATAACAAAGCATGAATATCTTAATTTCTTCGTTATGTTTGGCCTCTACTTCAGGCTCTCCCGTTGTGAGAGCTGGGTATACAATTTATATATCCACAAAGGAATGGTGATTCCTATGATTGAAACTGACTATTCAGAGGTGCCTAAGTTGCTAGGAGGAAATCTGTACTTGCTAAATCACAGAGACTGAGGAAGCCAGAGTAGAGATATGAAAATGCTCTCACATTTAATGAAGAATGGTTTGGATAAGATTGCTGATCACTATTCAAAATAAGGGAGGATTTACTGCAGTGATGAGAACAAAAAATAAAGTTCTTTAGAAGGAAAATACTTTTGGGAAATAATAGTCCTATTTGCAGATTCTATTCAAACTGTCCAAGTAAGGCACAAGCAAATAATATGCATTTATATCCAACCTCTACCTCCAGTATTGCTGAGTTAAATGACAGGAAGTGAACCTAAATAACTATCTCTATAAAGAATTAATACATTTTTTTTGGTTTTTAATACAGTTTGTAGCAACATAGCTATAGTTATATATCTATATTAATATATTCTGTGATATTCTTCAGATACCCATATTGGCTATTGTTTCATGTGCTAGCATTGGACACAAGTTCCCTCATCCCTTTAAATTGATTGATTTTTGAGATTAAGTAAGTTTAAACATTTAGATCTCATTTTATTGATCCTGAGTTTGTGGCAGTCATAGACATTTCATGAAACAGTGTAYTCATATTTTCAAAATGTGACACAGATTATTGTTAAATTACCAGACACAGACAAAAACTGTACACAAAAGTACAGTTATACAAATAGCACAGAGTAGTCTGGGAAGATGTTTTGGCATATTTTCTCTTTAATGACCATTGCTACTGCTTTTGTAATGTAAAGATGCAGGAATCTTACACAATCATACGGGCCAGTTCACATACTGTGATCATTATTTTCGCATTACTTTTGAATCTCTACTCAATTATCTAAAATAAAAGTCTAGCTGCAATGAAGTTCAATAAACATTCTCTTATTTTTGTCATCTTTTTTCATTCAAGTACAAAAATGTGAAAACGGGCGAAATCCAAAATTAAATGCAGTTCACTTCTCTGCAGGAGACTGATTGACCTGGTGTGACATTTTTTTTATCACACATCTACATTGTGAAATGTACTAATCCAAGATTCTTTATCACCTTCACAGCCTTCTATCTGACAGGAAGATATATATAGAGGCAAGCACTGGGTAGCTAAGGTAAAATATGAAGATATTGATTTTTCAGATTGTAGCAGATTAAGTAACCTATAAAAACCAAAAGTCATCAGAAAGGAAAAAGGTTCAGGTCAAGTGCCCTCATGTCTTCAACCTGAGTTGTTATTTTTGGATGATTAAGAGGAAAACATTTTATTTCTTCAAAAGGCTGTAAATTTATTGCCTTTCTTTAAGAGCTGGAATGCTAGTAGTTGATAACAAATCTTTTCCTGGACTGTACCAAATACGTACAAAAAGATCTGCTGAATTTAAAAATAAAGTTGACTGTTTCTATATAAGGAGAGGCAACTGCCTACCACCATTTTGTTTTTCTGGAAATGGTGCCCACKTGTTCAAGACAAAATCCAAATTGTTATTAAAATGGTGATTCTTGAGAAAAACATTATGTTTGGTGTTTCTGATATTCCTTAGGTATGCTCACTCCTCCCTTTTTCCTTCCAAAACAGAGGGAAAACTGAATTCTCAGTAATCACAAGGGCAATGATATTTTGATATTTTTCATGCACTTTCATAAAAAAAGGTTTCCTGTTGGCTTGCAATAGCAGGGAAATGGGGCCTAGGATGATGTTCTTGTGACATGTGGCTTTTAAAGGTCAATCTTGAACAGAGATGATTTAGAAGTATGCAGAAGACGACTACTATCAGAATGAAGGAAAAACCTTTTTCTCCAGATTTATGGTAAACTTTAAGAAAAAAAGGTCTTTGATTAATCTTCCACACTGACATATCACTGCTTGATAATTTTGACAGTAATAGGAGCAATGAAATTTTGATGTATTTAATATCTGGTGTTATTTTGATGCCCTCATCCTTTGCTTCTTATGGCATTCCAAAATAATTTGCAAGGAAAACAGAGGATATTTCTTACATAAAACCTTACATTGTTTTAAAGATTTTCTTGAAACCTGGTTGCAATTTTCAAATCTTGGAATGACTAAAGCATTATAAATCTCTCTGAAGTCAGCAAATCAGTTTTTCAGAGATGTATTTGATATGTTTGTGGTTTTGTATTTATTATATGACTGTAGAAAGTAAATTTAGAGGGAAAAATGTGGAGAGCRAAAACAGTTTACAATTGAACTTTTGTGCTAGCTGCAAAGTCAAAGCAAAAAAGAAGTTGAAGTTGGGCTGATGGTAAAGAATTCTACATCATGCAGAAGAATTTAAGATCARGAGGAGGTAAAGTTAATTAAATGATGGGGAAGGGAGGCAGAAGTGAGGATCAGGCACATGGATTCAATGAACTGATGCACAACCTAAAATCTTGCTGAGAAGCAAGAATAATCAGTAAAATAATCTCATGTAAAAAAACCCCAAACTCACTAGGGTCAAACATCCATCCTCATCCAGATATTGTTGCTGATCTTCCCTAAGAGCTTATTGGCACTGTTACTGGGCTGGCAGCTGAAGTGAACTGACGCTTCCAAAGAAAGAGGTATCAGACTGTCAAGCTGCAAACCTGGATAAGATCCCTCTCAGAAAACAGCATTCTGGTAAGCATGACACAAGGTGGAACACGTGAAAAAAGTGTTCAGCTCTAGATCTTGTTTAAAATATCAAATCAGTCTTCATTTCATTACACAACCTATATTGCTTCTCTATTTCCTCTCCTTTCAGCTCTGCTCATTATAGATTCTTCCTCTTTTGCTGAGATTTCTGTAGCATCCTCCTTCATGTGAGCCTTGTAATTTTGGAGCTAAAGAACRGTTTATATAGTAAAAGTAGGGCATTATTTGGGACTCTTTTATCATTTTATCAGGAAAAGTGAAGACCCTTAAAGGGGCAGAATTTAATTTCTAAGTATGACATTTGTACAAGAGTTAGAAGACAGTGTTTCATACATTCAGACAATCTCTTCGAAATGGTTTGGAATCCCTTGTTATATTTTACTTTGCAATTACCTAGTACCTTGTAGCTTTTCTCTTTTTACAGTTGACTGGCTACATTGGATTTGTGTGTGTGAACTGAGTGTGAACTCTACTGTGAACTGTAAAAAAGAACCCTCCAGACAATTGCACATATTTAAAAACAAACAAACAAAACATGCATTAAGCAAAGCATAAAAAATGCTGTGGCAATCCAGTAGTGTCTAGGGAACAGGACAATACAGGCATCCAGTCCTGAATGTGAGAATTAGAGCTGCTATGTATTTTTCAGATATAGCTGAACRTGCAGAAGTACAACAGTCAGCTGGAGCTTAATAAAAAGGCAGAGTGCAAACTAGGTGGTGGGGAATAAGTTAGCTGTTCTTAGGTCGAAACACAGGTGGAGGAAATCTTACAGTCAGAAGATTTTCTGATATGAAATGGTTAAATGCAGGGTTGCCATCTGAGCCCTATGAACGGGATGAGACAATCCAAGCCTTATTTAAAGAAAAGTCAAGAGTATCTCCATGAAGAATGCATGAAGATATTTTGTATATGAAAMTGAGAGACACCTTATTATGAAGACTTAAGCTGGTAGAGCACAGCTTACAAGCAAAATCTGCAACATACTGCTTTTCTGTTCCTTTTCTCTTTTATCATGTAGAGTCAATTCTGAAATTAAGCAGCATAAATAAAGTTTACTTCCCCTAGACTTCTGCACAAAAATCAGTTAATGTGAAAATCAGAGAACCACTTGAGATTAATGGGAGGGGACTTTAGCTGATATTCTTGCTTGGATTTTCATCAGCTGCTCAGAATAAGGAGAAAAGATGAAGTTGTTGCCTGCACACTGTTTTACCTCATGTCTTGGGGTGACTTTATGATGCTATATCCCCTATCGCCTGCTCTATGCCAAATATGAATCCTGTGTCTTTAAAGCTGCCAGAGGAATTTCTCAGCACAGCTTCTTCAAGGACAGTCACACCCCCCCGTGTTCGCAGCTTCTGCAGCTGCAGGCGCAGAAGGGAGCACTTTTTACTTTTTTTTTTCCTTAGCTAGCTATCGGCCCTGTGTTTCTCAGGAAAGAGAGATCAGAGAGTTAAAAAACTTCCTATTTGTTTTTTTTCGGCTAGCCTGCTGGCCTTGGACTGTGKTTTTTTCTCCTTCTTCCTCTGGAACTGTACAACTGAACTCCRTTCTACATACCATCACTGGAGGCCTACACCCTGGGCCTGGAGCAGGGCCTACACCTTACCCTAGCTCCGAGTTTTTACAGAGCAGAGCCACACCCAGAAAAGGACTCTGAATTCATCCAGGTTTCCTCCTGATAAACCACAAGAGGTTTATTATCTAACATTGTTTATTTTTTTTCTTTCCTTTCCCTGGTGCCTGTGCACACACCCCCCCTCCAGCACCCTGCTTGTTAAATAAACAGGTTTTTATCACTTTCCTCTGAGAAATTCCTGAGGTGGGGGGAGGGAGTTTTCAAACTGTACCATTTGCAGAGGAGACACCTCTAGTCTTCCTCCTGATTTTGTCCAAACCGGGACACCTCAATATGGACTTCATCAATATTTTGTGTACCAAGTTGGGTTTAAATTTTTTTGGGCTTTCAAAGATATTAGAATACATAAAAATATTTTTCATTGAAAATGTTTCAACTCATAACAGTGGCAAGCTGTTAATTTTTTTAAGTGGCTTTCATATATATGTGATTTCTTTGGAAAACTTTTTGTCTTTCATGGGTTGAGGCAAGAAAGCATTTTGAGAAACAGTACCTGAAAGAGTTGGTCAAAAAGCACTAAAGAGATTAAATGTTCACTAATAACAAAAGAATCCTCACATTCAGTGAAGATAAGGGGTTCTCTGCAACGGCCTATGAAATGTTTACCTCATGCAAGATAAGAAACTTCACCTCAAAATAAACTTTATCTTCAGTTACCAAAAAGTGTTGTCAGACAGTTCCAGTGTGCCAAATGTGATCACCTGTGTTTAGGAACCATATATCTAAATATGGAATATAACTGGTAATCTGGGTGGAAGATGATTATTCAGACTGGCTTTGTTTTGAAATGATACCACCTTCCTCTTTCCCACCCTCCTACCCTAAATCTTAATGTTTTCTTTCTAGAAAAGATTGACAAGTCAGTGTTTCCCTATTGCTGACATGATAAATTATATAATCTATAAACTAAAACACAATCAAAACACCACAATAAAAGAAGAAATATTTTAAAAATAAAATTGCAAGTATTTTAATTCTTAGAGTAGAATTCTTTTTGTACTGCAGAGATCTTAGTTTAAAACATGTGCAGTTGCATTAAATTCTGGTTTTATGGAGGAATGCCGCGGCGGTATTTTCGGTTGTTAGTATGCCGCAGCCTTCCAGAAGCGCCTCGGGCAGGAGCACTTTTACCGACAGCTTTGGCAGCTCTCACGGTCTGGGATAGCAGGCGCCGTGAACACTCTAGCACCGTTCTCTGAGGCGGCGGGAAGCAGCAAAGAAGGCGACGGGTCTTTGGTATGGTCTCGGCACGGTTTATTGTCAAGGAGTCAGGGAYCAAAGAACAAAGAACGCTCCGGGTGCCGGAGCTTATGAGGATAGCGACGGGGGCAGGAAGAGCATACAGACCAATGATCTGAGGGTAGGTAGGTGAAGGATAGGAGGATATCAAATGGGAACAGAGGGAAGGAGGGACTTAGGGAGGGGATCCAATGGAGGGTACAATTCAAACAAAAAATCTGGAACTTTACCCATACRGGGATAACCATCAATCAGTCCCTCAGGGGGAGGAAATGTGGGTGGTTCAGACTCTCGAAACCGCCCACCACTGTGGCCGAGCTGGTCTTCTTCCTGACAGGGCTTGAACCACCGTGACAGAGGAACATTAATTTGAAGTGCTTTTCTCCTTTGATGTTCCTGATACTAAGAGCTCAATTGTTTGAAAGGATTCTTAGGTACATATTTCTTAGTTGAAATAAAACATATTGTGTCTTCTGTAGGTCCATTGAAATACTGACCAGAAATATCAGCAGAACTTGTTTGATTTTCTTCCCCCTACACTGTTAATTAGACAGCTGAAATACCTCCCCACAAGTTTAATGTGATTAAATGGCTATTGGTGGACATTATGAGAGGATAAGGAAAGACAGATGCACTGATTAGGAAGTTAGACATCGCACAGTGACATTGCCACAAACCTTATGTCTCACCTAACTGAACTCATAGCATTCATCAGGACCACCTCATTGATATGTCAGTTGGATGTTTCATGTTCAAATACACCATGCTACAGGCAGTCCATAATATCTTGAGCACTTAGCTATAGCTAAAGGAAAACTGTCATATCCTGTACAAAATGACACCAAAGTTGTCACTCTCTAGGTTAACAATGACAGTGGGTATTTAGCTACATGAATTTTTCTGGCTTACCATCTGTCATCATGTTCTGTGCTTTCGCTGGCACATAAAAGCTGATTAGTCCACATCAGCAAGTGCTGCTTTGAAGAACAAATTAAAATACACCAAAAGTTATGCAGTTCTTTAATTGCCTCCCTGGAACGTATCCAAATTAAAACATGTTTGCATGGATAAAAATGATAAGAGAAACCTTCAAACGACAACAGCACAGCCGCATACTATTTGATTAAGGTCAGAGTTTGGGACACAGTCAGTTGAGACATAATGCACCTCAAATCCTGTGTTCAGTTTTGGGCCCTCCACTACAAGAAGGACATTGAGGTGCTGGAGCGAGTCCAAAGAAGGACAATGGAGCTGGGGAAGGGTCTGGAGCACAAATCCTATGACAAGCAGCTGTGGGAACTGGGGTTATTTAGCCTGGGGAAAAGGAGGCCCAGGAATGACCTCATCACTCTCTACAGCTCCCCGAAAGGAGGTTGTAGCCAGGTGGGGATCTATTTCTTCTCCCAGGTAACCAGTGACAGAACAAGAGAAAATGGCCTCAAGTTGTGCTAGGGAAGGTTTAGATTGAATATTTGGGAAAATGTTTTCACCAAAAGGGTTATCAAGCATTGGAACACTTTGCTCAGGGAAGTTGTTGACTCTCCTGGAGGTGTTTAAAGAAAGTGTAGGTGTGGTACTGAAAGACATGGTTTTAGTAGTGAAATGGCAGTGCTAGGATAATGGTTGGACTTGGTGATCTTGAAGGTCTTTTCCAACATAAATAATTCTATGAGTCTATATCATTAACACTATGAGAATACATATGGTATTTACAAATGCATACAGACTTGAACTCCATTTTACTTCCCTGCTCTTATGTAGGAATCACTGTCTGATACAGCTTCACAGCTCTCACATGTGCTCACCTGTAAATACCTTTTAATGTGGAAATAAACTTACAAAAAGAAGAGATGAGCATAGATTTGAGGGCCAAAAGAGTGTGGTAAACCAGTACTTTTTCTGAGGTAGGTAGGTTTCCTAGGCTTATTTATTTATTATTGAATAGATTTCACCATATTTAAGCAACATGTATAGTTCAGCTATCTACATGAGCATGAATATTCATATGTTTTTAACAATGTTATAAATAATTTTTCAAAGTGCAGTATCTTCTATTGACCAAGGAGACCCAAAGAACCTAAGCCAGATATTAAAAAAAAAGGTAAATAAGGAATTTGTGTTACCTAAAAGGTACACCTTTAAAGCGACTAGCTAAACAGTGTCTTACATAAATGATATGTGTATAWTTTTTTAAATACAAAGAGCATAAGATTTTTATGGAGAGAGGGGTAATATGGTATACACCTAGTTCATCCCCCTTTCTGTCATCCCTTTGTTTTTTATCCAACATCTATGACCAGTATTAATCTTTTCTTATTTTCCATTGTATCCCAGCAGCATGAGATCACCACAATAACTCCAGTGAGGCTTGTGTTTTAGAAAGCAAGTTGCCAAAAATGTTTTTTCCTTTGTTTTATTATGCAAGTACAGAAAATGCAAAATTATTATGTCTCAATCTCCTTTTTTTTAAAAAGTCTGTTAAAGATGTAAAAAAAATATTTTTRTAAGAAATTATTTTGATCATGCCCAGAAATTGATCTAGAAGTAACTTAAGTTCTAGTAGGAAGACATAATTTTTGCGAAGAGTGTAACCTATCTGGACCAAAAAGATTATATATATGTAAAATGTACGCGTGTGTGTGTGTGTGTTTGTGTGTGTATTTCTTCCCTTCCCCAAGGCACTGGGCATTTGCCACGCCAACACATCCAGATTGTCACTGTGTATTTATACAAGTGCTGCCACCTCTGCGGTTTTCTTAGGCATGCCTTTGTTGGTTCTATGACATTCTTGCAATCCAGGCATGGAAGAAATACTTCTATTCCTCATAAGCACCAAGATGAAATATTTTAAGAGCAGGGCTCTCAGCTGCTGTTAGCAGTCAGTGCAGAAAGCAATACCTCACCTSGTCTGCAACTGGAACACAATGATCAAGCATATGTTCACGCAAATATTTTGTATTTTTAACTGGATGTCTAAAAAATACTTGATTTAATGTCAAGGTGGCTTTTCCTAATTTTCCAGTCCTTTAGAGTATAAATTTTGACTATATTCCAGGTCTTCCCTTCGAACAATGTTTTGACAAATATCTGTGCTAACAGGACTTGGGTAAAATACTCTATCCATGTGTTATGGGCTAGAAAAAATGAAAATTTGTTTCCTTTCCCTCATGTAGCAGGGAGGCTGTGTAGGTGGGGAGGGGCTGGCTGAGAATTGATGGGCGATACTTAAGAACAAAAGGGATCACTTGCCCAGTCCAGAGGCCGGGACAATTCCCCCAATTAAAGAAAAACAAAGACCTGAAAATACTGGCAAGGGTGTTGTTTCCCCAGAGGCTGGAGCTTATCATCGCAAGAGAACTGCCTGAGACTTTGGCGAGAGGTGGGTGGAGACTGGGCTCACTTCTCTTCTCCACTCAGCGTTGGAGAAGGACGGTTGTGTCTGCGGGGAGAGCCAGTTTTGCTCCGGGAACACCGCTACACTGTGACATCTCCGTGAGGGTCCTGCAGCGGCACAGGGCACAGAGTTACACTGTAACCAATCGTCCCCCTGAGCTGCTCGTCTCTGCTGTCCCTGCCTTCTGCTGGTCTGCCGGTGGGTGATACCGARATCCATCGCTCCCCAGTCAACCCTGCCTGCCTGCGCTGCTCGCTGCCGAGGTTGGTGGAGCCGGGCTGCTGCCTCGTGGGTTCGCACCGGGAGCGACCTTCCCCCCTTTCCCGTTCGCTGGAGCCACCATTTGCCATGTGAGAGTCGTCGCGCTCGCGCCACAGCGCCCCCTGCAGCCGCGGGGGAGGCACCGCAGCCTCTCTGTCCCAACGGAGGATCTCCCAACAACACGCAAGGAACTGATAAGGGGTTTGTCTGTTCTCTTATGGTTGCCGTTTAACTGTCTTGTTTTATATACATATATATATAKAGAGAGAGAGAGAGTTATATAACCCTAGTAAAGAACTGTTATTCTTTTTACCACATCTTTGCCTGAGAGCCCTGTAATTTCAAAGGTATAGTAATTCGGAGGCAGGAGAGGGGTCATTCTCTATTTGATGAACATTTCCCACTTTCCTTGACAGACACCTGTCCTTCAAACCAGGACAGTTCTATGGCAATTTAGGTGTCAGGCATTCCTACTTTTCTGAAACAGCTTGAGAATGTGGAATTTGTTTAGCTTTAGTGTGTATAGCAATTTATTCTTCCTTTTTTCCTTTCCCTCATCATTTCTTTCTCTCTCTATGTGCAGGGCTTTAAATATTCATCTAAGAACAATGACATTAATTGATTTCATTCCGTTCAGCCTTTGCATTTGAGTCTCAATGGGAGGATATATGCAAGATGCAAATGTTTTTAGGGCTTCCAGAACATATTAGAAACAGATTTTTGATTAGGCTGCAGTGGTCATGATATGGATGAGTACAAGTGAAGCGTGATATAAACAAAAGCATGATGGTAATGCTTATTATGCCAAAACCTTCTACTGTTTGACCCCTCCTGGCTTATTTATTTTTATGACATTGCTTTGGTTCATAGACACCTCTTGAAATGTCAACAACATACTTTAAATTTTAAAAATGCAATTAACTCTTCACTGAAAGTATGCTATATGACTCTCCTATTTGGTCTGTTGCAGTTTGCTGCTAGCGCATTTCAGATTAGTTCTCATTACTAGCTGGGCTGTGAAAGATACTCGTTTAGCACCATATGCTCAAGAGGACATAAGTCTTAAGATTAAATTCTGCTGCCTCCTCTTGGCCAGCAATTCATTATAACAGACCTTGTTTGCATGCATCACCAAGTTCTCTTGCCAGAAATGGTGCAGTAGGATTCTGTGGTTTATCTGCCAGAAATCCAAAATAAGTAATTTCATTTCTCTTGGTTAGCTCCAGGTTCCCAGCATTGATGCAGGGATAATATAGATAAAACGCTCTGATRACTTTGCAGGGATCAATGGCAATASGACTTTCGAGCTGCTTAGAGACAGAAAAGAAGCTCCCAGAATAACTGAAAAAAACCGAAGTCATATGTTTTCCGCCCCTTTAACCCTAACCAGATCCATTTGATAAATCAGTATTTTCAAAATTAAACTCTACAGGATCTTCAACCAACTGTGGTTCATATACACATATTTGGGGGTGTTTTTCAACAGTGAATTACACACTAAGTACATTTAAAATTCCCTCTTAAGGATTACACCAGTTTTCTTATAAAGTTGCATAGCTGGATATTTATTTGGCGCATTTCAGTGAAGCTGAAGGAGATAAATGATGTCTTGGAAGTAGTAACCATGCTCTGTCCAGGCAATAAATCCTACTTCTCAGCAGGACTAAATAGCCCAGGGAGAGTTATTCTAATGTGGCCACACTGTTTCAAGAACCTGAGCTATCTTATTAAAGTCTAGTAACAGTACAGCTTTATGGCACTGCAACATCACTGGGCGACTCAGTCTTCATTTGCAGACCACTCAGTCCAAAGAAGGATAGAACTGATTTTCACTGAGAGTTACTAACACAGACATTATTATTGTGCTATGTTTTTAAGCTTAGCCATCAAAATAATCATTCCCTTCAGCACTAAGAACCTTATTAGAGCTGTCATATTTTAAATCATCCTTCCACCCCTGCGCTACTACAGCTTCTTATCAGAAGCTTCTCAAAGCAGCTTTGAGGTGGGTGTGTGTGTTATTCATAACGAAAGGACCTTTATAAATGCCTTTGGTGTGTTTTGACAACTTACTATCATATTAATTTAAATTCAGATAAACAATACTTACTTGTTCCTTACACAAAAAAAAAAAAAATGAACCAAAACCAGCAGAAGGATGTCTAACTCCCATTTTAAACCAAATTTTAAACAAGAAAGTATTTAATCTCCCCAGAGCATGGTAGCAAGAGAAGATCCTCCTTGTTTTACAAATAAAGAATCTGCAGTTCATTTGAAGCCGGACGGAACTGCCCAGCCTCACACCCTGAGCATCAGGCACACGGAGCTTGTCTTCAGTTTTGCAGTCTTCTGAGGTGAAAAGCATCCCTCAYGTACCCAGGCAGCCAGTGCCACAGATCCTCTGCTGCCTGCTTGGTGCACAAGTCCACTGTAGCTGTGGCTCACAAAACCATGGCAAGAGCCACAGCACCCCACATTAGTGTATTGTCTTTGTCAATACCCCAGTGTGTATTGTCTTTGTCACATACTGGGCCCTATGAAGATACAACCTCTTCCATCAATGTGCAGATCTGAGCTGCAGTAAAGGCTGTGTTCTCCCTTCAACACTGCTGCGTGACACATAACACAGCACCATCCCACCCTTTGGAAAAAAATATGAGCTATCTGACTTTAGGACATGACAAAGCCCCACTGTACCAATGAGGAAGAGAACAGCTAGTTCCAGGAATCCTGAAACAGTTCCCTAAGAAAGCAATCTATAACTGTTAAAGCTAGGATTGTTTTTATTGTTTTTATTGCAGTTTCTTTACCACACATATAGATAGAACCCAACATTTCGATGTGTAACAGCAACAMATGTTAAATGCAGCAAATTACTACGTAAAAGTATTTGTGTGACTCCCCTTACAATTGTCTAGTGTAATTAAGGATAGGTTTTTAATAACATGGGAATTGTAAAGASATGGCAGGAAAATAAGACTGGCATTTGGAGGGCAATACAACAATGAGCTTGTCCCAAAGACAGAGGGCAGTTTTTGAAGTTATACAGAAAAATGATGAAGCAAAATTACTTTTACATTGGTAAAATAAAAACAAACCCAAAATMTACTAGCAGTAAAATTTAACATTTTTAAGGTGAATGAAAACAAAACAAAAACCAATCAAACAAAAAACCACCAAAGCAAACAAACAAACCAAAACAAAACCAGAAAAAGAACAAAACACAAAAAGGGAAGGAAGTACCTGTATATATTTTCAAAGATGACACTGACCTTCATTCTAATTTCACTAGTAACTGGGTGCATCAGACAAGTTTTTACATTTTTTGGATGTTCTTTGCTTCAATGTCATTACCACCAAGAGTTTGATTAACCAGTATTCCAGCTGGTGAAAATAAATAAATAAATGTGTTTGCAAAAGTGTTACTTACAAATATTTCTGTGAAGTGAATCAAATACAAAATGGAAGTCAGATCTTTCAGTGTAAAGYGCTGGGGACAGAAAGAAACTTTTCACCTCAGACATAAAAAAGGTGGTAAGCTAATAAAAATTGCCAAGCAATAAGACAAGAAGCAACGGGCAGAAACTGATGCACAGCAAGTTCCACCTGAACAGGAGGAAGAACTTCTTTACTGTGCAGGTGACCGAGTGCTGGAACAGGTTGCCCAGAGAGGCTGCGGAGTCTCCCTCACTAGAGATATTCGAGAACTGTCTGGATGCAATTCTGTGCAATGTGCTGTATGATGACCCTGCTTGAGCAGGGAGGTTGGTCTCTTCCAATCTTACCGATTCTGTACTCTGCAAAAAAATAAAAACAAGATAAATTTCAAAATGTTGCACAAGAAAAAAGAGAGGATTTTAGAAAAGAGATTGTATTGTACAGGAAAAATTACATGATGACTCATAATGACGTGAAGGACATCAACATAATTAATGCAAAGACAGTCTGCAAACACCCTTAATCCTCCAGTATGTATTAAGCCTGAAGAAAAGGAATCATTGTTACAGAACGTGGGTAAACTTTAATCCATGTCTATGCTGTCCTTGACAGTTCTGAGATTCTTGATTATTACCAGTTCAAATGGTATTGCTGAGGATGTGCAGAAGCTTTATGCTATAGGATAGCAAGCATTTTAACCAACTTAATTTAATTTCATTTCATTTGTGCAAATTATCCTGCAATGACTATTGACTTCTTTGCAATTATTGAGTATAACTTTTTAAACACGTTACACAAATAAGATTTCAATCTAGCAAACATTACAAACCACTCATTTCAATACTGCCTGTAATAATATGCCTGGATGAATAAATGCAGGTCTATAAAGATATCCATTTATTGTACTGTGCTRGTTTGACTGTAAACCAGCAGGGGAAATTAACCCCACACAAAATACCTCGAGAGATTTTAGGTCAAAATTACAATTTTAATAAAAAAAAGTTAAAATAAATGCAGTAATACAGAAACACCGGCTTAAACAAACCGACAGAGTCACGGTATAACCTGACACCCTGTTGACCTGGGTGGTATCTGTGTAGTGCAGTTAGGCACTGGTCCTGCAGGAAGGCCTGGTAGTCCAGTCCCGGTAGTGGAGTGGAGTAGCTGAGTCCAATTCCGAGGAGTGGCGTCCAGTCGAGTCGAGTCAAGAGTCCCGTTGAGAGTGGAGTCCCGAGAGTGGAATCCCRTCAAGTCGAGGGTATTTTCTCCCATCCTAAACCCTTGTTTTATGCTGTGTGTCTTGGCTGGCACCTCCCCCAGGGGTGGGGACCTTCACAATGGAAGAGGATTTTCCCAATGTTCTATCGGTTGCTTCGGTAATGAGCTTGGATGATCCCCGTGGTCCTCTGAGCTTGGATGGTCCTTATGGTGTTCTGACATTCCAACTCCAAGATCGGGCCATTAACCAGGATGGGTGGTGCTAATGGGCCATTAGCTGAGATCAGATAATCAAGGTGGGTGCTGCWTGCTGTTGGTCAGAGTGCTTATCTCAGTTGAGATAAGGAGTCCCTCAGGGACCAGGTGTGTAACTGAATTTTTCCAGCTTTTGTGGGTGGTAATAGAATCTATGACTAASCCAGGACATGAACTCAGGCTAGTGCACATCTTCCTTTGACCCCATGTTGATGTCTCTGCTAAAAGCAAGTACATTCTTCCTCTCACTATGAATGARGAGAAACAGCTGCTGTGGAGGTATTGCATGGTAGATGGCTAAAGTGGAGATTATCCAAACCTGGGTAACCAGCTACCTAAATCAGAGTACTCTTTCTGCTACTTGATCAAATGACTGAAATCTCAGATAATCTGAATAGACACAACCTGGATCATAGAGTAAAAATGATTGCTCTCATACAGAGTTTATTTACAAAAAAGTTCTGAGTAACAACTGATCTCCCTCAATTTAAGCCAGTAGCATTTCTGTCAGGAACATTCCAGAAAAACAAACAATATAAAAATGATTAAACATAAGAAAAACATTCTCAATTTTCACCGCCTTTAAATAAACTGCTGAAGACTTATACAGGGCATTAACATCTCAGAACAAGCTTACTTTTAATCACTAATAGTATGAATTGGGTTGAAAGTGGGAACAGAAAGATGAAAAGAAAAATTTATTCCAGTACTCATTTCCCAGTATGAAGAATTATGTCTCTAATTTAAATGCAAAGTCTTGATAATGTAGGGACGGAAGTCAATATTACAATGTCAAAATTTTCCAACAGTTTACTTTAAACATGAGCACAACTTTTTCATCTATCCTTAGCGTAGGMAGCAATTATGGAAAGACTACTGGTTACACTCTGGGCCGTTATTCTATGATAGCAATTATCRCTGCATATTTTGGTGTGTGGGATTTTTGTTTGAACAAAAGCACTGATGCTGCTTTTTCATATTTTACATTTAAATAAATGTGTTATGCACTTCACAGTTTACAGGTAAGAGCTGTTGGCCACTAAACTGAGAACTGTGGTGGAAAAGAGCAATGGACAGGACACCTTCCGGTGTGTTCTGATCTCAAAGATTCGACATAAGCACCCGTGTTTCTGCCAACTGTCTCAAAAATAGCAATGGACTCATTTGGCAAGTGATGTTAATTGCATTCTCTTTGAGTTCAGGAACTTGGMGAGCATTTCTGTGTTTTAAATTAAGCCTCCTCACCAGGGACCAACTTTAGAAATGGATTGAAGGCATTGGAATGATATAAATGGATACCTTATTCTGACTCATTAATATGCATATTGCACTAATCTAAACTCCCTTTATATTCTCTTTAGATTTCCCCAGGCAACCCTATAATTTTTTCCTCTCATTTTCATAAATTTATCAATATGTTACATCCCACTCTTTAACTTTGTCCAGTGTATTCATATGAAAAAGAGTGAGAATGTGTTTAATTTCAAGGCTGAGAAGTAGATGAGTAGGAAAAGGGACCCAAAGGAACAAAAAAGCAATAGGTAAATGATATAATTACATTATGCRTCATCTAGTTGAATTTGTACTAGTTTCTAAGTGTACTGGCAACTTCCATATGTATTCTTTCAAATGTTAGTGAATGGAATGGATGAAATTACGCTAATTTTGTAAGTCGTATTAATGCATTAGACCAGTTGAAAAATTTCAAACCCATTACATTTCAGAAAATAACCTTGTAATTGATTACCTCAGAATACCTTACCATAATCTCTTATGTTCACTGTGGCTGCATTTTAAAGGACATGTTGATTATCTACATAATATTAGACTTGCAAAAATGCGACATTCTATCTGGTTGCCCTTGAGAAAGAAATTACAGACTGTGTACTGGGAAGGGCTGAACATACTTACAAAATATTTATAACTTAATGTGAAATGAATCTGGTAGTCTTTTGACACCAGATTTTGACACCAATATAGCAGTTGCTAAATTTGTGCATGGGTAGCAGACAGACAGGTAGGTTCAGAGAAATTAAAACTATTGGGAATTATTAAACATATGGCAATATGGAGACATGTACATGGAGGCTGAGAAAACATTTAGAAAATTTTTGCTACATCTTTTCCCTCTTCTCATTACTTTTTCTTAGTCATCTATGTATGGCCACTGTGAGAGGTGAGATAAAAAAGTAAATGAATGAGGTTTTAGTCTGACTCACCAGAGCTTCTCTTACAGGTTTTGTACCTTTGCACCATTCAAGTTGCATATGTCATCATACCCATGTTCTCTTCAACAGAATAGAAAAGAGGGAAAGGGATAGAGAAGGAAATCCTGAAAATTCAAATAGGCCTTATTAAAAGGAATGCTAAATTCCATGGATACTGGCTAGTGTTATGACAATTTGTTTAACTGTGAGCCAATCTACATGAAAATGAAAACCAATCAGAGAACAAATCATAGAGTCATAGAATGGTTTGGGTTGGAAGAGACCTTAAAGATCATCTACTTCCAAATCCCCAGCCAAGGCAGGGATACCTCCTACTAGAGCAGGTTGCTCAAAGCCCCATCCTACCTGGCCTTGAACACTTCCAGTTATGGGAGATCCACAATATCTCTGGGCAACCTGTTCAGTGCCTTATCCTCAGAGTAAAGACTTGCTTCCTAATATCCTACCTCAACCCACTCTCAGCTTAAAGCCATTCCCCCTTTCGCTATCACTATGTGTCCTTGCTAAATGTCCCTCTTCAGCTTTCTTGTCGTCTCTCTTTAAGTACTGGAAGGCTGCTCTAAGTTCTCCCCAGAGTCTTCTCTTCCTCAGGCTGAACATTCCCAACTTTCTCAGCTTTCTTCAYGGGAGAGAGGCTCCAGCCCCCTGACCACCTTTGTGGCCCTGCTCTGGACTTGCTCCAACAGGTCGATACCCTTCCYGTGCTGGGGACCCCAGAGCTGGATGCAGTACTTAATGTGGAAAATTTTCATATTTTGTTTTTTTAACTCATTCCAAAACAGAGCATTAAAGTACTAAGTATAACCCTATCTCTAAACCCTGAAGAGGGTCCACATGTGGTACATATATTTGGACAAGAGATATATCATATACATGAGTGTTAGCATATATGCTAACATATACCAGCATGTCTGCATGTGTAATGCATTGAGGTCAATTGCTAGAATGTAAGCAGAAAATAATTCTGAGGTCTGTATTTGAAATTTCATGTTCATGACAAATTAACTGCAAAGTCTCTTCTCATTAGGAAGAAAATGCTTTGACAAAGTTTTTGAATGAATCCCATTTGGTCAGAGTAGTGTACTCATAATTGACTTCAAATGGACTATTAGAAAGGGAGTAATTGTCCTGACAAAACAGAAGGTGTGTCCTGACTTTTTTTGTTCTGTTTTTAAAGATACTTCTGAATTTATACCCCCAAATGTGTCATTGCCAAAACAAGAGACACACGGTCTATTTAGCAATGAATTACTTCCTTGAAACAGCTTAGTTATTGTATGGGTCTCTAATGAAACTCAACTGTTCTGTTTCTGCCTGGAAACATCTGTTCTCTGGATGAGAAAAAAAACTGAAAACCTTTTATATATCTCTTAAAGAAAGGTTTCTGTCCTACTAAACTACCGTTCAATGCGTTGTAACCAAAAGAGGCTGTTGAACTTGTGCATTAATGGATTTATAGACCTTGCCAGGATCATAAAGGTGAAGAGAAATCCCTTGATTGTTTCATGTGTGTTTCTCATTGCCCTTCATCAGGAAAGATATTGTGAGATAGATTAAATACTCTTGATCATATTTATGTTTGTGATTTTTCATAGGGTATCGATATCTTCCAAAATTTTAAAAGCATTTAGAAATCACACTGAACTTCCTGAATAAGTTAACTTCAACCTTAAAATTTATCAGTAATGGACAAGGAGATATAAAAAAAAGAAAAGTTATTGGAAAGGGAACTAGCAATAATTTGCATCTCACTGTGTGCAAAATAAATAATGGAATGAGTGTCCAGTTCTGGACCCCTCAGTTTAGGAAGGACGTTGAGACGCTTGAACGCATCCAGAGGAGGGTAACAAGGCTGGTGAGGGGCTTGGAACACAAGCCCTATGAGGCACGACTGAGGGAGCTGGGGTTGTTTAGCCTGGAGAAGACTCAGAGGTGACCTTATCACTCTCTAGAACTTCCTGAAGGGTGGCTGTAGTCAGGTGGGCATTGGTCTCTTTCTCCAGGCAGCAACTGATAGAACGAGAGGACACAGTCTTAAGCTGTGCCAGGAGAAATATAGGCTGGATATTAGGAAAAAGTTTTTCACGGAAAGAGTGGTGAAGTACTGGAATTGTCTGCCCGGGGAGGTGGTAGAGTCACCATCCCTGAATGTGTTTAAAAAAAGATTGGATGTGGCACTCGGTGCCATGGTTTAGTCGAGGTGTTAGGGCATGGGTTGGACTCGATGATCTTGAAGGTCTCTTCCAACCTGGTGATTCTGTGATTCTGTGATTCTGTGATTCTGTAAAATCACAGAATCACAGTTTGTTTCATAAGGGATAAACAGAAAAGAAAGCATGTTTTCTATGACAAAAAAATATAGAAAAGGGTGCTGTTATTCTGATGAATAAAACATTAGTTTTATTCAATGCTTTATAACAAGAAGCAGAGTTATGGTATTATTGTCTAAAGTAAATTTCCATTAAACTGTTGTTTTGAACATGCAAAAGCCAAAAGTTCAGCAGGAAGATGCATCAGTCRCTATGTCCTAGCTTTCTCTGCAGTCATCTGGGAAAGGAATTGCAGGCCCAGAGTCATCCCACATCATACACTGAACTCAGTTATCCCCATGGCCATTGCCACAATAGAGACCTCCATAAACAAGCCAGGGTGATAGACACTCACAACAGATGGTACAACTCACCAGTGGGCTCCACTGTCTCTTGAGGAGCCTCGCTCTCTCTCTCTTCAGTGCCCATAGACAATAGTCACAGGGCAATCAGGCTTCAGCAGGCTTCTAGCTTCATGAAGTGCCTGAAGAGAAGTGGGAGGAAAACACGGTGAGGAGAACAGTGCCTCAGGACAGGAAAGGCTGCCTGTAACCCCAAAGGACTAGGTTTTTATCTCTTCCCACAAAAGCACCAGCTTTTGTTTTTCATGAAGACCAGACTGAGGAGCTAAAACTGCTGGGAAAGGCAGGAGCAATTAGCCATGCCATGTGTGTTCTCAGGACACAAATCGAGCAATCTTAAATTACGCTGTTGACAACTGATGGAGCATTTTATAGAAGCAGAAACTAAGTCAAAATTTGCCTATGAACAGTCCAGGATATTTTTTTCCCTCCCAAATGCCTTCATCTGTGCACTTAACTTTATGGCATAACCTGTGTGCACTCCCATTACTTGATAAAAGGAGAGTGTTTTAGAGGTCCAAAGAGGACTCCTGTTGACTTTCAATGTAAATCGGGCACTTTTTATTATCTCCCACCAGATCTATAAATGTCCTTACTTGTTCTGTACTTTAAAGAATATAGGGTTCCCCAGGCATTGGGTCATTAACTTAAGTGTTCTCTTTTCTTGCCCTAGATAAGGGGTCATGGTTAGTTAATGTGGATATTTTTAAGAAACATCATTAAACATTCATCATGACTTATTAAAAAGAGCCAGAAGCAAAATAATATTTCAGATGCKAAAAAAGTCCAACTTTAAACATGTGAAAGAATGGCTAAATTAAACTTGATTACTTTTAAAAAGTATATGATTCTGATTTTCATTATTACTCTTACATTTCAAGACTCCTTCCTCCACAGCCTGGTAGGCACAAATTGTCTGCAGTCTCAGGCCCTCCCCTCCTAAGTAAGCAGAGGATAACAGAATTCTGCAGTGATTTGGCCTTTTCCAAAACAAATACTGGATTTTGAATTGGTTTCATGGCAAAGCAATTCAGAGCTGCAAAATCTTAGTTAGAATACTGTAGAGATGTTAATGCATGAGCATTAACATTTCTACTTCAAACAAATTAAAGGCTGCAGTTGATTTGCACATGCCTTTTCTGTATAGTCTTCCCCACCGCCACCCTTCTTTTTTTTACTTTCTTCTTGTGGACCAGTAGTCAAATGYTCAGTCAATTAGCAAGTATTGAGAACTGGATCATTTTCTGGTCTTAAAACTCAGCTGTTCCCCACAGCAAGGAAGAGGACAAGTGTCTTTACACTGTTAGATTACTGCATATGGTGCTCTCTCACTTTGCACGTTTCAATCCATGCTGCAGCCCTAGAAAAGAAAGTGTTAGGAGTGATGTAACAGGATTCAAGAGTTTAGCAAATGCTTCCTTCTAGTTAAAATTTATTATTGTAATTGCTCAATTAATAATGTCTCTACATTTTGCAAAGCTCAAGGTTCTGCATGCAAAGCTAAGACTCAGGAGAATCTACACTGAAATACTGGTGAATATTATTTAAAAGTTACAGTTCAGGTGTAAGTCTGAGTCTTATCTATTCTAAAAAAAAACAGGGTCCATATTTGCTTAAGAAAAAGAATAGTAATCATGAATCAGACCAAATAGCCATTTTCTATWTCATGCACTTGTACATCAGAAGAGGGGATCCACTGCTACCAGTAACACGGTTCAATGTGCTCTCAGATGTCATATAAGATTATAATACTGATTAGAATAATAACAGTCAGGTTTGTTCTGCAATGAAGAAGCACCCTAGGAGGTGGTATAAGCTGCCAGCAATTCTGTTGCATTATTCCCAAATTATATATAAGCTGATAAGTAGAGTAGTTTATTAAATATTTTAAAAAGCTGTTGCCAATGTGAAGCTATAAACTGCAGATTGAATTGTAAATATTTAGTATGCATGAGACTGGTGCAAAAGGGACATGGTATAAATAAATAGTATTTGATTACTGAAATTATGGCATTGGGGCCAGACTGGGCATTAGTACAACATTTAACCTGGAACTCTTTTGTCTACAATAAATTCAGTTGCTCTAAGATATTTTTCTTCCTTGTTTTTTCTCTCCTTTTTTTTTTCATAATTAATCTCTTCCAAAACCTACTAGGTATCAGGTTTTATTTTAGAGGTAGCATACTATACTAGTATAGTATAGTACACCATACTATAGTGTAAATGTAGCTCTTATCTTCTGTTTGCATATGAYTAATTAATAAGTTCTGATTTCTTTGGATACATTTGACAAGCAAACATCTTCCAAGTAGTTTACTAATATAAATACCATCTTATGATAGTCCATAAAATGTCAACTTTGACAGTTCGCTATTGACTGCTTTTGGTCATATGAATTTGTTTTTCTACTACCTTGGAATTTTGAAATATTTTAAAGTAGGATCATGCAGACTGATGAATTAAACCACAATCATTCAAGCACATCTCCTAATGAGCTTCTTATTAGGTCAATGTTTGTTCCAGACTTCTCTACAATTTGAAATCCTTGAGATTTTAGTAATTCTAAAGCAATGTATTAAAAATACCCAAAACTTTGCTTTATTCTTTGAGAAAATTTTTGTGAAGGTCTTATCTTGATTTGGTTAGTCCTTTCCTAATCAAATGTCCTTTTTTGGTGTCAGAATATTTCTCTCAACATCAGCCTCACATAGGCAGAGGATCTCCAGATTTCTCTGCCACAAACTTCTAGGTTGCAAGGGAGCAAAGATAGTGTCTTTTGTCTTAGGATGGGCTATGACCTTAGGTTAAATAAGGCTTTGGTTCAACTCACATAATTTCAGCAACTTTGATGAGGCACTCTGATTCAGACAGTGCCAGTCCAAGCTCCATGCTCTGCTGACAGGAGGCAAAACCAAATTTTGCTGACTCAAGGATATGGACAATTTTGGTTTTTCTTTTCAGATCACAATCAACAAAAGTAACTATTTCTCTCACCAGCCCATCCCCATTGCCTCCCAAACACATTAACAGCTCCCTTAAGAGTAGGAGCCTTTCTGTTGTAGTCTTATTAAGTGAGCTGTATGTCCATCTATCTGAGTCACCCTGTGCAGATGTTTCATCTTCCTCTCTSCGTGTGCATTACATCTGTGTTTGGAGACACTGTGGAGGCAATTATGTTATGAAGCACATCTCAGCATTTGGTTTCATTACTATCTACGTGTCAATACTCATTGAAGACTGCCATGACTTCTTCTAGCTTCAAGTTTAGATTTCTTCCCTACAGAAATCAAAGCACAGGCAAAAGATAAGGTACATGATTGTGCTTTATACCAGTCAGAATTTTAAAGGAGATCACAAGAATATAGTATCGCACAGGCAATTGCAGACAGACTGTTCAAATAAAATCCACCACCATTTCTCCAAAAAAAAATTCCACAAAACCACAAATGAACCAAATCAAACCAAGAAACAAACAAACAAACAAACCAACTAAAAAAACCCCCACAACTCAACACCCCATCCCACCCCCCCCCCCAACAATTTTGTTGGGATATTTTGCATGGGATGATACTCAAGTGGGGAATCTTGTCTCCAACTTGTTAGTCAGTGTCTGTCCAGATGGTGATGGGAGTCCATTTAAAGGTCCTTAGCCATACCAGGGGAGAYTTTCCAAACTGTTAGTTCTACTACATTTTTATAACCAATCTGAGCTGTGATCCTATGAGATCTGTCCAATAAATACCTGATCMATTTCTATTGACTAACTTAAACTATAACCAAAATATTTTAATTTTCTCTGTGCAAAAGGCTGTTCCATGTGAGCATGTCTGCATCTAAAAAAAAGAGTTTCTGCAGAGTATTGACAAGCAACTTTCCCATGTACTATCTGGTTAACTCTACAGCAGGAACTGCCTGGGAAAGTCTCTGCGACAGCCAGGTCCCCGACCCAGGCTGTTAATCAGCATGTTTAAGCATATATATCTTCCTGTCAATGGGCCTGTGGGCAGCAGGAGATGCCTGAGGGAATCTACAGGACTGTTTAAAATTCCCACTTCCAGTGCTCCTCTAACAATTAGCCAGAATTCCTCAGGAAGCCGGCCAGGAGCTTGATCAGTGACCCTGTCTCAATTTAGCCCCATTGTTTCATTGGCGTGGAGAACAGCTGGCAAGCACCTGGCCCACCCAAGGAAGTGAAGAGAATTCACACTGCATGTGCATCTGAGCACAGTCCTGACAGCCAACTGCAGCTGTAGCTTCAACTTCCACTATTTCACCATTAAAAAAACTCCATAGACTTTTCCACAATAGACATTTGGGGATTTGGGGCACAGGTTCACTTTCATTCCCTAAATGACTACTGTTCTTTACTTAGAAATTTTAGTCCACTGAGCATAAATGTCTACGCTTAGATGGGACAAACCAGTTTCTATGTGACTTTTGATTCAGCATCTTTAAACAATGAATAGAAGAATACTAGAAATGACGCAAACGTTTTTTACTCTGAAAGTTTCCAGAAATTGTTCTGCCCTTTTCCTCCACTTCTCAACATTTCCTCATTTGCTATTTTTGAGAGTGTGAGGATAGAAGAATTCTGTATAAGCCAGAAGTGTGAAGGCAACTGTTGGCTACAATTTACAAAAGAGTGAAGGAAGTGAATAATTCAAGATATACCATTATTAGGTTGACTTTGAACAGCTCTAGACACTAAGCATTTCCTGCTGAAGTGCTCTGGCTCTTTGGAAATTGAGGTTACCTATATAGGTGCCAGTGCAGAAAATGCAAGTTAAAAAAAAAGTCATTAGGTACTTCTCTGAAGTTCTTACACACTAACTTTTTATTTGCCAGTTCTATTTCAGTTTTCTCTAATCTAGATGATTTCTCTTTTTCTTAATCCCTATAAAATCTTTCAGACATAAGAAGACATTTCTCAGCTTATTTCTATCTACATCAAGCATTTTTTTTTTGCTGTTTCACATTTTGACACATAGTTCCAGATAAACACTCATGATTAAATTAAAGTCAAATTATGTTGTGTACCAACTCCTGGTAGTTGGTACAGAAATTATTTCAATTAATAATAAATAATATAAAATTGGAGATAGAATTTTGAAGGTTTCCAACAGATATCTTCCCATTTCATATGAAAACTTATTTTAATATATGCGACTCTTTTACCAGTGATTTAGCTCATCCAAATGCAATGAGTCAAACAACTGTGGTTTTTTTTTCTTTCCAAGTTAAAGATTAAGTTGAAATGTATTTATTGCACACTCAGATGACAATATAATGGACCAACTGGTAGACTTGCAAAAATATGTTCACATAATACCACAAGCATATCTTTAAATTGATATTTGAAATTCTTTGCAGTGATACCATGAACATGAAATAGTAATGTGTTTTGCAACAGAGTAAATAATGAGTCACCAAATGCTATATCCTTACAAGCAAGTTTTTTAAAAAAAAGTAGAGGATGCAACACGAGCTGGAGTTTAGTGCTCTTTAAAAAAATCCTTCAGTTTTTTGAAGGGATAAATCACTGATAGAATATTTATGAGGCAGAAGATGGGAAGTGACAAGTCCAGCAATTGACTCCCTTGGTAACTTTGAAAAATGCATGTTGAAGTGGCTGTGCCACTTTTGTCCTCTGAAGCTAATATTTTCAGTTTAGATTTGAAACATCTCAATATTTACTGGGCCTGGGAACGCCTTCCAGTTGACAAACCTGAGAAATATCTAATGAACTCCATTCTGAAATACCTAATAGATTAGAATTAGAGACTATCACTCAAGAGATGGAAGTCATRTGTTTGAAAGCCTCTTGCAGGGTTCGGCAGAAGAAAAATAGGAATGCCAAATCACTTGTGCCTGAGAAAGGAAATATTGCCACCCTCATGGACTTTCCAATGTAAAAGTGAGCTGACTTGGACATCTGCTAGTGGGTAAAACAATATTGTCTGTGTCCAGGCTCTTCAGAACTTATGCCCTACAGCACAGTCTTGCACTGGGTCCGTGGAACCCCTGCCATGGCTACAGGAAGGTTTCAACACATCTGGATGTGATACAGAATGCCTACTGAAAAGCAAGACATATGCCTTACAAATCCAGCTGCTCTACAGAGTTCAGGTACTTTCTGCAGGCTACCTGAAGCTGAACCCCTCCCTGTGGAATTCAATGTCCAGATCCTTTCCTTGGCAAGTGTGTTCAGCCCACACCTTTGTTCTTTTAAGTGGCACAGGTGTAATCRTGTACAGGAGGAGAAGAGGTAAAGAAATAGGAATTACCAAACACTTTGTGTTGTGTCTGTTTGGTCAAGACTCCACTGTCTGAGTGGGCTAGATAGAAGGAAGGGACAAAATTTTCATATCTACTGTTTGAAGAATTTATCGAGGAGTGATGAGAGCTAAAGATGTGAATTACAAGCCCTATTTAAAAAATTGCTTCTGTGTTTTCCAGGAAGTAGTTAATGGAGGAACAAAAAAACAGTGTTTGAGGAAGGGAGAAATACTGTCCACTTGAGTGCTTTGGGCAGACATTCGTACCTATGTATTAAAGTACAAATTGCACATTTACCTGTGTTTTCATCAAACACTGTAACGCTTAAAATGGAAAAAAAAACACCCCTGCAGTCTAGTTAATTTATTAATTTAAGGATTATTAAAGAAATTATTCCCGAAAGTATTGGGAGTAATAGCTACAAGCTTTTTAAATATATTTCTACAGAATTAGCTAGGCCTTGGATATTTTCAAGCTAGTATCAATGCAGTCCCCCTTTACAGTTCTGTTTTTCAAACACTACCCCAAATGTCTTTGTATAACCACATAAAACGTTAAAATTATTACAACAATTATTACAATAAACAGCTTCATAAAAATCATTGCTTGGCCCCAGTTCGAGTCTGGAACAATCATCAAAGGTGACAGGTGCATGGTGTGCAGAGTAAAGCACATACAGTATACATGGATACAAATCACTTTCAGCTAACTTTTTATGATGTGCCTCCAAACAATGTTTGTGTCTGAATTTGTAATTCATGTACTGAACAGATGGAATAAGCTGAAATACTGAAGTGCTCATAAATCGGTTTGTGTCACCTCATGATTACACACTGGAATATAATTTGCTCACCAGAGCTTTGCCTTGGTGGATAATGCCCCTCATGAGCAAAGGAAAGAGGTAAAGGGAGAAGTGTTTTATAGCACTGGTCTCTATTAAGACCCATGCTCAAGGAAGCAACCGCTTCATTGATCGACTTTAAATGACGAAGTGTTTGATAATCATAATGCCAAGCACTCAGAAACAATCCAAATGTAAACGTTTCCCAGAAAGACTCAAAAAGTTTTGACAACTGTGAATATTCTCACAAGAACTAAAATACCCGTGTCTTTTGTTCAGTTTCTCAGCAACAACTAGAGACACCTTCGATATTTCAAGGAATCAGCTTTTTAGTAAGTGCAGAGAGGCTGAGGTCCACTGTGAAAGATATTCAAAAACGTATTGTTGTTTAAATCAGTAACAAAAACATAACATATCCATCATTCTGTGTCCAGGTGAAAGCACAGACATGACTAGGGAGGTCTGGGCTCTCTTCTTGGCTAAGCACTGAAAGAGAGATTTGCTGTTGGCGCTCCACACTTTAGTCTTCCCATCTGTAAAATGAGGATAATAAATTTTACTTTCCACAAGAGCCATGGGACTTAGTTCACTAGCACCTGAGTGCATGCCATGGTCTCCTGGAATATCCAGTAAAAACTAGCAAAAATTGGTATTAGTTGTCAGTAGCAGTTAGATTATCAACAACAAAAAATGACCAATTTCCTCATTCTCTATTGCTTAAAACCTTCCAGTAAGCCAAAAATAGCTCCAAATCCATCCTGCAGGCTGCTTTTTATGGTTGCATCTTGTATCCAAACATTTGTGCAAGTCAGCTGGCTACAGCTGCTATGTTATTTAGAAAGAGAACTGTCCTGAATGAGGGCAATGCCAGGCTTTCTTATTCAAGAGACCACTAAAATTAATATTTTCTAAGTTGTGAGACACCCTAATTTGCAACAGAAGAGAGATTATAGGCCTCCTTGAGGGCACCATTACAGGCATTTACCACAGGCTTCGAGTTGGGCTTCAGGGTGCTTGCGTGCAGAGCTCAGTCCTGTATTTTTTTGGTGAACGTTTAGACTACAAGTATCCAAAAGCATATATGTTTAACATTATAATAAAAATTTGACAAATAGGTGTGACATTTCAAATCTTTTCCCTAACAGAGAACATGAATCATCTTATGAGAATTATGCTTTAAGGATTATCAGATGCATGACCAGTTGGAGAAGCTCATTCCATGATTTCTAACAAAAGAATTAATTTTCACCTTAACAAATCTGAAAAAATGATCTTTTTTTTTTTCATTAAAAAATGTGGAAAGAAATCCGAGCAGTTTCTGGACAATGTCCTTTTCTTAGTGGGAGTGGAGATCCCTGAAAAAGAGCTGCAGGAAGCTGCAAAAAGAGCTGAAAAAGTTACATCCGCCACTCAAGTTTTTATCTTGGAAAAGTTTTGAGCTKGGGTTTTTATTTTTTCTTTTTTGTAATAAAAATCACTGCAGGTCAGCTTCTAATCCCATTCAAAGAATGACAAATACTGGGTGGACTATAAGAATTTGAAAATTTTGCCCACTAGTCTTGTTCTGTCTCACATTCCAGGTTCTCAAGAGGCTTGGAAACATGGAAGACTGCACAGTTCAGCTGAATAGCTGAAAAGGGAGAGCATTTTCTAGGTCTCATTGTGCAACTCCAGCCAACAAATAAGCACCACACAGCCTTTTATTCACTTCCCCCCACAGCTGGATGAGGCTGATAATCAGAAATGTAAAAGCAAGAAAATTTGGGGTTGAAATAAGAACCCAATAAGTTTAATAATTGAAATATAAACCACAATAAAATAAAATACAAAATAAAATGAAATAAAACAAAAGAGGGGTAGACAAAAGAGGAAATGAGAGAGCAGGGAGGAGGGCAATGGAGAGATGCAGTATTAACCAGCCCTTTTTCTCAGGCTTGAAACAGATACATAAAATAACGGAAGATTCACAGCAGAAAGTAAGACCACTTAGCACATTGTAAAGAAAAATTGTTTTTCTAGGAAAAATATCATAACAGATGGCAAACTGTGTGTGCTATAGTTTGTTCAAAAGTAATAAAAAAGTAAATACAGTGGAATARACAGCATAAAACAAGAAAAGAAACAACTTCYATTAGCAGAGAAGGATAATTAGGATGCTTAAGGATCAGAAAAATACAAAATGCATAGAAAGATCAACTTTATTGAAAATAAATCCAATTAGAATGAAGTCCTTCACAATAATTATAAAGGAACTAGCCTCTCAGCAAGGAAACTAGAATATACTGTAAGTCTTTTATATACATTGGTATTAATTTTTTCTCCACATGAAATACAGGATACATAGGAAGATATACTTAAAATACATTACAGCAATTTAGATGGCAAAGATTTTTTTCCGAGACTCGTGAAGCAATGCAGATTGAAGGTCTATTTAAAACTGCTGGCCATTATTGCTTCGATAAATAATAAATCAACAATTTGCCAACGACTTCAGCATGCGCAAAGCTAATGCACAATTCATGGACCAGCTGATGCATGACTCTCTCTGTGCTTGAATTTTGAGAGATATATTTACATGCCAAAGAATATACTCTGCAGCTGAAAGAAGTTATATAAATTTCAGAAGGATTCAGGAAACATTTTGACCAGAGAGAGATTAGAACACTTAGAAAAAAATAAGTTTAAAGGACCAAGTCTCACTTTTCAACCTCTTACCAAAAGGGATAAAAAACATGTTCTTGTGAGCAGGCTGCTCCACATTTTTGCACTCAGGATTCGTTACAGCTTCCCCCTCTGTGGGTCATGACAATGGTCACTGTCAGCAACAGCTCAACGCCTTGGCTGCATTAATTTGGTAGGGCAGTGATTGTGACATTCGCATCCCTCTACAGGGACCAAGGCCAGGTGGAGCACAGAGCCCCAGCCCTGCTCTAGTCTCATCTCTGCTGGACTTTTGAAGAAGAGTGGGTACTGTATAAAGTCAGAGCCAGGAATCTGCATCACCTCTGGAATGACCCAAGAGATTGATTTAGAAAGAACATAGCTGGCAGAAGACAGTTAGGCCCCTTTCCCACTGATCCTCTGCTGAAACTTTATTTAAGGAGTGATTTATAATTATTTATTATTTTCATTTTTACTTGAGATACAATATGATCTTCATGAGATAATGAAAAAAGGAATCTTTCACTTTGGCCTATTTAGCTACCACTTAATATGTTGGTGGGTTTTTGTTGTTTTTTTTTTCCCTACTATTATGACTCAAGAAGTAATTTTTAAAGAAGTAATATGTAAAAGAGGAAAGGGACATGCAGAATAAATTAAGATTATTTACTGTATTCTTAGATGGTACAATGAAAATATCTACACTTATAGAGGACATAAAAAAGAAATATTAAGAGCTCCCTCTTAAGAAATATTTTTATTGCTAGCAATTTTTGCATAGATAGGACTGAAGTGGCACAAGCAGGTTATAATCTGAATCTCTTCACACATTTTTTAATAGTGGGTCATAATCCAATCATTAAGAAAGTGAAAAATTATTCTTCTTGCTTGAAACTCATGGGCCTTTGCTTCTCCCAAACCTGTATTTAAAAACCTGACACATTAGTTATGAATAGAATCATAGATTCATAGAATCGTTTAGGTTGGAAAAGACTCTTAAGAACATTGAGTCCAGTCGTTAACCCCATACTTCCAAGTCCAGTAAACCATGTCCCTCAGTGTCCCATTTACATGTCCTTTAAACACCTCTAGGGATGGTTTCTCCACCACGTCCCTGGGCAGTCTGCACCAATGCTTGACAACCCTTTCTATTAAAAAATTCTTTCTGCTGCCCAGTCTAAACCTCAACCTTGTGGAACTTGTGGCCTTTTCCACTGGTCCCTCGCTTGTTACCCAGGAGAAGAGACTGACCCCCACCTGGCTACACCCTCCTTTCAGGTAGCTGTAGAGAGTGATAAGGTCCCCTCTGAGCCTCCTTTTCTCCAGGCGAAACAACCCCAGCTCCCTCAGCCCTTCCTCATCAGACTTGTGCTCCAGGCCCTTCACCAACTCCTTTGTCCTTCTCTGGACACACTCCAGAACCTCGATGTCTTCCTTGTTATGAGGTGCTCAAAACTGACAGGTTTTGAGCGGCAGCCTCACCAGTGCTGAACACAGGGGGACAATCACTGTCCTGGTCCCGATGGCCACAGTATTTTTGATACCAACCAGGATGCAATTAGCCTTTTTGGCCACCTGGGCACATGCTGATTCGTGTTCAGATGTCTTTCAACCAACACTCCCAGGTCTTTTTCTGATGGGCTGATTTTCAGCCACTCTGCCCCCAGCCTGTACCTCTGCATGGGGTTGTTGTGACCCAGTGGTAGGATCCAGCACTTGTCCTTGTTCAACCTCATTTAACTGGCCTTGTCCCATTGATCCAGTCTGTGCAGATCCCTCTGTAGAGCCTTCCTACCCTCCAGCAGATCAACACTCCCGCCCAAGTTGGTGTCTGTAAACATACTGAGGGTGCACTTAATCCACTCATACAGATTGGCCCAGGCTGGCTGGGCCTGACCCCTTGGTTGTCCTGTATGTGCTGTGTGATGGCACTCAAGATGATCTGCTCTGTGACTTTCCCTGGCACTGAGGTCAGACTGACAGGCTCATAGTTCCCTGGATCCTCCTTCTGACCCTTCTTGCGGATGGGTGATGCATTGGCTAGCCTTCCATCAGCTGGGACCTCCCTGGTTAGCCAGGACTGCTGGGAAATGATTAAAAGTGGCTCAGTGAGAACGTCTGCCAGCTCCCTCAGTACCCTTGGGTGGATCCCATCCAGTCCCATAGACTTGTGTGTGTCTAAGAGGTGTAGCAGGTTCCTGACCATTTTCCCTTGGATTATGTGGGCTTCATTCTGTTCCCTGTCCCTGCCTTCCAGCTCAGGATACCGGATACTTTGAGAACCAGTCTTATTATTAAAGACTGAGGTAAAGAAGGCATTAAGTACCTCAGCCCTTTTCTCATCCATTGCCACTACATTACCCCTTTCATTCAGCAGAAGATGTGGATTCTCTTTATTGCTCACTTTGTTCCTGATGTATTTACAAAAGGGTTTTAGTGTCTTTTATTGCAGAATCAGGATTAAGTTCTAGTTGGGCTTTGACCCTTCTAATTTTCTCCCTGCATAACCTCATGATAACTTTATAGCCCTCCTGAGGTGCCTGCCCCTTCTTCCAAAAGTCATAAACTCTTCTTTTTACCCTGAGTTTCAGCAAAAGCTCTCTGTTCAGCCATGCCAGTCTTCTTCCCCTACGGTTCATCTTTCAGCACATGGGGACAGCCTGCCCCCATACCTTTAAGGTATGTCCTTTTTGAGGAACGTCTAGTGTTCCTGGACTCCTTTGCCCCTTAGGACTGCCTCCCAAGAGATTCTCAACCAGCCTCCTAAAAAGGCCAAAGTCTGCCTTCTGGAAATCCAGTGTGGCAGTTCTGCTGAACCCCCTCCTTATTTCTCAAAGAACAAAAAATTCTACCGTTTTAGTTTATTTCTTTTGGGAGTAAGGGGAAAAAAAAAGGCACCTGCTGTCTATGACACATCAGAAAACAGGAAAAACAAGAGATTCTAAAGACTGAAATGGTAATATCACTAGTGATATGCCGGATAAGTGCACACAGAACAGAGGAAAAAGACAGCAGTCCCTGAGATACATAATTTAACCTGATCAGCTCTAATCATTGCCCACTGAACTACAACCTCTGTATAGACATGATTGACAAAAGTGACCATTTTTAAACAAGGTTGATGAAAAAGTAATAGATCAAGCCTGGGCTAGTAAATGGTTACTCTGGAATCAGTTAGGTTAGGCACAAGTTACTGCTCCTGTTTGGAAACAGGTGCAGAGTCATCCCTAAGAGGTAATTGTCCACTTCCACTGTCTTCTATTCCACTCTTTCCTCTATCAAAACACCCTTAGCTTGAGACAGTCTCCTATTATAAAATATTTGTGGGTAGCGAATGGTCTTGATTTTGATGAGCTGGTGTTGTGTGTCATTGAGGAAGTGTTCTGATAATTCTCAGCTCTGAATATTTTCAGTATGAAGAAAATAGCTAGGGTTTGAAAAGACTTTGCAATCAAATACAGATAACCTACACCATCAGAGCCAGTTTCTTGACAACTAACGAGAATCAAAGTTCTGGTTTTCATCACAATTACCTGTATCTTAGTTATAGGGTTATTTGATATTCACAGGGGTAATGAGTTAAACAATTTCTCACAGATACCATTAAAACTCATATTACTATGCAGAAAGCATAATTTGATTGACACTGCCAAAACTTGTGTTTTACAGCAGCAGTTAATCTGTTCTGTGCTGCACCTACATCAAACAACATCTTTAATGGCTCATAAATTATAAATGTTGAAAATGAAACATGAAGGCAGAGCAGGAAACGCAGTTAAAAAGAGCACCACATTGGTAAACAGCAGTAGATAACAACATGCTAAATACATTTTCAGACAGAAGGCTTCAGGGATCCAACAAAGCCATGGCACTGGTATCCATTTATGTATTTTAAAGATTTGTTTCTTCTGCATTGAATATTCATTTTTTTCGTAAATTATCACATTTCAAAGCACTATCAAAAGTCTTCTAAGATTTTTTAAAATAACTGCAGTAACCATCAACTTGTCTCAAGAGAGCAGGCAGATGACTTAATGTAGAGAGGTTTTCAGGGCAAATCCCAAGAATTTACATGCTTAAGTCATATTGATTATTATAGTCTTAGCAGGTTAATAGGACTGTAATTTTAGTTTGCTTTCTATGCTGTTATCAGTGGAAAGTAGTATGTAAGATGCACTTCCCAGCAAATAAACAAGAACAATTTCAGGAGGATAATAAGAAAAGCAAGAGCGAGGGTTTTACTGAGAGTTTGAGTTGAGGTTGTTGGAGATGGATGGATTACAAAGAGTTGGGCTCTTCTAAACTATGTCATTAAAAATGATGCATTATTTTTACCACCTAAAAACTTTGTTCTCATAGCCATGCTACAATACTCAGCAGTGTATAATCTTTTTAACTTTTTTTTTCTTTTAACCACTACAACATTTCTGGAGGATTCAATGTCCTAATGTATGCCAGGATAAATGTCAGGGTTCTTGGATGGCTGAACACAGTCAGCAGAACAGTTTATACAATCTCCATATAAACCCAGGTTCAGTTGCTCCGGAGTTTGATCAGTGTGTGCCAGGGAAGTGATTCCCATTTATGGCACCTTGATGTCATACCAGGGATCATACCAGAGTTGTTCAGAGCTACCTCACAAGGGAAAGAAAAAAAGTTTGGGTTGTTTTTTACAGTGATGTTCTACGTATTCTGCAGGATGGCAGGGAAATTGTATAGTCTATGCAGTGCATTTTATTTCATCATAATTTGAATTTGAGATCAGACTATCCCAGTTTATGCTAAAATGCTATTAGAAAGAAGGAAAAGCATCACCCTCTGTACCAGTAAACAAAATACTGCAACTGCAAGAGCACATAAAAAACCACTGCACAATTAGCTGGCTCCTTTGGACTCATTTCTATAACAGTCAGAGAGATTTTGAGTTATTAATGAAAAACAAGATGCCTATATATACAGCAGTATTTTGAATAGTCTGTTGCACTAGAAATATTAGACATAGTAAAGATTATTCTAAGAGCTAAAAAAACCCAGTTTCTAAAGACAGATTTAGTTTGCTTAAATGAGCAACTTAACAAAAACAGATAATTGCATATCAGGTTTTTCATGTCAGACCTAACAGGTCACTTCTTAGTTTAAGGGATCACCTCCGGATAAGTTCCATTTAACAAGTCAATTTTTCAGTGTCCAGTTAGGACCCCTCCTTCCCTTACTTTCAGCAATTATTTCATTGATTGATATTGATTTGATTGATTGATATTTCGCCCTTGAAGGAATAGGTACTTGGATTCTTTTGAAGCAAAGATAGGTACATATAATACCACTAGAATAATTTTCCTAATGCTATACTCTGTTATTCAAGGTCTCATGTCTTGCAGAATTATATAATTTATGCAAATCATCCAGTCTTCAAAGCCTGTGAAAGAAATCAGTCAAAAGTTAATTTTCCTCAATTACCTGGAGATTGCTAAACAAGAATTTTTTTAGTTATTTTGATAAAGCTCTATGTGACCTTGCAATATGTCCTCAATACCCTTCAGGAAGGCATTGTTGAAGCACGATACATTCATTATTTCTTCTTAATCCATGGGGCTCAAATAGTAAAATAATCAGCAGAAGAAAAAGTAAGGGTGTTTTCTCTTTAAAAACCAAATAACTAATATGGCTACAGGTCTTCTTTCCTATTAATATTTTCTTTTGGTAACGTGCAATATTTTCAGCAAATATGGTACATTCTCTCTCCATTCCTTTTCCAAGGAAGAAATAAAAGAAATCCCCAAAACACATTATTGCCAGTAAGTTAATCTTTTTTTCTGTGTTTCTAACATGATTTATTTTAATTTAATTTAATTTTATCAGGTAATTTATCTAAAGATTAAAACTACATTAAAATTAAAAACCACAATTGAACATAGAGATAACAGCAGTAGGTTTATTCTACAGTTAACTAGCAATAAGGTAAAAAACTCAGTGCAATATTATTACTATCACTAGGGGCATGGCTTTAAAAACCATTAAGGTGTATCTAGATTTAATGAAGTGAGAAAAAGTGTTTCCGGTATTGGTCTAGCACCCATAAAGGGACAAAACGGAAAGCTTTCTTAGCTGCCAAGGCAATTGCCAACTACATAATAAACATGCCCTTATTGAATACACACTCCATTTAGAAAAATACTAAGTCCTGAGCATATTCAAAAATAGATCTATAAAACCAAGGTAATGTGGTTTCTCACATAAATTTGCAAGTAATTTTTAGATTAAAGGGCATTCTGTTTACAGATTTACCATGGGGTAGAACTAAACAGACACAGATATTACCAGTTAATCCTTGCAATAGGTGGAATATTACAGTGAAATGACAGACAGATGGTCAGATTCATAGATGAAGAAACGTATTACAACTGTACACATATATATATTTCTTAAGTAAGCACCAAGATGTACAATAAATCTGGAAAGGGAATTTTGGCAATGACAACTGCTGACACCGTACATACACATATGTACATGTATTTTTATACTTAAAAAAACGCAGATTCTTTTTCGAAGTTAGTAAGGCTTTACAATACTAGCTAAATTAAATTTTACCCCACAAAATAAGCATACGGTAATTATGAACAAACACATCATCTCCTCCATTATTCTAGGAATGTCTTAAGCATAAGTCCTACAAAACATAACACAGGTGCCCTACAGGACACTTCAAACTGATCTCCATCAATATCAAATCTAAATCTGTCTGTATAGGTATAATCACTGACTTTCACTATGTCCCTGCAATGTATTCACATCGTATTTGTACTTTTCACTCACCCTCTCAGCTTATGAATTTGCATTAAATACATGAAAATACGGTGTGAGGAAAACTCATTATATATTCCTTGGTTAGAAAGAAAATCACATTCCTATCTGATCTTTACATTACATATCGGAAGTACCACTGGGGCCAACTGGACACATTGTGAGGATATCCACTGCTAACCACTCTGTATCCTTGGTGAGGATCTTCAGATCCCACCCACATTTATGATGAATGATAATTCACCTATTTTGGATGTTGCAACTTGAATTTCTGTTCAGCCCAGCATAGCATCCCTCCTGACCTTGGACAAAGACTCTTAGTTGGCAGTCCACGGACCACAGGCTATGGAAAATCATTTACCACAGAGTATGCACATTACAGCTTTGTTTCCCAAATCAACCTACAAGCAGAAATGGCCACAAACAGCACATTGGGATGTTAAGATGGAACATAGGTAGAAGCTTCTTTACTAGCAGCAGACTGTAGCAGTGAACCAGTTTCAGAGGTGAAGAATGCCCATCTTGCATATTTCCAAGACTTGGAAGGATGTAGCCACAGCTGAACTATTCTAACACCAGAAAGCTGAAAAGAAGCATGGACCAGACGACCTCCAAGGGACCCTTCCACCTTCTGTGGTTGTCTGAAAACTGTGTGGTGACAATATTCTTGATCTATTCAGACAGACTGAAAACACAGGAATAAGCTTGGCAGTTTATACACTTGTTCCAGTGGACTTTATTCTTCTGATTAAAAGGGACATTATTAATGAATTTACAGCTTCTGCAATGTTGACATTAGCAATGAATTCGCAGTACAGTATGAATAATTACAAGACTGACATTCTCCACTCCTAAGAAATGGTCTAACTTGAAATGTGAGAAATAAGAGATTTAGGCCCATATCCATTACAGACTTTCTACCTAATTTATACATACCTAAAGTCATGCCTCCAAACCTTCCACCCAGAGATATCTTGTGGTTGGCTTTTTCCATTTTTAGGTATCCTAGATGTAGTTCTTCTCTGTGGTGGATGAGAATGCAACTGATTTCACATGGATGGTGCACTTTCAAACATGTTTAGTAGATCCACTTGTAGCAACACCCTTATCTTATGTCTTGTGGTCGTTTGAATTCAGCCAACTTGCATAGCAGTCACAACAGTAACTGGTTGCCCAACTCTCTTGTACCAGCATTAAACTGGCGCGGAAACGTCTGAGGAAGAGCTGATCTCACAAAAAACGATATACATAGCACCAAATGCTCAAACTGTAATCACCAGCTGGAAATGGAAGAGGAGAAAGGCTATTTGCCCAGYCAAAATGCTGGAATAATTTTTTTAAATCATAACATTTTTGGAATCTGTCGAGCAAGTTGCAGAAGAGAAAATATTTTTGAGAAACATTATAAATATCAGACTGTAAACAGCTGGGCATTTAGGCCTGTTCCAGTATCAGTGTTTACTTTCCTGACAGAATAGTTATGCTCACAGAGAAAATCTATACAGATGTTAATGATAAACAAATTGATTTTGTTTGTGCTAGKTGTTACAACAGTGCTAAAATATTAAATCAAACCAAGAAACTATGTATAGCATATATTTTTAATTGCTCCTGCATTTTACAGTTCAATATCTTAAACAGCTGTGTTTTGATACCTTCAACCTAGATAAACATAGCTTTACTTCCTTTTTCTGTCATAAAAAKATGTAGAAAAACTACTAGATTTCCATTTTTATCATTTCTTACTGGCACATCATGAAGTTTTTTATCTTAAGCTTCAAATAGATAGCTAAAGAATTCATTAGACCTCATCAGACCATTAGAAAAGGGTGACTTTTTCCTCCTGGAACTTTTTTAAAAAATGATTTGTGACTTGTAGTATTTTCTCTCTACTGTACAAAATGCTAAACTTTCTTTTCAAAATGCACGCTTTTATGCATTATCAGCGTTAGTGCATTTGCTTCTGATGCTATATTGTCTGTYAAAGTTATAGCATTAAAAAGTTACCTCTTAAGACGGCATTACAACTCAGATGAAGATTAAAGAGCTTGACTTTTGAAGTATTCAATTACTCGCCAATGTTTGTGAGTCAGTAATTTGCCCCACTATCATCAGCAATCACACCTGTTACCTAACTTCTTTATTTTTCAGCTAACAAATTACACAATGCTGCAGAAACTACATYGATTTTCAATCCACAACATTTTGACTAGAAACAAGGACATACATTGCATTTGCCTTTCTTTGCTGTCCCATCTAAACCCGTTGGGSTTTCTGAGGTAAAGGGGATTTTGAAAGAGAACATTTGTCCTAGCCAGCTGGAGCCAAGAAAGTGCCGTAAACCATGCACATTAAATGACATAATGCTCCATTCTATGTGATCTCTCCAGCAGAAAATACAGACAACACTGTTTTCCACTCTGCCACAGTCTGCACATTTTTCTATGCACATAGGCTTCCTACTATTTCAAACAGTATCAGGAGACAGGTAAAACAGATTGCAAGAAACATCTGATGCAAAACTCAGCGTAGCTGAGCAAACCTCCAGTACTATTCTAGGTTTCTTGCAAAATGTAAGAGCAAGGACTTAAATCTTGAACAGGTTAAATTCTCAAGAGTTTAACTTATATTGTTTTTAAAATATTAAAGTCGAAAAAATAAGATTTTACTTAATGAGATAYTTCTCTTGTGTGGCAAGGAAAGGTATATTGCACAACACAGATCACTCATCAYGAGTAAACCAAAATCCAGGGAGCTAAAGGAATTGTCACTGGAATACTGTATTGATAAAGAAGAACACTTGATAGAACATAGCTATAAGTACGAATCTCTGTGAATTGAAATCTTAATAAAACCTGTT
Source organism: Amblyornis subalaris (assembly GCA_018881555.1). NCBI lineage: Eukaryota > Metazoa > Chordata > Aves > Passeriformes > Ptilonorhynchidae > Amblyornis > Amblyornis subalaris. The sequence goes on along the minus strand of JACAXG010000001.1, from coordinate 33,191,475 downwards.
ATTTGGTTCATAAAAATATTAAGAACAGTGGCATTTTAAAACTAGCTAGAAATTAAGCTCCAAGCGGCCGCTTCCCTCCCCCTGTCCCTCCAGTGAGAAAGGGACAAAAAGGCAGAGATTATGGCTTGAGATGACAATTTACTGGATAAACAGTAATGAGAAAAGGAAACAAACAGTAACATCAACAATATTAATGACAGCAGTGTATAAAAGAGGGTGATTTCATGCAAAAAATGCTTACAGAARTCCGACCAACCCAATGCTACAGAGGCCAGCAACACATGGCTTCCCGAGACAAAGGAGAAAATGATGGATGTTACCACGTCCACTGTTTTTTTCCCCCAAGCCCAAGACAAAGAAAAAAATGGCGGACAAATCCATGCTCCTCCTCCAAGCCTGAAACAAGGAAAAACAATGACAGACAAACCCTCCAAGCTGGACCATCTGCAGCACATCACCCTACCTCTCTGTTCACTGCTTTTCTCCCTAGGAAAGAAAAGGAACAAAAATGGTGGTGGTTCCATGTCATGTTCCCTTTTTCTTCCACCAGAAGCCATGACCCCAGCAATGATTTGCATAATATAGAATAAACAACCTAGACACGCCCACACAGAGCCAGGCTCCAACCCCTGACAGCAACTGCAAGAAAATTAACTCTGYCCTAGCCAAAACTAGGACAAGAACATAGCATGGTTGCACTTTGATACATAGGCTGTATTTTAATTTTGGCTGTATTTTAATACAGAAAACCACGTATTTCATCTGGGCTACATTCTTTAATAAAAGAACTAATGACAGTAATTGTTCTTTTTAAATTAGTAGGACACTTTACAGAAATCCACTGTTGCAAAGAATACACACTGTAGAAACTGAACTAAATGTAACAGATACCCATTTCTTTGTGTTTTCTCTACAATGCAAGATACTATGTCTGAAAAGGCACTARTATACCTGCTACTATTATTTCTTGAAATCTGGGTCTCTGTGTCTGCAGTTGTCAACAACGCTACTGCAGGCAGAAAGGATAAACTTTGGAGTGCTACTGAGAGCAACTAATCTAGGTATGGCATTAAAACTTGTTGCTTCCCTAGACATCTCCCCAAATGATCTAATGGATTGTTTATTGCAATTAAAATTTTGACCTGGAATAGCACTTCAGCACCTTATTCCAAACCCCAYTTTGCTAGCAGTCAGGAGACCACCTAGGCCTGCCCCTATTTGCTTACAATCTAAATATAAAATAACACAGATTCAGATAGTTGAGGGACTGTCATATCACTAAGACAYTATTAGCCAGCATAACAGAATAACATTTATAGAATAATTATTATTCAGTGTTAGCTTAGCATTTTGGGCTGTTGCTAAAGGCRTCCTGCCATTTCTTTTCCTTCAAATGGAACTCTTGTTATTACTGCAATTCAGCAGCATTTATGAAGTGCATTTTGCCCTTAAACCCAAATTGAACATTAGTATTTTGCAACACTACCCTCTTATATGTCCCAGTATGAAGTGAAGCCAAAGTAGGTTCAAGGGATGAGGGAATCCAGCTCATAAAATGTTAATTACTGCTCCTATAAAAATGTTAATTAACTCAACTCTAAAATGCCAACAGAAATATGAGTATCATCTTCATTGTGAACTTGGATATATTGGTGGTCTGWCATGTCCTGCAGAGGAATAGCGGTATTTATCAAACAAAAAGTAAAACATAAGTTATAAAAATGAAGAATACATTTTCTGACTTAGAACCATATCTGYGAAAAAAGTAAATCTCAGAATACTGAGAAAGCAGGCTTTCTCTTTGTTCTCCTGAACAAGTTGCTGAGCACACACTGCAGTAACTTCCAACCTGAAGCTCATAATTTCAGAGCAGATCTCTCAGCAGCCATTGAAGAACCAACCAGGCATACAGGCTCCCGTTAATTTCCTATTGCTCAGTTAGCCACCTTCTCCTTGAGTTTCACTTTTCCTGTTGATATTTGCCATGATATGAACAGTGGCATGACCCACGGGATGCCAAGGCACTCCACTGATTAATCTGTGCAACTCCTTCAGTCCATGAATTGTGCGAGAGTTTGTGACAGATGCACTTGACCCCTGACWGTATTTTCATTCAGGCTGACTAAGGAGCAACAAATCTCACACCCTGTGGTGAACCTGTGAGCTGGAAAGCTCCTGTCTCGTATAAGGAAGCCAAGGTGCCTCAGAAAAATATTTTGTAACCTGGCTTTGAAACCCCAAAAGTGCAAGATAACCAAAGTAAAAAACAAGACTGTAGCGCTAAAATAGACATCTAACTTGTCTATACTACTGACTAGCAGCCAATGACTTCACTCTATTTCCATCAGGATGAGCACAGTTTTGAGCTCTCCCTGAAATGCAGCATGCCAGTTACTCTCCCCTTGAGTAGGGGCGATTTGCGAGATTTGAGATCCCCTACCTGAAACCAAGAGATCCTTCCTTGCCCAAGATGAAAAGACACCTTTACTCACAACAGATCTTTGGTAAGTGATTGACAACACTGAGTTAATACTTATGAAACATTAACAACCAATGTAGCTACTCAGTATTAATTACTATAAACTTTGTATGCATACTTCCACGAGTTATAAACCATTGTCCAAGTCTGAGACTAAGATTGTACCTAGCCAAACCTAGGCTGTCTAAGGAGTTTAGAAAGCAATGGGGTCCATTCTGAGCCACATGACTCGGGGGAATGGTCTTCCTTATCCTTCACATCTCTGATCTCTGTGTGAAACTCAGTTCTAACTCAATGTTCCTTTGTGTGTTTCCTCCATGCAGTAATTAATGAGGTGAACCTTGCTGTCAAACTTAATTGAACCTTTGTAAAACAGTGATAAACTTTGCTAAATTCCACTGAATGTATTGAACTCTGTAAAATTATTATTTTACCTCAATAAAACATATTGCTCTTTCTCTCTTTTGGGTGATGTGCCTTTCATTCATCCAGAACACATTCAGATTGTCAACAGTATGGCAAGTAGTATCACAGATTATTTATGGAGGCATGACATAAACCTGAGTCCCAGCTTCTCAGAAAAATGTGCTTGTGATAATTGGCATGATTGGGAAGCCATGGAAGAACAGGTAAAAGTGGCTGGGGGGGGCATATAAAGGATGGAAAAGGGAAAGGAATTATTTGTAAAATGCTAGGTACCTGTTTAGAAGCTGTTTATCAGGATAGGAATGATAATTAAAAGGAGCAAGACCTAATAGAAGAAATAGAAGACAGAAAGGCAGCTGAGTTAATACTGTGTTTGAAAACTGAACAGCTACAGAAACTGTTACAGGAAGAAATGTAGAAAGAACAAAAATTAGAAGAAATGGTCAAGATTATGCTTAGAGGTGCTCTCTATCCACCTGAAATTGTGCATATTAGGAAATTAATATTCCCCTGAACAGTGGGATGGGAACATATAGGGTGATGTCAATGACAGCAACCAGGGGGAAGATGATTCTTTGTTTCCCGAAGGCAGACCTATCATTAAAACAGAACAGTGTGAGGGACTTCAGAGTGGTGATCTGTGATACACTCTGTGAATCACCCCGAGATCTGTTACAATTGACAAATTTACAAGAAAAATAGGGCAAAGAGGTGAAATTAAAATACAGTATTTGTGGCAAGGCTGTTAAGTGTCAGCTACTGAATAGTGCTGGGTGGAGATGAAGCATACAACATTTGGAGTCCAGGACATCTCTTAAATATAGGACCCAACCCTGCACATGGGTACCACTCTGTCACCAGTAGGGTAGCTTCCTGGGCTGGGAAAATAGATGCTATGGAGGAAGGTGAACCCATAAGATGTCTTAATGAGGTCTCTACAGCCATCACAAAATCTGCCTGCATACAAGACATGCATAAACGAGAACCCAACATCTCATTATCTGCTACAACTGATTATATGATGCTAAAACTACTATTTACAGGAGTCCTAGCAGTTTTTAAACCTATTTAATGGCAAAATGAGATGAAATGAAAAGAGACTCAGAACAGAATGAGGGATTAGGTGATAATGATCCCTGCAAACAACTCCCTACCTGGGCAGAATTAATGCATGGCATGGCAAAYCATGCTTATGAAATGGGATGGGACAATCTGTCAGCTGAAAAAAGAGATGTGAGACCCTGAGCAGGAGATCATCAAGTGCAACCAGCAAAACAAACACCCCCACAGGGAACAGGAACTGGACCAAAGGAAAACACACTTAAAGACCTATGAGCAGTGGGAGCAGAGAAATGAACTATGGAGGAAAGCATTGGCACTAGGCATTCCTACAGCTGCAATTCAGGAACAGCCTACCAGCATTGTCCTAAGTCTAATTCAAGAATTCTAAAAGGCAATGATGGCGAAAGGAGAGAGCATGCTCCAGATACTCTGGTACCCATGTCAGCTCCAAGAAAGAATGATAACTTCCCCCTTAGGGACAAATTACAAAGCACGAGGCCAATAAACAAGGAATGCCAGGACAACTAGGCCTGCCTCTCTGGCAAGTGGAATCTTATTCTAGTTTGTGCAAAGTAGGCAGCTTGATGGTAAGCCAAAAAGGCTATCTCCCTGATCATGAGAACTTTACACTATTTATACATTTTAGCAAACAAAGGCATCAGCATTCATTAGTTAGAGATTACATAACTTTGTTATTATAATTAATATAATTATAATTATAATAATTATTAATATAATTATAATTATTATAATTAATATAATCAACCCCTTATTTGTTAGTTGTATCTCTTACATCTCATTCTAATTAGTCTGCATGTACAGTTTTTCCCCCCATTTCAATTGGGCCTCCRTTTTGAGTAGGTGGTCAATGAATCGGTGGTCATGACCTCTCACTGCAGGAATTACCTTTCCACGAGTTACTGCTCASTTCTGCTGACTCCTGGTGGCTCTCATTCAGACAGCCCATTCATCTCGGGATTTTCTTCCCTTTTCCTTGAAACAAAAGATTACCCAAGCATACAACGTTCACAATGCAATTGCTTAACCGTAACTGTCCAGCTACAGCTACTRATTAACAACTAAAAAAAATAAATTGCCTTTTGACTCGAWTCTTGAGGGGCTCAGATCTTGAGAGGCTAGATATGATGTGCAGCCCCCGCAGTACCTGATTCAGAGATTACTAATGTACCACAATACCTGATTTCTGCTGCGACACAAACAAGAATTTCTGAGGTAATGGTGGTCTTGAAAAAACTGAACYCACACCCCATGCAATTCACTGGTCTGGCCAGTCTTAAAACCAGATAGGAAGTAAAATCTAACGATTGACTATCAGTGTTTAAATGACAACACAATCCTCTAATGACTKCAGTACCCAATATTGTAACTTCAACAGCCACACTACAAGCAGCTGCACAGTCATCAAWGGCAGTGTTAGATGCGACAGATAAGTTCTTTACTCTTTACAAGAAGAAGATAAAGAAGAATTTGCTTTTAGTTTGGAGGACATACACCTTTAACAGACTCCAAGGATATAAACATTCACCTACAAATGCCCATGCTGCACTTGCTGATCTTTTACAGTCTTGCTCCCTCAAGATGTGAAACTGCACCAACATGTAGATGATATTCTAGTCAGAGGAACTTCACTGGAAAAGGTGGTGGAAGCAGCAGCAGCAGCAGTGTGGCAAGAACTGCATAAAGCAGAAGTGAAATCCCATCTGATAAATGTCAGAGATCAAGAAGAGACGTAAAGTTTTTACGTATCCACTTSGTGGATAGTGGGCACTGCAGTGTTTCCTCTAGATACCTGAAGAAAAATTGAACTGCTGCAAATACTCAATCTAAGAAAGAGTTACAACAGCTGGGATTTTTTGAATATTTGAGAAAGCATGTACCTGGATTTGCTACCATTGCTAATCCATTATATTAACTTTTAAATAAGGGCAAGTCCTGGGAGTGGAAATTAGAATAYAAGGAAGCAATAAAAACTCTTGCTGAAGAATTAGAAATATGTCAGGGTAATGACATGTATTTGGTAAACCGAATAGGGTGTTACTAAATATGGTACTCACTTTAACGTATTTCAAAGTGGTTCTGACAGACCAAAGAAACCTTTATTTTTCAGCTTGACTGTGCTTAAAGAGACAGAACAGGCATACTCTGAATAGGAAAAGTGGCTTTTGTCTTTAGTCCAAGTAGTGAAACAAGTTGAGAAAATGCACCAAAGACAGCCTGTACAAAGCAGGGGACCATTTAACTTGCTAGAGGCAGTCCTAGAGGGGACTGCTCATTCAGAAGGAGTTGCACCAAAAGACATGGTCAGAAAATAGTAGGCTTATTTGACAAGAATTAGAGAGGAAGTGAAACCAACCAAAGGACATACTAAAGTCTCCAAATTAAAGATGCTTATAAATGCAGCTCCATTATCATTACAACAAGTTTTGAAATCTCTCCAATTTTAAATGCACCTCCCCTCACTGAAGGAACACCAAGAGAAGACATTTGGGTTCCTAGTGCCTCAGCAAAAAGGTTAAAAGAAAATAAAGGCAGCATACAAGTAGGCGAATAAAGAGCAATTATTTTAGCAACACAGAATGGAGCAAAAATCATACATATAAATTCCCATACTGTGTGGGTTCCACAGAATGGCTCTATCAGTGGAAATCTCTGAACTGGAAAGAAGGCACATCTCCAGCTTTAAGGACTCAAGATTGATAACCATTACTAAATACAGCAAGACAAAGTCAAGATAGGATGGATAAAAGCTCATGCCAAGGGCAAAAAACCAGCTACACAGTGAAACCAAATGAAACCAAATGAATTCACCAAAATTCAGAAAATAAAAAGAGTAAACTCCTTAAATCCGAAGTGACATCTGTTGGGAGCATGGCTACTAAAAAATTAGGTCACACAGGTAAAGAAGCACTCTATTTTGCTGCACAGAGGAAGGGTTGGCCCCTAAACAGAAAAACTTGTGAAGTTATTTTCACAGAATGTCCTCAATGTAAATTAAAATTACAAACAGATTATCTTGCTAAAGCACCACTCCTACATATCAATCAAGGAAAACCTTTGTGGTCAAGATGGCAAATTGATTACATCAGGCCAGTGGTATTCTTTCACTTTGCATGGTACTGATATATCCTCATAGGAGTTGAAGAAGTCTCTGGCTTTTTATGGTGACTAAGTGCCAAAAGGCCAAAGGACAAAATTCAGAATGAGAGCTATCATTTTGGTTCAAGAAGAAATTCAATGGGTATTCCACACCTCATACTATCCTCAATCAAATGGGATGGCAAAAAATGCTAATGGCTTACTGAACAAGAGCTTTAAGCCACCCCAAGGCCTGGTGGGATACTTGATTTTCTGAAGTACTACATCATTTGAGTAATTGCTATGGGCCCACTGGGAGCCTTGTGAGCTGAAGATTCCTTGCAAAAGCTGATCTTGATCACCACCTTCTGATCAAAGAAAACATCTGATAGCATTACAGTCAGGAAAACCTGTCACGGTAAATTTATCACAAATCTGAACTGTAGTTATTAGTCTAACTAAGCCTTGTGGTCTACTTGCCAAGAAAGCTAYTGATAGTACTGGTGCAAAACATAGAATTAATGCACGGTAGATTTTTCTTTCTTTCTTTCTAACAGGGTAACCTGTCCAGAAAAACCTGCGACCAGTCTATTTTAACCTAGTTGCTTCCCCATTAACACCCACCTCTCTCAATCATCGATCAAGAAATCAGCCACTTTTGTGGTAGTACAGATCACAGAATCACAGAATACTCTGAGCTGGAAGGGATCCATAAGAATCATCAAGTCCAACTCTTACGTGAGAAGCCCAAATGGGAATTGAATCCACAATCTTGGTGTTATTAGCACCATGCTCTAACCAACTGAGCTAATCTCAAGGTAACAGATGACCTGTCTTGTTACTAACAGACAGTAATATAAACATGACTTGTAAAACTTGACCACTGGTTAATAAGGTATCTACATATACATGTCCTGATTATTCACAATAACTCTTCCATGCCATATAGGAAATGCTGTAATGTCAGTCACTGCTCAATACATGACATAGTGAAGGGACATTATGATGTTGAAGTATCATGCAGATGGAACACCCAAAAGGGATGCAACCTAATACTAGAAATGATTTCACTGAGAATCACTACATCTATCGCAATGACATCAGTGCCTACTTTGAATACTCCCCCAGTTTTATTAAGGAGTTGTTGAGGAATACATTCAGTACGAGCTACAGATCGAGCTCTGGGTGGCAGGAGCTCGAGGCACGAGGCAGTGAACTGGCACCAACACTTTGCATAACAAAAGGCACAGGGACCTGTGGCGCCAGCCACGTGACCAGAAACCCAGAGGCACAGCTGGAAGATCCAGACTTCTGATCACTTATACTGTGAGGGTATAAAAAAACAAGGTTTCATTTGTTTGAGGGTTTGAGGTCCCTCCTCAGAGACACCCAGCTCAAACTGTTATTTTGTTAGTGAACCACAATTAATTATTTTAAGGATTGAGACAACTGAAATTCTGCTATGAAAAACCTGGGGTCAAGCCAGTAAAGGAAACCTGGACTGACTGTGTGAGTGTGGTGTCTGTAGGGGGTCAAGTGGCACATCTCTTGGCTCACTGGAGCTGCCCACTGTGAAGGGGTTTTGGTTCCAGCTCAGGTGGTGCAATTGTGACTGCCAGAGTGGCTCCTGGATTGTTGGGCAGGAACGTTTCCTCAGCAGAGTCAAATGCTGCACTCTAACCTAGGAATGCAGAATGCAGTAATCCAGCAAACCCACAGGAGATGGTAACCTCTGACTTAACCTGTCCAAAATCCACCACTGGGCAGCATGAATGAAGGCATCCAGCTGATCACGTACATCAACCTTATATTTTGCCTAAGTGTTAGTGGTCCATATCCAGGAATCTGGACATGGGCTGGAGACACTAACATTTGCATTATAGATGGAGGCACTGCCCTACAATATGATCACAATACTGCTGAAGGACCTGTTAAGCTTGTCCTTTTATACAACTGCACACATTTAACAATACCAGGTAAACCCAACAAGGAATGGCAATGTTCAACAGCAATGGAGCCATTAGGATTCATTATGGGAATTTGCTTGCCAATTAAATGTCGAGATCATGGTTCATGTGCCTCAGTGGGCAGTAGGAAGTTTAACATGTCCCTTATTCACATGCACTACTACACCAACAGCTCCACCTACTGCCCATCATCTACTCCCTACCATATTGCTACCAGAATCAACCAAACCTTATCCTGACAAATTACTGAAATTAGAACTTATGCAATTAAATACACAGACCAACAGTGAGTGTTGTTTAATACATCATGCTACCTCAAATGAGTGAAATTATCAATACAGATCAATATCTCAGCAATTGAACCTATTTGTTTACAATTCTTAAGTATGTCCCATGCAGGATAGTTACAGTGGTTCCATGGATGAACCCTCACCTCTCCAGAACACTCCAGAAGAGATGTGACTGGTATCTTAGGAACAGGATTAGAAATATTAAACAGCATGAGCACTGAAGTTTTAGTAAACAAATAAACTCTGCAACAAGTAATTTACACAAATTAGAACATCCATTACGATCTTTGCTACCGCATTGGGAACTAACCAATGGCTCTTATCTGATGTATTATCCTAATGGGAAAGAATGAAAGGTACCACCAATTAACTGCGGATGCACTATGTGCAACCCAAGTTAATGTCTCTCTCGATCTTTGTTGTTTTCAGGCTCAGCTGTGGGTACAATCTACCGTGGCAGCAATTGCAGGAGAAGGTGAAGAGGGCCCCTTACCCACTGAAATTCAAGATGTAATCTGGGATAATGTAACTAAATCTGAAAGGAAATTCCAGTCCTGGTGGTGTATACTCAGTTTTACCTATGACTCTACTGACAGTAAATCCACAACTTTTAGTATAAAAATATCCAATGTTTTGGTAGAAGCTACATACCACATCATTGAGCTGAAATTAAATCATAATGGAACTGCACTCTGTAAAATAGAACACAGGGTATGGGCTCAACAAAACGAAAACAAATAGCAGACTGTTGATGTTGATATATGTGTTTTGTGAGAACAACAAGGATTTGTGAAAGCAATGCCATTAAAGCCTAAGACATTTTTCTTGACACTGAACAAAGTATTTGCCATTTTGAGATACATCCTGACACAACTTCTGAAACTGTACTTGTGTATATTGGAAATGGATGTGTTTGTTATGAGAACCTTCTGTGTTTTTATATTTCTAGGCAATATCACTAGATAGAAGCAATCACTCAAATATTTGTAGATTTAATTTTACTGAAATTATGGGCTGTGGCTTTAACTATTCAGTTCCTGCTGATTCTCATTAATTATTACAATCTAACTATACATCCTATTAAGATTTACTACCTATCTCCATTGGAACAAATCTGACATTGTTAAGAAAGCTATTAGAGCGTGATGATCTCTTCTCATAATCTCTACTCTTTCAAAAAAAATTCAAGGAAATGGACAAGAAATCTTGATTTTTGCCCATTATGAAGAAAAATAAATACATCATCTTCTGAAAAGAGTGCAAAGGATGGAAAACATAATTTGTGGGATAACTTATTTAGATGGTCACTAACAGCAACAAGATATTGGATTCCAATCCTTCATCATGTTTTGACTTTGTTAACTCTCACAATAAGATGGTTTTTACTTGCAATCTTTCCATGTAAAGATTTGGTACTTAAGAAAGCAAACACTCCATGTTCATCATGTGAAATCACCCAATAATGTAAAAATCACCCCATAAAATTCATTAAAAACTAGACTGTTTTCTCACCATGGATCCTCAAGTGTGTCAACAGGCTATATCAAATGTTTATAGCATAGAGGCAAGAGGCAACCTCATCAGGTCTCTATGACATGAAGTAAGTTGGCTCTAGTCATGGGGCGGAGTGTGACAGATAGACTTTACTCCTCACTGCACATTCTAACTCAATGTTCCTTTGTGTTTCTTCCATGCAGTAATTAATAAGGTGAACCCTGCCATCAAACTTTATGAACCATGGTAAACCACTTTTAATCTTTGTTCAATTCCATTGATTAGATTGAACTCTGTCAAATTATTACCTCAATAAAACATATTGCTGCTTCTCTCTTTTGAGTGAGGTGTCTTTCACTCATCCATAACAGAGTTATAAGACACCAGCAGAACAGACCATGAGCCAGCAACCAAGTGAGATGCTGGAATTTTTAGTTAGATTCAGCCCTCGCAGTAGCAGATGAAGAGTCCGACAACTTTTAGGACAAGTACAGTACCTACTTCACATCCTGGGCATCTGAAATTAATTGAAGTTTTTCCAATTAGTTTAATGAGGGCAGAAACAGACCACTAGAAAGACAAAAATAACCAAGGGACTCAACAGAGGATTTTTTTCTTCTTTTTTTTTTTTTTTTTTGTGAAAATGGTAAAAAGAAAGAAGAAAGGCAGGAATGAAAATAAAGAAAGAAATAATGTATAAAAGATATCTAAATAATTCTCTTAAGTTTAAAAAAAGAGTAAAAAGTATTATTTACCAAAATCAATCAGGTTTGCAGTATATTCCACTTACACAGTTCAGAGAAAATAAGCGTCATTCATTATTTCAGGCTGACAAAAGGGCAACAATGGGAAATATCTGACTCATATCACTTAAAGAAAAAACCATTATGATAATCAGTTGTACCAATAACAACCCTACAAAATGCTTTAACTTTCGATAAATACTCTTGTTTCAAGGAGAGCTCCTGAAAGGGGGTTCTAAAAAAAATGTAATTGCAAAAATATTTCGTGTTCAAATGAGACAAAAGATAATCTGTATTAAGTGATGCAAAACATAATTAATATCTGGCTCTTGCTCTTTACTCAGTATTTTTTTTTCCCATTTCATTCTGATTAATTTTTAAGAAGACACTGATTTGAGAAACTGAAAAGCAGTCTCTCACAACATGTAGAAAAAACTTTCATTCTCTTCATGACAGCACCAGGCAGAGTCCTTGACATCCTGAATATGTCATTTGGTATCCAGAGAAACAGGCAGTAGACATGTTAGAGTGAAAATATTTTTATTGCTACGTTATTGCAGCTTGTCCACTGAGTACATAGAAGTGGTTCTATATCACACCTTCCTATTACAAAGCAAAACTGTTTACTGATTTAACTGGTGATGATGTGTCTGCCTCTGCCTTGCAGGTTTCCCACTGAGTGGGCAGACCACCACTTAAAATGTTAGCCTTCTTAGTACAGGGAATAGAGGTCTAGGAGCCCTCATTTCTTCTTGCCAAAGAAGAATCAACCACCTGGCTTGTGTCAGACCAGATAGAAAATTTCACTTTCCATCTGTCAGCCTGATACACTTTACATGGAATTAATAATATTTTAAAAAAACAGTTACTGGTGTTTGCCTGTGTTTTTCAGGTCACACATTTCAGCTTGACATGTTTCCTTGTGTTTGGTTTTGAATGGAAATACAAGTGTGTGGTCAAATTCATAATGGTTTATCTGCATACATTAACAGTTACTTAAGACATGTTCTTCCCTTAATGATGAGGCACACTGCAGCTTGAAACGTCTACATCTTTATACTTTACCTCCTGTACACAACCTTTGAAAATAAAATCTCATGTTTAGTTATATACACATTCATTGCTAGAGCACTGCAAATGCATATAGTGTTAAGAAAGCAGCTTCAAGAGAAGCGCTTTCTTCAAAATCAGGCTGGAATCAAGTACTCCAGCATACTACCTGCTCAAGGAAAAATAGATCTTATACTCAATGAAGAAAGAAAAGAACAGGTATAATTAGAGAGCAAGACTAGTAGAGTATCTATCAAAGTAGAGGTAAAGACCAGTGCAGAGTTACATATAGCCTGATTGATTGTGAAGCAGAAGCTTGGACTAGACAGTGAAGGATGGGGACAGCAGAAAGGGGCAACAGGAGGGAAAGCAGAAGAAAAGACAGGAACAGATAGTCTTTGACTGAATGAAAGGAGTAGAAGAAAACAGAATATAGTGAGGAAAAAAGGAGTGGCCACAAAGGAGAGCCAGACAGAATACCAGTTTGAGACTTTGGATGAAAGGATGAATTTCAAAGGTCTCTTTCCCTTATGGGAAAATATCCAACTTAATATTGGCAATTTCTTCCCATGTAAATGATCTTTTTCAAGAGAATAATCATTTCTAGTTATGCATTACAAAATATAATTGTTGAAACATAAAACTTTCAGCCCATTATAGTTATGTGTGTTTTGTCATGATTTTAAATGGGAAAGTGAAACACTAATATGCTGGCTGACTTTGAATTATAATGTCAATTAGACAAAGCAGATAGCTAAACTCCATTTCTATAAATGTGACTACAGGAGAGAATGAATTCTCTGCTGGTATTAAAGAGAAAATTCAGAGAACTACCAAGCTGACCCAGCTAGCATTTACTATACTCTTTATTGCACAAAGGAAAAATACTTGCAGGTTCTTCAAACCGTGAACAAAATGAGCAAATCTGGGACAAATTAGCCAACTAAATCATTAAAACGAATCATCAACCTGACTCCCATCTGCTTGCATTGCATAGATGGAAATAAAAAGACCAACTCTGCCATCCATTTTTCTTGGATTCCAAATAAGTCCAGAGAGTCCTATACTGAGTCAGACAAAAATAAATGCATAGTTTTTATAAATAGTTACTGGTGTGCATTTAGCACTTTGTGGGCCCTATGAAATGCCTTCACAGCAGTACTCATTCAAGTGTTTTAATTACTGTAATATCTGCTGCAGCAGAAGTCATAGTAGCATTTTGAACTTAACCTATGGGTTCTGCCTCAGGAAAACCCCTGATTATCTGGGCTTTGCAGCTTTTGTCAAAAGTCCTTGAAAGTTTACACAACATTTTTCCATTACTCTTTTTTTAAAAGTGAAAAAAATGGGCAAATGTGTCAATTCCTCAGAGTACGAAGGGTAAAGAAAAACTCAGTCATTACAGTAGAGTAAATCAAACGTCATTTTGAGGCAGGACTAATTAACGTAGAAATTTTGCACTCAATACCTGAGTTAAATACATCTGAAGAGACCCCACCAGCTCTTAATCAAACCAGGGATTACCTAACTAGTGTTACTTTACAACCAGTAATCCTGAGTTTAATCCCATGCACCACCTTCAAAATTAGGATACGTGTTATTTAATGTGTAAAAAAGTCTGAGGACTTGCAACACTTATAAAAACTTCTCCAGTTTCTAAACGTGCAACCAACTGGTTGTCTTGCTTTGATCATCTCGGCTCCCCAGGAAGTGGTCACAGCACCAAGCCTGACAGAGTTCAAGAGGTGTTTGGACAACACTTTCAGGCACGTGATGTGACTCTTGGGGTGTTCTGTGCAGGGGCAGGAGTTGGACTCGATGATCCTGATGGGTCCCTTCCAGCCCAACATATTCTATGATTCTATGATACAGTTGAAGCTGTTTGTTACTGCTCACATCCGATTTCCGAGATCTTATCCTTTCTTCAGCTAAACATCCCTGAAGTGGCCAAACCTTTGCATGCTCAGCTTTTTATGCAAACTACAAGTCCTAGCTGAAGAGGTATGTGCTACCAAACAGGAAAGATCACTCATATGTAGAATTTGTAAATAGATTTTCAAAAAAGAAAGTGTGGGGGGAAAAGTGCAACTTACTCTCCTTTGTTCCAAGACTGATCCTAGGATAAAGCTTCTGACATYTGGAAGTCTAGATAGCAAACAGATTAAAATTTTGACAGCCTTTATGCTTACTACTTTCTAAGTCTGCCACTTTCCAACAAAATTGAGGAATATTGCTGTTAGGCAAGTCAGCATGTTTATAGCAGGAAGAATATATCAACAATATAATTTAGGCAGAAGAAATTTAACTACAAAATCACATTTCCTTTCTAATCTAGCCAAAAAGAGCTACTATAACCAGTACTTTTCCCTTTTTTGGGGGGTGTGTGGGGTGGGTATTTGTTATGTAAAAACACCATTCCATTGCTACCGATGCAGAGTCCTCCATCTAGCTCTGTAGCTGCCTGGAGAAGTTTCTTTAGCCACCACTACTGAGAAACAAGCTTCTTGATGACCTCATCACAGACTTTCCTGTAAAGGAGAACTCGATGATAACTGCAGGGGCCAGAGCAGCAAAGCCCCTGAAAGCCCAGTGTCCAAGATCAGTCAAAGGAGGTGCTGGAAAGCATGGATGCTTCTCTCACCTCCCTACAAACTACAAACTAGACTGCCATGCTTCACACTGGCATGAGGATTTGGACAGACTTAAAAATTACCGGGGAAAAGCAGTGTGGTCTTTTAGTTTTGTGTGCTCCAGATCAGTTATCTTGTAAAATGCAGCTGCAATACTGAAGCATAAAAGGAAAGAACAGAAAATATTAAAAAGTGTTGCAAACTCCTAAGCCCTCATATATAAAAGACTGTTGCAGTGGGAAGTGATCTGAGAAATCTAAAATCAAAGCAGTAAGGAGCCATAAAAGGGTCTCAAAAAGGCAGACCAGAGCACTGACATAGATTTATGTGGCATCCAATGGTTAGTCACATAGCAGATCACAACGAGGGACTACACACCTAGTGAGGAAAACAAGCTCCTCAGAAAAAAACGGAGAAAGACAAGCTGCTTTCTCCTTTAATTTTTGAATTACAAAATCTCATTCAAATTCCTCATTAAAGTATTGTATTACAATAATAAAAAGTTACTTTTTACATCGTTTTAGTCATTCCTAACAAACTCCTGTAGAAGTTATCTTTGAGGTGAGAGCAGCAAAAACCTACAGATACACAGATAAGAAAACATTTTTCCCACTCTGAACTGTTTTAATCAAACATTAATATTCTCAACTCAAAAATGAGTTTCCTCTATTCATCTTTGATTTTTTCTGTAATAATAATTAGTCTTTTATATACTCTTTAGTTTTTCAGTTCTATTTCACCAGATGTACTTCTGAGATATCCCTATTTTTCAATAATTTTTCCTTTTTTTTACTTATTTAATTTTAGAATTTTCTGCAGAGTATAAAATGCAGAAAAAGTACAGGTCACAACAATGTCCACGAAGAAGAAATAAAATTAAATAGAAACACATTTAGATATTACATTAAACAAAGACTTCATTGCTTATTCAGCAGTACTTTGTCCTAACAACAACACTAAAAATGGTAATGTTATCCATGTGATCAATAGAACAAACTCAAAAGCAGGTGTATTAGATATACACCAAAAGATATTAAAACAATTGTGCACTGAAAGTTCTGAGGATATTAAAACACTCACTGGCAACTGCCCAACTTGCTTGGTCAGGCAATGAAAACAATTATAGATGAATTTTTGAGTTGCAAGGGAAGGGAAAAAACCTCTTATTTGTGTTTTTCTATTTATCATTCAATAATATTCCACCATGTCCTTAGGAACCAGAAGACAGTTATAGACTACACAAACATAAATATTTGATATTCAAAAAGCATCAGTTAATTTTCAGAAAACATAATTTTTAAATGAAGCTTTATTGTTTTAGAAAGTTGAAGGAACAGAACACAATGTTTCTGGCCCTTGTATTTGACGATCCAGTTACTAAGCAGTGAATATAGACTTGGGATTCTATAGAAGTCTGGTAATACCTCAGTCATTACATTTTTAAGCACAAAAATTCAGCTAGAAACATGTCATTGCTGAAATCATAACACGTCCCAGAAAACAGGAAGTGGCCCAGGGAACAAGGTGCTATAGCCAGCCTATTCACTAGCAATAAGCTGAAGGCAAGCAAGAAGAACCTAGCAACACAGTGAGCTTGCTTTGTCCTTCAGATACTCTCTATTCCTGAGCTCCTGTATAGAGAGATCTTCTGACAGGAGGCATCATGGGTGTGGTTGAACTAATGGATCTCTCCAAGGCCCACTCCCTTCAAGCAGCAGAGAAGCAAAAACACCAGACCTCTCACACTTGACATTTGCACTCACTGTTTCCTTTTTCCTTCAGAGGATGCTTGTCCTGAAGAACACGAATATAAGTCACTCCATGCCAGCCACTCCTGAGGCTTGTTCACTCCCTGGTGCCTTCACAAAGACAGCTTTGACATTTCTATGGAGGAGAGAGCACATGATTTAACACCTGTCTTTAGGAGTTTCATCTATTGGATCGATTTCCTAAGTTCAAACTCCAATGAAGAATATTATAACAAGGGATGTGAAATCGATGAAAGCATATAAGTTTGTCAGGGCTTTGCTTAATTAAGACCATATAATTTTGCAATTTACTGAATTAAGCTCTATCTGATTTACAGTCCACCCCATTTTATTGCATATTTTTTACTTTGGTATACATTAATTATACCAAAAGACATTTGGATCAACAAGAAAGTGTGCACTTATTACCTACCTGTCTTTTCTTCCTGTAATTCAAAATTTGTCATTGCTAAGAGCCTGTTTATTTTTTAAGACATTTGCATAATTTGTCGATGAAGAAACATTTTTCTTTCATGTCAAATCAGATATTATCCTGACAGCAAATGGTCTACTTACTTTATGCTTAAGCAATCTTCTGAAGCTTTGACATTGCTACTAATGCAAGACACCAGATCTCACTTAACTATCCTCTGCAGATGTAATTAAGTACTTCCAAATGTTTTGCTTAATTGCATTCCTTAATGTTCTGAGTGATGTTTTGCTCTTTTCCTTCCTTACGAATTGCATTTATAGCTTCCAGTAATCCCATTTATCATTGCAATTTGCTTAGCTTGAAATGTGCTACATTAATTAGTTCTTTTCAAGTCTTTTAAAAGAAATGTCAGGAGATCATTAATTCTATATGGGCAATTTATTATTGCTTAAGAGAATTACATATTGTGGTGTGTTGCTCCTTTTTAGAAATTTCTTTCCATATTTCCCTGTATAAAAATTATTTTACATGATCACCTTTCATAAACCCTCCCTAGTGAGTATCATTGTAAATTTTATGGTTATAAAAGGCTCACAAGCATTCAACAGCCCATTACTAACAAACAGCATTAGGATTTTTTTGATTTTTAAAAATTTTTTTTGCAAACTGTTATGCTAAAAGGAGTTCACAAAGCTGTATATATCATAGGAATAATCAATTTCAATGATTTATTAGTATGTAACATGGTAATGATGAAGGTGCATCATGCAAAGAAACATAGGGAACCAATAGTGGAATTGTTCTTTGCACAGTTATTAATCTGGAGAAGATTGATTTTTTTCTTTCTTGAAATAAAACAAGAATACAAACCTCATTCTCCATTCTTCTTTGCTTTCAGCATTCTGTCCTGGTAGAAGAGTTTACTGCTTGTTCACATGCCTAATTTCAAACACATCAGTTGTCACATTGAGCTTAGCGCCTTCAAGCACAGGAGTAAGTCTTATTAAGATCACAGTGTTATTCACAACATGTTGACTCTGGTCCAGGGGAATTTCTGAAGCCATCTGTTCCCCTCCTGAAGAGAAGATGAGAAAGATCAAGTATTCTAAAATCCTTAGAAAAAAACACAACTCTTGAATCTATTGACATTCATACTGTTATAATTCAAAAGGAAATCTAGTAAATTGTGGAATAATGTGAATATTAGAGTTGAAAATCAAGGTGGTAGTTAGATATGACTAGTATTACCTGTCTGAAGAAGATTAACAGAGGTATGGCTTTCAGCTTACACTATAAATTTGAAGTATGAGGAGTTTCAATTGTTTGGGAAATTAGCAGAGCATGAACTCATACTTCTCATTATAGAAATGGCACATATCTATTCCCTTCTAACATGCCTCCTTAGATGCCCTTGACCATGCTCTGCCACAGTGGATTGACTAGTTTTTGTGCTATTAATCTGCTCCAAAAGGAAAATATTTTTCTGAAGGTTTTGTTTGTTTGTTTGCTTGTTTGGTTTTTGGGTTTGGTGTGGGGTTTTTTTACTATGAAAAGAAATTAACATGGCTGTAAGTGTAAATATATACAGCTTTGTTCTTTTACTTATTTTTGTTAATATAATAACTAAAGCTTGGTTGTTTGCCTATAAGTAAGGCAAAGCTATAAAGGAGAAACTGTCTAAAAAGAAAATTTCATGGACTTTATTATCAATCTTTTTGGATAACTATTTGAAACACAATGACATTACAGTACATAAATTACTTTTAAATGAGCCACCAGGGAAAGAAAATGTTTCTTTGGGAGAAATGTTATAATTCAGTTTATATACTTCAGATTTCGTAGCCTAGAAGTAAGGCAAATAATCATTTCCCATAAAGCAATCATTTCTTGTAAAAGGAACAAAAGTGTATTATGAAAACAAACAGATCTTGTGAAAAACATACATGTTACAGTTATCTTTCAAGTTTAGAAGTTACCTGGAAACTTGTAATCTTTTTTAAGTCTAAGTAGTACTGTGAAGTTTTTTCATCTTTCTGGACTAATTAATAAGAAAATCATTATTTACCATCTTTAGGAATCTTGAGCTCTTCTTTCACCTGAATAGGCAGTGGGACTCCATTATACATTTTGTGGATCAGAGGGAGACTTTCTAGTTGATCTTGGTTTTGCAATATGAGAAGTGTTGTCACATTATGACACAACTTGAAGAGGCAACATACAGATTATGTAGTTTGGGATATGATGGATTTACTGACTTTCACTTTAGCTGGTATGAAAGAAAAGTTAATTTTTTTGAGACATCTGTTATTAAAATATGAATACGAATAACAAAATTCACTATGATCTATACATGATTGTTCAGATAACAGCCCAAATTCTGGATTACAAAGAAAACTGTTTCCACAAACTTTTTCATATCTCATTTGCTTTATAAAGAACAAAATCCTCTGTAATATTTAACTGGAATTCTTCAGAAGTAAGCCTGGAATGGGATGAATACTAGGAAAATACTATGAAAGAGAATCTGACTAGGAAAGAAAATTGGTCTTTATGCAAGAAACAGAGCAAAGGACTAAGGAATTAATCTAATATCAGAGTATGATGAAATAATAATTCAACACAGAGTCCCTGGCCATACTCCCCAGGCTTTTCTTACTCATAAAAGTAGAAATCTGGTTAGATTAGGACAGACTTATTTAGTTCTTGCCTTGCATTTCCTTTTCAGGTTATTACTGTCTGTAACATAGTGCCCTTGTAGGCACCTCTTGTCTTTTTCCTGTGAGATACAGAGAGAAGCAGCAGGCTAAGCAACAATAGGATATTCCAATTACTACTCTCTATACACAGTATCTAGCAATAATAGAATATTATTATGCTCTTCTTTCTATCTATTTTGAGAATGGATAAGATCAGCATCTCTGCGGAGGGTTGCCAAGCAGATAGCTTTTTTTTCAGAGTAGAGTTAAGAGCTACATGACCTCCTGGGGTCCTTTCTAAACCTAAACTTTTATGTTTATATCAACCATTTGAAGACCTATAGATTGTGCCTTGCTCAAAGTGAAATATTCTCTCATCACTTGGACAATGCTTGGGTAATAGCTTAAATTATGGCTAGCGTTTTATATTAATATACCCAGCACTCTTCTTGACCTTTAGATACTTTGCCATTATCTTCTCTGGCACAAGAAACAGTTTTACATCCTTCTGCCTCAGCAGTATGCCATTATCATTTGAAATTTCTCATAGAAATAATTAACAGAAATTTCAGGAAAGAAAGTCATCAACATGTATTTTCCTGTGATTTGCAGTTACCATTGCAATACTTATGCATTTTAATGGCTACACAGAAAATTGAGGTAATATAAATCCTTCCAGTCAAAAAAATCGATAATTACGAGTGTTTCTGGTATATGTTTTTTGTTCAAGTTTAGAGGGTTTGCAGTCATGTTACTAGCTAATCTTGATTCTCTTTTATGCTTAAAGCTGTACCTATGCAACTGCAATTGCCACTATCAGTGTATATAAACCACAGTCTGAAATAAAATTTTTAAACACAGATATGCTTCACAAACCACTCCCATCAGCTTCCAGACTACCACTGATCCATAGACTGGAAAAAGGCTAATTCTTGCATTGACTTTAGAAAAATATATACATCCTTATTTGAACAAGTAAATTCTTTGACTGAAAATAAACACTGTCAGTGCTGTCCTAAACGTCTATAGGGTTTGAAGAATTACAAGCAATAGAGTATCTAACCTAAAATGTAGGTATTCTATGTGGATCTTGTATAGCACATTTCCTTAAATCATTTCCCAGCACCATAACAGGGAAATATTTCAGCTTAGATTTAAAAGAATTAGAAATACTCACTGTTCAGAAATGATGATTTTCCATCCAAGTATATCTTAATACTGCCATTTAGCTTGTGGAAAAAATACTGCAGTATTACAAAGAATTTATGCAAAGCTGTGTGTGTGTGTGTGTGTGTGTGTGTGTGTGTGTATAATTTCATTAGTATATAACACACTTCAATATTTTCACTAGTCTCTTAATACATTGAGATACAGATTCTTTCTAAATAAACAAATGCGTTAGTGCCTCAAAAGATTAGAAATATTTTGACCCAGATATGCTCTAAGTTCCTTTCCTCAGTAACACAGGAACTATCTTCTACCATCTATCTATATACTCAGACAAGACGAGGTTGGCTGAGAAGATAGCTATTGTAGAAAATTGTATTATTTTTTCTTAAATATTTCTGGTCTTCTGAATAGTAAATATCAACTGAGAATGGCTTTGCAAACTTTAGAAATCGCCAGAAAGAGGACCCCGAAAACTACAGGGCTGCCAGTCTCACGTCAGTGCCTGGTAAAGTTATGGAGAAGAAGTTTACTCTGGAAGGTAAAGAAAAACACCTGAAAGAAAACGCAGTCGTTGGTCACAGCCAGCACAGCTTCATGAGAGGAAAGTCCTGCTTATCAAACCTGATTTCCTTTTATGACAAGGTAACCCACCTGGCTGATCAAGGGAAGCCGGTTCGTGTAATCTTTACGAATTTCAGTAAAGCTTTTGATACTGTCTCTCACAGCTTTGTCCTTCTGGACAAAGTGTGCAGCTCACAGCTGGATAAACACATCGTGGATGGGTGAGCAACTGTCTCATGGGTCAGGTGTGACAGGTGTGACTACAACCCTTGTGTCTCAAGGGTTATAGTGAATAGGGTGATGTCAGACTGGAGACCTGTCACTAGTGGGGTTCCACAAGGCTCCGTCCTCGGCCCTGTGTTCTTCAACATAAAGGACTTGGGCACGGGACTAGAAGAGATACTTATCACGTTTGCAGATGATGCAAAAGTGGGAGAAGCTGTTTAGTCCCTTGAAGGCAGAGAGGGCCTGCAGAGAGACCTTGACAAATTAGAGGGCTGGGCAATCACCAACCCTATGAAGTACAACAAGGGAAAGTGCCAGATTCTGCACCTGGGATGGGCAACCCTGGATGTATGAACAGACTGGGGAAAGAGATGTCGGAAAGCAGCCCCGTGGAAAAGGACTGGAGGTCCTGGTTGATGCAAGTTGAACATGAGTCAGCAGTGCCCTGGCCAACCGTGTGCTGGGGTGCATCAGGCACAGCATCGCCAGCCGGGCAAGGGAGGGGATTGTCCCTCTCTGCTCCGCACTGGGGCAGCCTCACCTCGAGTGCTGGGGGCAGGTTTGGATGCCATAACACAAAAAAGATATAAAGCTGTTAGAGAGTGTCCAAAGGAGGACAACAAAGATGGTGAAGGGCCTTGAGGGAAAGCCATATGAGGAGCAACTGAGGTCACTTGATCTGTTCAGCCTGGAAGAGTCTGAAGGGAGACCTCATTGAGGAGTCTGAGGGGAGACTTTCAGTACCCTCGTGAGGGGAAGAGGAGGGGCAGACATTGATCTCTTCTCTGTGGTGACCAGTGACAAGACACAAGGGAATGGCCTGAAGTTGTGTCAGGGGAGGTTTAGGTTGGATATCAGGAAAAGGTTCTTCACCCAGAGGGTGGCTGGGCACTGGAACAGGCTGCCCAGGGAAGTGGTCCCAGCACCAAGCCCGACAGTCCAAGAAGTGTTTGGACGATGCTCTCAGGCACATGGTGTGACTCTTGGGGATGGTGCTGTGCAGGGCCAGGAGCTGGACTCGGTGATCCTTTAGGATACTTCCAGCTGAACATATTCTGTGATTCTGTGAAGTTAAGTCTCAGGCACTGTAAGTGCATTGAGCACACCTGAAAGTCACCCTCAGCTGAAAATCCCTTTCAATTTGTCGGTTCAGTTCAAGAAGCCATATTGATTTAAACAATCTTTTATTTCAGCACACATTTTTTTACATACCTATTATCACAGACAATAATCATTTAGATATTTTATAGCAATTTAACTTTAGTGAACTTCTCCCTTCTTAGTTAGAGATAGGAATTATGACAATACAGGTCTGCATAATGTCTAAGATGGAAATGATATCATCAGCACTTCTCCCAGCTTTCTGGCAAGTGACAAGAAATGTTGAACAATCTACAAATTTCAACACTGTGCTTTTGAACTTACACTAAAGGAGAACAGAAAGATAACATATAGATAACATATAAATTATGTATATGTATTCAAACATTTTTTCTTAGGAACATGAGGACAGTAGATGATTTTGGGGGTCTACTTAATGTATTAGAGACTGACACTTTGTTTAGGAGATGCTTTGTTAGTTTGATGATAAGTGATACAGTCTAGAAAAAATTAATGCAAAATTTTAATTTATGAAAAATTGATGCATTAGTATATCAGTAATCTTAGCAGATCAGAGTAATATACTTATTATTAATGGCCATTAATCCTCATAAATATCTTAAAAGAGATAGTCCATTGAAGGTAAGCCCTGGGGAAAACTGCCTATTTGTGTTTATACACCACCTAGCAAAAAGAGGAACTCATTCTTTGCCTCTTTAGGAACTGCTGTGATATATGATTATTAAAATGACAGATTTTTCAAAATGGAACCAGCAGTAAATAATGATAACAAAATGTGGGGGGTTTTATCAAGACTAATGACACTGCAAGACTGGTAACATTTAATCACTGATGCAACATAAGCCATTAGTTATTCATCTGCAAATAAGGAAATCAGGCTACACTTATGAACAGGAGAACTGATTGTTTCTTGGAAATCTGTAATTCAGAAAAGAACCTGGAGGCTATAGCAGACAAGCCACTGAACACAGAGTCAAGTACACTACTGTGGGAAACAAGGTTGATGACATGCAACCAAGATGGAGGGTAAGACTAAAACCATATGTGGAACCAGCACTCAAATGTTGTTAATAGGTTCCACACTAGAAAAAGACTGTTCAAAAGAGAAAAAGTATGCTAAACTGAGTTACTTGAGGACCTCACTCTACATGGCAGGAAAACACCTCTAATCTTAAAGATGACCAGAAAATTACATTTCACAGGGGAATTTTGGGTACAAAAGTGTTCCTAACTGTGTTAGAGAAGCAGCTAGAACCCTCAAAAAGAGGAATTAAAACAAAACAAAAACTTATACACAATTTATAAAAATGCATGTGATTAGCTATTAGAAAAAACTAGCAAAGGAAGATGAAAATTAGGATTTGAGACCATGATGGATGTGTTCTGGCATAAATACAAGTGATCTCTGCATCAGACACAATATACTAGATTCAACTTGTGACCACCTAGTAAATCTCAAAGATTTCTTATTTATTTGGAGTGTCATACTAGATTAGTGGTACCTAAGTTTTCCAGCCAAGTTTTCGGGAACAAAACTTGGTTAATTTCAGGAAGGGATACACTGTGACCCTGTATAAGGAAGATATAAAGCTATCAGAGAGCAACTAAAGGAGGGCTGCAAAGATGGTGAGGGGTCTGAAGGGAAAGCCATATGAGGAGTGGCTCCTCATACACCAAGTGTCCTTATCCTGGAGAAGAGGAGATTCAGGGGAGACCTCATTGCAATCTACAGCTTCCTTGTGAGGGGAAGAGGAGGGGCAGGCACTGATGTCTTCAGTGATCAGTGACAGGACCCAAGGGAAAAGCCTGAAGTTGTGCCAGGGGAGGTTTGGCTTAGATATTGGAAAAAGACTCTTCACCCAGAGAGTGGTCAGGCACTGGAACAGGTTCCCCAGGGAAGTGGTAATGACACCAAGTCTGACAGAGTTCAAGAACATTCAGCCAAACCAAGATAGCATTTTTGCCCCTAAAATTTAATTTTAACTTCAAGTATACTCATATAAATTAAGTGCTAATGACTGAGAATTTCTGATCTTCCTTGTGATTATTTAGTCACAACAGAAGACTTGATGGCCTCTTGAGAGGTGAGTACCTATAAGCAGTAACAAGTACATACAGATGCCCAGGGGTGGCTCTTGTTCAGTTCCACAGATGATGAATCTGGCGTATATATTCCATAATTTGACAGACAAATTTCTTGGGAATAACATGCATTTAAGCAGTTTCACCACGGCAATCTTGCAGAAAGCTTCCTCCAGTCACCCATTGGGTAGACAGAACCATAGGTGTCATCTTCAGCAAATGTTAAACAAAATGCCAGAGCCTCTGCTCTGTTGTTGGAGCCTGAACTTGTACAACAGAAGTCTTGGAGTTGATGGCTGACTTCCATGGTTTAGGAATGGTATTCCCCAATTTAGTGTTCACACTGAAACACTCTAAACCACGCGCTGCTTGCTCCTCCTCTTCCCTCTCCCCTGCAGTGGGCTGGAGAGGAGAATTGGAGGCAAAAAAGGTGAAGACCACAGCTTGAGATATGAACAATTTACTGGAAAGAGCAATGAAATAAGACAATGGACAGTAACAACAACAATACTAATGCGAGAGTGTACAAGAAAAGAGGTGAATGATTCAAACGTGATGGCTCACGCCATGTGGAAACCCCCAACAATACCTGACTACTCCCTCTGCCACACCACGCCACCAGGAAGGGAGAATTTTTCCCATCCCTGAAAAATTACTGAGGTAATACAGAATAACCTCTGGGTCCTAGCCGTGCCCCCTCTCGGCTACTACAAAAGTTAACCCCGTTCTGGCTGGAACTAGGACTCTGACAAAGCTAAATAGAGAATAACAACAAAAAAATCCCATGTTGCCCATTTAGTTGTTTTGCTTTGTCATATTTGCATGGGTCCACAAACTAACCCTCTTCCTTGCAAATTCATGTTTAAAAAAATAAGAGAAGAAAAGTGTGTATTGTTGTGAAAATCCATTCAGAAATATAATCAAGGAAGAAAAAAAGACTTCTTTATTTGGAGATCAGTGATTTTCTCACCAGCAAAACACATAGATGAGACTCAACCTTTAATTATGGTGCCAAACTAAATAGATCTAGTACTAGACAATAATCTGGTGTGTTGAAAAGCATTATATAAGACTTTCAAAATTACAAATAAATTAAAATCAGTCCTAAGTCTCAAAAAATATTTTGCTTCACAGAAATATAACAACATTTGCATAATACATTTATCATACTATTACACACTATAGTATTTTAAAATATTTCCAGATAAAACATAGATGAGAAATTCAATTGTTCACAACATTTCACGTATTGCTTTGCAACATCTACTGATTCTTTGGCACTGTAGAATAAAGACCTCCTTTTTAAAGAGAATTTCTGAAAATACATTCCTATACTGTGTCGTCTTTGCTTTATTAATATTGTTCGCACACCACAGAAAGGTAGGGGTTGCTAGGGAATAAAGGTACAGTATTTAAAAAACATGTCTGTTATAAGAGCTCTGTTGATGTATTCACACGTTAAAAGCAGCAATTAATTATTTTTATTTTCCAATAACAAAAGATTAAACAGCTTCTGAAATCTGTGTATCATTTTCAAAATTATAATCTTCAATATATGCAAAGGGAATGTGTAACAGAAGTAAGAGGTTTGTTTGCACAGTTGTTCAACAAGGAGGCGTTCCTTCAGAAACTGTTGCAGTGGATAATGCATGAAGCTAGATAGAGTCATTTAGGTTAGAAAAGACCCTTAAGATTAATGAGTCCAACTATTAATCCAGCACTTCCAAGTCCACCACTAACTGTGTGTTTGGGTTCCATGGCTACACGTCTTTTAAATACCTCCAGGGATAGTGACTCAACCACTTCCCAGGGCAGCCTGCATTGCATTTCCAGCAGACATCTGGAAGTTGAAGCACCACAAGAGAACAAAGACTTTATCTGCCTATTCCTCACTGGGTGGTTTGTAACAGACTCCCACCATTGTCAGGTGCATCCGTGGTTTCTAACACATCGATAACACTTGCGTCTTTGCTGCCACATGAATTTCCTTCCCCTGCCTCCACTGACGTGACAGACCAAAGGACCTCACTACAAAATCATACCTCTAATATTGGCATGCCAAGCCCAGATTTATCTCTAGAGACCCTAGTTTTTTTCCCTTTCCCTCTTCAAATGTAGTTTAAAGTTTTTCAATGAGCCCTGCTAACTCCTACAGAAAGTTCCTTCTTTTCCCATCTGTCGCCAACAGGTCTGGTGTTGTGTAGACTGATCTATGACCAAAAAACCCAAAATTCTGCTGGTGACACCAGGTTTAGAGACAGGTGTTGGTCTGCTGGCTCTTTCTGTTTCTTCCCTTATTGTTCCCTGCATCTGGAAGGATAGAGGAGGACACACATCCACAAATACTATTTCCCCTGGTTATTGCTCACAGAGAGTTTCGTAGCTATTTTGAAAATCACTATGGTGGATCATTACTTTGATACTCTCTCAAGATCTGACCTACAACTTATAAGAATAACATGACCACACTTAAAAGGTGGGATGTGCCTGGAGTGGATATAAAAATTGAAACGATTATTCATATCTGGAAATCTACATCTGAAACATATGACATTTGAATCTGGATGTGCAAACAACTGGAAAAGGGATGTTGATAAGTAAAGAGCCTATAAGCATGTAAGCAAATAAACTGCAAGATTTAATGGCTGAGCCCAGGCACATTCAGATCAGCAGCAAGATTAACCCTTTACATTAAGTAATTAATATTTTATTTCTGAGCAATCTCTTAGATTCCCCCTGAGTGAATTTCTTATGCCTTTTAAAACATTTCCTAGAAGATACAACGGGAAGTTATAGGTTAGACATAGGAATATCTGCATGAGAGACCACCATACTGGACTGTATGATCTAAAAGGTCCTTCTGACCCTGAATGTAATGAGTTTGTAAAAAGGGTGTATTTTGCTTCAACAAACAGTAATAGCCAAAGTATTTTTGTCAAAAGCACACTAAAAATACAATTAGGCTTAGTTTTCATCTGTGAAAGAATTCATTTCAATTAAGCATGCTCATTTGATATGCTGACATGAGTACAGTCTAACAGGTGCTCCTACAATTAACAGCACATACTGAATGAAAGACGAAAAAATTTGGAGAGGTATTACCTTCTATTGCAATTTTCACAGATCTTAGGCATCTAAAATAACCATTTTAGTTAAAATTGCACAATATTCTTATTTTAATTTACTTGTAAGTGTACTCATGGGATTGTTCTCTTTATCTAGCTCATGCATTGACATTGCTGAGGTTTATACATGTTGCTTCCCTTCTGATAAGCTGTTCCTCAAGTTGATGGGGGAAAGCAAATGAGGATAGAAAGCTATATTACTCTTGAACATGATACATGATATTTCAATCTTCACTGCATACTAAATGCTTTTAAACTATATAAGGTTTAGATATTCTGGTTTGTTTTTTTCTTAAACTTAGTGTTATTTCTCTCCTCTCTATAAGTTTCTTTTGCTAAAATGAGAGAGAAGTGATGTAAATATGTCTATAAATGCATCTACATACAAAGACTCTTGGGAACTCAGTTAAAATCGATCAGTATTTGAGCAAATCTCATCAACACATAGCAGGAGAAGCGAAAACGCAACATAAGGAGTAAAACCAGTTTCCTCTTACTGCTTTGCAGGGATTGGATGAACTTTATATTTCCCAACAACTGGGCAAAAACATCAAATAGTCGTATCAGAATACAAGTACTCAAGGGATTCAAAGGAACAAAACACACTTGTCATTAGTTAACCACAGGACTAGCTGTGTAGGACAAAAAAAAAAAAAAAGCTGTTTTGAGAAGAGACTGAAAGACCCAGAGGAAAACATGTTAAGTAGATAGAACTGCAAGAGCTTGAGAAGACTCCACAGTCTAAGAATGGTCAACCATGATATTCTTGCTCAGCAGAAATACATCTGTATGCATTCTGTTATTTCATTTCTTCTTCCCTCCCAGCCCCAAAATGGTGAATGAATTTTAAACCTTTGTAAGGTCTACCTTTCAATTCAGATACCAAACTCAGACATAAACCATAACATAAATGCTGATGTAAACCAAACCTGGACTGCCCATGTGATACTGAGACTTTTGGAACCAGTATTAGTCACAGGATATAAGTGTTCACATCACAACATTTCTAGTACTGGGAAGGGGGCAACACTGTGGATCTGGAGATTAAGGGGATGCCTAGAGATACTGATGCCTAAAATTGGGTACCTGAAACAGATACTGAGCAAAGTTAAGTGAATAAAAGGTAGGAATTTATTGAAGGCCTTCAACAGGTACACCTCTGGGTAATGCAGAGCCTGGCCGAGGCCAGGCTGGACCCAAGATGGACCCCGATCATGAGTTTCCCCCCCCAGATATAGGTTTGATACATTTGCATATCAGAAGTTAATTGTCCAATTACAGTTCCAGGTAATGAAGTAATGTTCCCCCATTCACCCCTTCCCAATTCATTTTTGTTTATACCTAGGCCTAGGATGGTGACCTTGGTTCCCAGGCCTAGAAGGAATTGTTTTGTCTAACCAGAATGTGAAGAGAGCTTGCTTAGCACATAATATGGGGTCCAGAATTACACACTAGTACAGTGCAGGATTAGAAAAATCCAAAAGCTAATACTTAAGGCAAAGCTAGAGACAGTACTTGAATTCTATTCTGACACACAACTTGGGCACTCATGAAGATGCTTAAAATAAAAAAATGCAGAAGCTTGTGAAGGGTCTTGCAAAGAAAAGCTTTGCCAGTATTACAAGCAAAAAAGAATCTAGTTATCTTTAATAATGTATAAAGAAATGTGAAATTTGTACAAAATTTATCTTGCTACTGAGCTCCAAATGTTGTGTTAAGATCAAGTTTCTGTGTTAAGACTAAATCTAATGAAAAATTCATTTTAATACTTTTGTCTATATTAAAGAACCTTTCTCACTCTACAATCAGCTCTAAAATCACAGTAATACTTCTTCTCCCTAGCACCATTTTGATACCAATGTATTATTCTATGTAACAACTCTAAGTTTGCATACAGATGTCCATGATGGGTGCTGCAATGCATTATTCTCTTCTTTTTCATTTACTGCTTTGGAAACGGGGATTAATATATTCTGATAACTCATCTCTCTAAAGCCATTATAAGCAACAGAATTTGGCACATGTTCTGGACTCCAAGACAAATTAGATTTTTTTTATTTTTACAACCTTTCAAAGTTACACCTTACAAAAGGGGCAAAGGGACTTCCTTACAGTATACACAGGCCCAGATATGGTAGCATTAACTGCCAAACATTGAGGAATCAAATCTTTGCTCTGATTCTAATTCAAAGTTACTCTTTTTACTTCAATTGATTCATTCCAGTATGGCTAAGACAGAGTCGGTCCCAAAGAAAAGATTATCAGGTTGGATAGTCATAACATTTAATGAACACCCTTTTAACCCACATTTAGTAAATATGCTTTATCATTCCTTTCTTGCTTTCATTGGTTATTTGAATTCAATAGTAAGTTGCCCAGCAACTGTCAATAATATCTTTCTTCTAGATTATTTTAGAGTGCTAGTTTATGGTAAAGTTTATGGACAATTGCCAATTACACTGAGTAACAAGAGAGTTATTCTGCTGAGATAATCATTACATACTGCAATTGCTATTACAACTGGTGAAATAACAGTGGCCCTGGGATTTGAATGACAGTTTTTAGTATATTTCACTAGACTCAACTGGAAATGAATGTTCTTAAGACCTTAGAGTTACTATGTTTTTGATAACAGAAAATACCTCTTATGTCAAAGAACAGCCATGGTAACATAGATATGATAATATCTAAATTCAATGTATAATGACCAGGTTGATCTTGAAGCTGGTAATGCCCTCCCTCTGCAGACAAAATGGTAGGGAGGCGGGGACAGAGGGAGGGAGGGAGGGAGGAAGAGAGAGAGAGAGGAAAGAAGAGACAAGCCGTGGACTCAGCTCTCAACTGTTGTTACTGTCTCTTAGCGAAAGCAGAACTAACTGAGCTTCCTTTGTGTACTTTTGGTCTGAAAACAAGTACATCCCTCTAAATCAAAGGCAGATGATCTTACCGGACTTTAAACTGAAACAGCAGAGGAACAGCCCCATCCGCAGGCAGCATTATTGTTAGCTGGCACAGGACTACATGTTGCACTACCCCTCAGCTCAGGCAGGAGATAGCTTTTGCAGCCCTTTTTTTCTGTGTTGCTGGAAGTCCTGTGAGACTCAGGGACATAATGGAGAAGTCATGGTGATCTGGGCCTTTAAACATTTTACCTGAGCAAAAGGACAGTGATTCCCCACACCAGCATGGGCTCCAGATGCAGCCTGACCTTTCCATACAGTAATCTCTGCACAATTTATTGGTGAGGAAACGGCTGTGTCCCACCAGTTTGAGTTCTGCTCTGATATATAATCTGGAACATGAGCAGTAAGAAACCCAAACCCCCTAAAATACATTATTTCAATAAGCATCATTTGCTTGAGTTTATGATGTCTTTCTTTCTCTGATATTTAGTTGACCACAAGCAAGAAACAGCATGTGAATAAATTTTATCCCAATGGGGTGCATACTGAATATGTTACCAGAGCTGTTAGGCAAAATTATATAACTGGAAAACATAGACATAGTGTATGGCAAGCTACCCTTCCTCAGGCAACCTCCTACAGCCAAAGCTTGTTAGTTCTTGTTGATTGGCTTTGGAAAGATACTTTTCCCCAGCTTTTTCCTTTATCTTCAACTATAACCAAGCTGCTAAGACCAAACTACTAATATCACATTATTAATGCAGTAATACACACACTTTATCCAGTTAATATCTGATTTTGAATTGTTAAAGAAGAATATTATTGCAGAATTTTTAAATTTAGTTAGTAGCTGAAGATACCAAAATGGTTTTAAAAGGAAACAGAAGTTTTCAGCGCATTTTAAACATTTTCTCAGCCTACATGAAGGGAAAAGAAAGACCAGAAGGAAAGTGACAGCAAAACTGAATACACACAACTCATCAAAACCCGGAACACAAGACCAAAGTTTAGGTGATTAAATGCTAATTAGACAATTAAAATAATTTTAGATATAAACAACAGATTGCATTACTGGGAGCAGCTAAGAAGATTTTGGTTCATCAGCAGTTCCAGAGCTATGACTAGAAAACAAAAAAACCCAGAGGCAGTAATAGCTGGGATAGAAACCATCCTTCTGCAACAAATCTGAGAAATAGGACAAAGAAGGGCAGGAAATACTCTGATCTGCATTTTTGTTTTTGTTCCAGTCTCAGTACTTTTAAACCCTGGAGTCAGCAGCTGCCTCCCAATGAAACTCTTGCACCTCAAAAGAGCATCATGAAGCTGGCCTTGTTCCGCACATTAAGATGGAGGATGGACATGGGGAGAGAGGCATGTTGAGGGATAGGAAAAGACCTGGCAAAGAAGAGAAGAGTTGATGTTTACTATATTCCTTTCTACAGAGTTTTAGATGTCATAATAAGGGATAAGATTTGAAAAAAAATCTACAAAGGTTTTTGGACCATGAACAATCAGAGGCTTATTCAATTTTGTAACAGAATGCTTAAATTCAACTCTAAATCCTCTTCAGTACCTTTTCCAGTTCTCATCTGTCTTATTTTGGCTTCCCAGGCACTTACTGAGGATGCAAGCAAATGGTGCATGCATGTCTAATGAGCCTAGTGAGTTTCCTGAAGCAAAGAAAGGATTTTGGAGGCAGGAATACGGAGGAACAAGGGAGAAGTCTGAATACTAAATAATTAAGAAATGGAATAGGAAGGGCAGGGTAGATTATGAAAAGAAGAGAAATTCCTACAGACCTCTTAATCCTACAGTGCTGTGTATCTGCAGCAAACATCAGCAGCACCATACAAAGTCTTGGATGTATATTTGTACTTATTACAGTAAAGTAAACCTGATGTTATATGTATATATCCTGTTATATGTATCACTTCTATTTCCACTCTCCATTTTTCTGCCAGTATCACAAGATAATTATTTTTTTCTGACTTTGTTATATTTATAGATTGATATATCACTGGGGTTTTTATACCCATATTGTCCTAAACAATCTTCTAAATCACTGTCCCTGGAGACGTGTGGTGCTTCATGACATGATTTAG
Source organism: Amblyornis subalaris (assembly GCA_018881555.1). Classification (NCBI taxonomy): domain Eukaryota; kingdom Metazoa; phylum Chordata; class Aves; order Passeriformes; family Ptilonorhynchidae; genus Amblyornis; species Amblyornis subalaris. The sequence goes on along the minus strand of JACAXG010000001.1, from coordinate 33,158,071 downwards.
TGATGGACTTGGTAGTGCTGGGTTTGTGGTTGGACTTGATCATCTTAGAGGTCTTTTTCAACCAAAACCATTGTATAATTCTATGATTTTCTGTCAGTAGAAAACTTGTGTATCAGTCAGAATGATCTCTACTCAAAATATGAGAGGCTTCTCCTCATATTTGTAGTCTGAGACTAGCTCGGTTGGTCAGAGCCTGGTGTTAATAGTGCCAAGGTCATGGGTTTGAACCCTGCATGGGACATTCACTTAACAGCTGGACTCGATGATCCTTCTGAGTCCCTTCCAACTCAGACTGTTCTGTGATTCTCTAAGTATTATGAAACTGTAGTTGTGAGGCAAATAGTGTCCTATCACTACAGGCCCTTTTGAAAAGTTTGGGTCTCTTGTAGGCCCCCTTCAGGTACTGGAAGGTCCAATAAAGTGTCTGTGGAGTCCCTTTCTCCAAGCTGAACAGCACCAACTCTCTCAGCCTGTCTTCTCTACGAAAAAAAGAGGCATAATTTGCAAAACAGATTAGATGTTTACAGTTCTTTTTATTAAAAGCAAATTCTTCAACTTGAAGGACTGCTGAAAAGATCACCAGATGGTGTTTTGTTCAACCAGGCTGGATTTGGCTAATAGCCAAAATGGCTAGCAGTTTACAGTGAGGTTCTTAAATTCGTATCTTCTGTTATTGGCAGAGCATATCAATGTCACCTCAGCTGATTGGACAGCCACTTGGAATACATGTCTGTCATGTTAGCGTGCACAGTATCTGTACCTAAAATACATAGTGTTCTCTCAAAGTTCAGGGAATGAGAAACTTACAAAAACAATGAGCAGTGATATTTTTGACAGAAATTGACAGGCAAACAGAGACTGCAAAGCTTCCTGTTGTGCCCCAAAGGCCAGCTCACTTAATCTTTGCAGTGCTCTGAGCTTTTGCCTTCAGAAAAGCCTAAAAGAAGGTAGAAGGTAGCTGTACCTAGAAACCCTACTGTGTCCAAGAAGGAAATTACTCATGCTGCATACTGTAGGACTTCAAACATATGGTGTGACCTTCTGAAGAGAATTATGAAGCAATAGCTGAGAATTCAACAAATAAACTACGAAACTTCCTATAGAAACTGTGCCTTTGATCATGTAGGGACAGAGAAATACTAGGATGAAGAAATTATAAAATATAACTTACAGACTTGACAACACAGTCTGTGTGCATTCAGCCTCATGCCTTCCTTTTTTTGATGACAGAAATTATCTTTCTCCTTTTAGCTCAGAAGAACCAAACCGGACAGAATAGAAATGGAACTTTATTCCTTCCTTCAATTCAATTTAAAAGTCAATTAAGTTCAAAGCAATAGATTCAAGATTCCCCCATGGAAATCATTTTAAGGCAGGGATGGCAGTGTTGAGTGAATTTGTAGCACAGGAGAGATCAATAACTGAATGAGGTGACAATCTGTGAATGCAACACCAATAAAAAAATAAAAAAGGAAAGATGAAACTAAATTCGGTGGTACTTGGAGGAGTAGAAAGACAGATCTTCAGGAAGCTGTATGCAGACGCACTCATACTAAGCCACATGATTTTCCCTGGAGCGAAAAGCATTCCCATGCGTTAACCACTGTCACACTGAGAAACTCTGTACACACAGATATGACAGCAAAGTAGGACCGGATGTGGCAGGCCAAGAAATGTGAAAGCTATCATTAGTGTCTCCGCTATGCAGTGGTGCAAACATAATTAAAGCTTAGGTAGTCATACTGATAATAAGTCTGTCATCCATTTCTCCCTTAACTTTTGACTTTGTTGGCCAATTTTATGTATGTTTGATATCAGGATAGACCTTTAAAAGTCCTTGCAAGCATCAGGGGAAAAACAAAAGATACGAAAAATGGGTAGGCAAGCAGATGCCCCAAAGGAAGGAACAAGTTGTAGCCTAAACTCAACAAAAATTATTTGACAATATAGAATCTTCATGCAAAATAGAAAGACCAAACTTGTCTTTTTAAGTTCTTCCGGTTGTAAACTATTTATATGCTAAATTTAGATTACATAAAATATCTTCCATTTAGTATGTTAAAACATGCAGACACCTACACCACCTTAAAAAATTAGCAGTCACAAAATCTTTGGAAACATGCTTTTCTTACAACTACAGCTACTGTGCTATTTTACACTTTTAATGAATGACTAGTTGTGTTCAATATATCCTAAAAGAACCATATGTAATATGCATCTAACTGAAGAAATAATACAGACATGCTTGCAGATGGTAAACACCTTCAGATTTATGGGTACTATGTTGCATTTTTGCTCATATACGTCACATGTCTTTACTCCTCACATTAATTATGAGCTTGTTGTAAAAGGACAAAAACAGTACATGGGATGACAATAAACTTCACAGCCAATGTTTAATCGTATCATAAAACCAAACATGTAAAAAAGTTGAAGAATTTTCATAATAAATCTTTGAATTATAGTTCTGAATCTTAGTTTAATTAACATAATTAAATCTAGTAGCTGCTTTTAGAAATACTATACTTCAGCTGAAAGAGAAGCTTAATCTAAGGTTTAGAAATACTGCAGATAGTACTACATCTGCACTAAAACCAAATGACAGCAAAAATGCATCCCATTTCAGAAGTATCATTGGCTTGTGTTTCTGGCCAAATTCCAGTTTCAGGTTTATGCTCTTTTTATATGTCTTTCAATATACAAAAAAACCTTAAAGGCATACGTGTCATTCAGACCTATACCTGAGGTATGTCTTCTCCTGTCTCTCTGTGCAGGCATAAATTACATCTGCTGTGTGGGTCTTTTCCCCTTGTTTACCTAGGACAGATATTTGATAGATTAAAATAATCTGTTCAGCACAAAATCCACATATATGTACATACACTTGACTTTAGACTGAACTTCATACCTTTCTTTCCTTACCAGAAAGAACAACTACATGATGTGTTCTCCCTGTTCCATAACGTTCCCTTTTCTGAGACTTGTGCCATGGCACACTTTGTACTACAACTGCAACATCTCTTCTCGTGCTAGGCTGGCTTCCCACTTTGCAAGTTCAGGAAGCCCCTGCTGCACCATGGCAGTGTATGGAAACATGACACTTCTCATGTGAAAACTAATTCAACAGTCCCACACATGGAATATGTCATAAATAATCACGAGATTAGAGGCCTTTTACGATTAAGAATCCCAGACTTAGCAGAGCTTTGGTGACTTTAGCTTTACATACTTCCTGTGTTATTATCTTCATTTTTATATTTTTTTCCAGAATGGGGGGTATTATCTACATTTAAATTTAATGTTTTTAACAGGTTAAAGAGAATTTTTAAAAATTATCAATTTGGCCATAATAATATAATAAATATGTGTTATGGCTGTATTACAAAGCAGAGGTCATGCCTTTGATCCCACACAACACAACAGTACTTTCTAATGCAATGGATACTATTTAATGCATGTTAAGTACTACCATCTTGCAAAAGAGTCAAACCCAGTAATTTTTGTCTTCTGTTATTGTCACGAGTGGTGCAAACTCTGTAGTTCATTTGCTTAAACAATGTGAATTTAAGACATTGAATTTCTTCTAATAAGTCGTATATGATTGTATATTCATCAGGATAGCCAACTTTTTTTTTTTTGCAGAAAAACAGATAAATCATAAAATTAACTATGCCATATCAGGATGGGCACTTCTGCCATATCACTTTGTTTGTGTCCTCTAGTTTTGTGATTCCTTTCTTTACACAACACCAAAGAACCTAAAATTCCCAAGTCACCAGCGTAGTGGTGCAGCCAGAAGACTCCTGAATGAAAAGTTGCCATCCGTGCTTGATTCCTTCTCGGCTAAGTAGATTTCACATTGAATAGTCTACGAGCACTTACTAATCAGCTATGGCAGAGGGTGCATGATTACTCAAGTGCATGCCTCTGGACCAAGGATACCATGAAACTGCTCTATGCAATAATTAATCCATGTAAAAATAACCAGTGCAAAGTTAATTAAAGTGCATGTTTTCAATATGCATTCAGTCACAATTATACGTAACAGTGCATTTTCTTGTCCTCTTGAAATATTATATGCTCTTGTTTGGGAGCTATATCTTTATTAAGGGTGTGGAAGCATATTGTACAATGGCTTCTCCGAGTACACATTCCGGATTTGACTGCCATCAGTAACCAATGAACTTGTGTAGCAAAACTGTACAAGAGTACATCAGGACTTTGAGCTGGGGATGAGAACACTGCACAGTGTGCCATGATCCACATGAAACAGATTGTCCAGTGCTGCAGCAGGGGTTCCCAGCATCAGATGAGATGTAAGATTGCTATCACCTTTTCTATAGTTTCCATCATTTACTTAATAAACTAGTTTATCAGTTTAGAGTGACAGTGCTTTTCTTAGTGAGATCCTAAAAGGAGTGACACCTGCTCAGTACAAAATAATCAGAAATAAGTGTTAAATAAAACAAATACATGTATAGAAAGGTCACGATCAGATGTGAAAGCAACCTGATTTTTTTGTTTTGTGACTTAAAGTCTTTATTTCAAAAAATTACATAAACAAAAGGAAGTTATCTTTTATATTTGGTTTCCTGGATGTGTAACTGGGTTATTTTTTGGGTTCTACCCTAGCTAACATATATTTAACTGCTGTTGTTTTTTAACTGTGGAACTTCAAATAGATACTAAATATTGAATTCTTATATAGAACCCACCTGAAACTGAACTAGTAGGAGGCCCCAGTCAAGTTTTTGCACTAACTGAGCTAGCCTCTCCAAAGATTTACAGCCAGCTTTGGAAAACATACCTGGATTGTTCTGAATTTCACTTCTACTATCTTTGATTGCATCAGTTGTTTTTTTTTTTTAAACAGCATATACTTTCAGAAGTTTAAAAAGAAAAACCCAAAACAAAGGTGGAGAACATAGTTAGGAACATCATACAAAACACTGGACTAATTTTGAATTAGGTTTTTTTCGTGCCTTGTATACCACTACCAGAAAGGATTTCACAGGCATAGATTAGAACAGAAATGAGTCAACCATAAGCCTCTACCTTAGGATGTCAGATACTTGTCTGTAATCTGAACTTTGAACCATGCTTTGAACTCTGCTAATCCTTACTCACATTTGCATAAGCTGCAATTTACTTTAAACATGCCATTTAATACATCCTACAAACTTTCCACCATTGCTGTGCTTTGTAAATAAAACCAGTACACCATTTATGCTAATCACAAAAAGAAGGCTAATATATTTTATTTTCCCATTAATGACTGCATTCTTTAGTCAAATAAGCCATATCCTGCTTCCACTTCAGTTAACACATTTTTTTCTTGATTAGAAAGATGTGCCAGATGTTTCCAAAGACTTAAAAGAACATTTATTCAGGCTACCCCTCTACCTGCAATAGTGCAAGCTCTTTCTTACTACACTAGTCTAAAACGTACATAAGATGAAGAAAACACACTTTGCAATTTCTCAGCTACTACAACACTGCCATTAGCAACTTAATGGGTCAAAATAGGTGGTAGTCCCTTCTGTCTTAATGTAAATACATGGACAAAGGCTAACTCAGCCATATACTCTGCAGTGTAACTCAGCCACATTAACAGTTATTCATGTGTCAATCAGGTGGTTATGGCATGGCTGAACTCAAAGCCGTGTCACAGCCTCACGGAAGAGGCAAAGCAGAACACAGCCATTCTAAAGACAAGAGGTCAGCGGGAAAAGGAGAAGAGAGGAGTCAAAATACAAGTCCTGGGGAACCATATCTGTTCCTGCCTGCTGGTCCTGAATGCAGAACCATGACTGGGGTATGTTTCCCCGTGTTCGTCAAACAATATCTACTGCTCCCACAGCTCTCAACAAGAAAGTTAACTTTCCAAGGCTCTGGCAGAGACAAAGAAAGCAAGGCTGTTTTGCTACCCTAGGTACCTGCTCATGTCAGTCATTCTGGCAGATGGCTCTGGTCAGACTATTGTATCTACCAAACTGGACACAAAGATTATCACCACTCACTCTAGAGCTGTGGACTTGTATTGAATCACCAGCTGCACGTGACTGACATGCATAGCTGGACTTCAGATTTAAAATGGCTTAGATTTCCTTTTTACTTGTTTCCCATGAAGAATATAAGAACCCCCCCGACTATCATAAAATGGCTGCAAGTAGACCCATTATTAAATTTATGCATCACTATAATAATAAAATTGAACAAAAGTAGATAATACAACAATAGTATCAACCCTATAAGCTCGCTCTATCACTGCTAAAAAGCCGCAGTGTCTGGCATCTGCTTCACCTTCTGGTTGTCACATATTAAAGAGAATCTGCAGATACATGTGAAGGGTTAAAAGAGAAACTGTCCTTGCATGCACAGCATGCACCACCACATATCTTTATATTCCAGTCTACAGCAGGGACAAAGGAAAGCAGTTATTCTTAAACCATAAGTAATAGTTATGAAGTAGGATGCGGAGTGATTAATCAAACTTGCCACAGCTCTCTAAGATTTGGGCCTATACTCAAAAGAAATCTCCATCTGTCTCACTCTAACCTTTCCCATGCATACAGAATGATCTAGGTAGAGTTGTAGCTGCAGTCTCCAGGCACAAGGCTGAGTTTAAACCTATAAGAAAACACTTTAATGAAATTTGCCAAGTACTACCAAAACTATTTTGCAGACAGGAAGTGTATGTGATTTTGCTTTAGCTGAGTTTGCAGCTTTTCAATGTGTTCTCACAAATGTTCAAGCAGGTGAATATGGACTGCTGACTAGTCAATAAATGCTTATCCTGAATCATGCTGGATAATGGATTTAAAATTTTATTTATCTTTGAAGGTTACTGATTCTAGTTTAGACCTCAAGAAGGACTTAAGAGGGTTTTTTCCTCACTCTGTCCATTAGGTCTAATTAAAAAAGCTACCACTTAGAATATTGCCTAACCAGTGATTTTATGTAAATATTTCCAGAAATCAGATTTGTCCAAAGAAAGAACAAAAAGATTAAAATATTGCCTTAATTTTCAAGCAACATTTTATTTTCTGATATCGTGACAGTTTTAAAATTTACATTCAGCCCACATTCAGAATTTACAAGCAGAAAGTATTTAGATAGGTGATTTTAAGCCATTATGTGTGGTTGTATTTTGCAAGCTATTTTGCAGGTAAGTCTGCAAAATGAACTAACATATCAGAAATTTATTTAGAGCTGCCCAGTTCTACAAGACTTAAAGGACAGATGATTCCTCGAAGTTGTGGCTCTGGGCCTGTATCACACTCTTAAATGCAATTTTAAAAAAGTTAGCAAGTCTCTAAATTTTCTGGTATTGAGGAAAAGCTGGAAAATTACCTGTTTAGCCTTTCATGAGAAATAAAAGAAATAACACAAAATAAAACTTTTTTCCCCCCAGTTTTCCTAAACTGCAAAATGGCCTCATGACTTTCAGCAGGATGACAGGCGATCATCTGGTGAGATACCAAGCCGGCAAGTAGAGCTTCTGGCCAGCTGGCGAAGAACAGGGCTGGCTTCTGCCCAGCTTGCCCGCTGCCCTGCTCCTGACTTCCTGACAGCTTCCACCATTCTCCCCCTGGCCAAATGCCTTATCCTGTTGCTGGCTGCTTGATTTGCTGCTATACTGAGCTCTGTCTGTCGGGCTGGCTGGTAGGAAGGCTTGAGCTTGCTCTCCAGCTCCCCAGATGCACAGGCACCCATCTGGTGTTCGGGGTCTCCAACAGCGAGATGGGCCAAAATGGACCATTAGCCTTTGCCAGAGATTCCAGGCTGCTGACATTTAATTCCAATGTAAAACAAACCAAAGACTCCACAACTCAGGAGTTGCCTATAAAACGGCAATTCCCTGTTTCCTCTCATCGGCTCTGACTGAAGACTAAATAGCACAGAAACAGACTGCAGTGCTTTTCCATTTTCAGTAGTATCCTAGTCCATGCAAAGTTCAGGAAGACCTTCTTCAGAATAAGATAACACTAGATTGAAATACAGGTGTAAGAAAATTATTATGAAGGTCCATATTCTACACCTCTTTATGGGGAGGCAATGTGCAAAACACGTTAAACAATAATAAATAACCTGGGAGTGTACTCTCCTGCTTCAATGAAAAGAAAAAAAAGAAATAAAATTAAAGCTCCAAAGATCAGACTAAACCTGCATGGAAAGAGAATGCAATATAAAAAGGGGTTCTGATGTTTGTGTAGAAAGTCTTTCTTCAAACTGAGTCTGCAGAATCTTACCTGATTATTAAAGGCATTCAAAACCAGCTGTCTGTGGTCTCAGTCAATATATATGTACACACATATATATACACATTATGTATATGATTTTTTTAAAAAAACCCTCACCATAAGGTGACAATTCTACTGACTGACCTGTCTGGGTTGCCCTCTACAATAGTGAAGATATCCAACCATACTAGTAAGTGTGTGTATTTAATATTGCATCATGCATGACTCCTTCCAGGGGGGAAAAAAAAAAGAAAAAGTAGAATAGAATGTAGACTAGAATATAGTAGAAGTTTTGTGTTTCTGCACCACGGCATTTTTAATCATTAGGAAACACCCCTTGCAAGCAGTAGGTCTTATGTTCTTTTTCCCTGAACCCCCTGCCGCTGCCACCACCTGCAAAAAGCAGTGGTGACAGTTTGTGGAAGAAACTGAAACGATTTTCACTGACAACAAGCAAAACCCAAAGAACTCACATGCACCAAGCCATCCTATTTCAATTTAGTGGTACCATCTTAAGGAAATTAATTATTTCCTTCAATGCAACAAAGAGGATACTACTTAGGGAAAAGAAAGATCATGAAAGCAACTCACAAAGGCCAGGAGAAAATGCAAGGCTTCAATCAGCCGGCAGAGAAGATCTATAACTTTTTATTTATGGTTTCAGCTGTGTTAAAATCTCTATTCCCTCTCCCTTCTCTCTGTATTGCAGCACAGAAACACAGATTTTTGGAGATTCTGGGATTGGTTTACTTATTTCAGTACTCATAACCCATACTACCAGTGAATATTTTCAGGAAAGTTACACAATCCTTTTCTTAGGCATTAAATAATATTACTGTTTATTCAAAAGCCTAGATTAAACTGGATCCACAAAACTGAAACATTATTAGCTCTGACTCCAATAAAAACTATGAGGAATGGTACAGCTTTATTAGTCATATTCTTCCTTGGATGAGTTTAGAAATTGTTAAGAACATGAAAAGTACAGATGAAACCTTCATATGTTACATTCTCCCTTTTAGCAAAACCACCACAGGTTTATTTCATTATTGACTCTGAACATTTTAGTGAGAAATGGTTGGGGCTGACCCAATTCCTTATGGGCCTTCCCACAGGTCAGCCCTAGGGAAAGGAAAAAGGAGAAAGGATGAAGGAGGCTGCCAGGGAAAAGATTTTTCGTGTTCAGATCTTATTTCCATCATGCACAGGATTGGATAAGACAGAATTGGATGAGAAATAATCATGCAATGTCACCCTCTACATTTATTAAGCAACACTATGAAATAAGTATCAAGGCATATTCCTGTTTACTAGGCTGTGGAATATGGAGCAATTCTGTCATGGAGAAAACCCTCATTTATTCTAAACAAAGACAACATATTTTTAATAGATTAAGTAAATTTTAACTCTAGAAAATATGCAATACAAAATTATCAAGGTAAACATTGGGTATTTTGAGATACGTGAATAATACGTAACAGTACTCAGCTAAGCTCATCTCTTCATATTGCCTTGGAAATCTGCTATATGAGCTATCGGCTGTCTTATTAGCTGGAAATGGGTGTATGGCACAACTTTCCATTTTTAGGTGAAACTGACATTCCAATGCATAACAACGTTGCATAGTGTAACAGTCTGCCATGCTGAAATGATAAAATGCCAGCTCTCCGATGCAGAATTGAAGAAGGAAAAAATTATGTTGAGCTAGAAAAAATGTTGTGGGATTATAGAGCAGATGTCCTCTTTTCCTCTCCTCCCCACTTCCCTCCTCCCTAAAAGAGAAATGATTTTTATTCTGAAGATATTCAGCAGTGCCATCAGGTACGTTATTACAGGCACCTGAGAGATTCTTGTGCAGTTGTTTCTGGTAAGGAATGAAATACTTTCTTGATGTATTGAAATTTTTAACCTGTTCTGGGCATTCTTTTATTCCTGCCTTTTAATCTAGCATCTCCCCTATCTTCCAACCACAGAACGATTTTCAAACACCCATTTTTCTTGCTAGATCAACACATGCACTGACACTGACAGTTTGCGGATATTTCTTCTAAACTTCATGAGCCAGCTAGACCACTTTCCATGGCAATATGAATTAAAAAACAAAAAGTTTGCGAATTAGTGTGTTGAACAGAATTTAGAAGGCAAGACAAAAGCCCAGTGTGAATTCAGGCTAATATTATAATAAAAAAACAAGGAGGAGGACAATATTAATGGTAGATTCACAGTGAAATTTTCCAGATTTTTTTTTTAACTTCCTTTAAGCTTTGGTTAACATCTATTATCTTCAGCAGTGTAGGATTAGGACCAGCACACATTAGCAGTCTTGACTCCCCATGCAAGGAACTAGTGAAAGATACCAGTACATGGCAGATAGCCAATATTTACAGAATGGATTACTTTCATGTTCAATGTAAAAATCTCATTTTTTGTCCAGCTTTGGAAAATGCATTTTATAGTTCTGGAAGTTATTTATTTGTTCAAAGACAGGACTAAAACAACAACACTGCATTAAATTTCTGCAAAGTCATATATATTTCCACTTTTTCCTTGGGGCAAAAAAACCACAACACCTTTCTAAATTTGAGGCACACTCTTCACAAAGAATGTTTTATACACCAAACAGCTGTCCCAGCACTTTCTCACAGCAAAACTGCAGTGCCATTGACGATTAAGCTCTCAAAGAAAAATAGTTTAGAGCAGAGGGGTATGTGTACAGATTCCTTCCTTCCATGTTCCTGTAGTTGCAAACAAGGAATTAATTGGAGCTTGTCCAAACCAGGCTGAGGTAAAAACATGAGGTCTTGCATGTTTTGTGGATCCATGGAATTGCGTGGCTTGCCCCTTCCGTGGAGTGCTATTGACCCAAAAATACTCTATGAAAGAACCCCAAAAAAATAAAACTGATAATATTTACTTGCTTCAGAGGACTCTGTGACTCAGGTGACAAATACAACACAGATTTTAAGTTTAATGTGCTATCTTTCAAATTTTTGCATCTTATAATCTTTAGACCAGATTGTATTACCAGATGTATGATAGCTGTGTTTCAGTAGAGGTTTAGGTTAGATATTAAGAAAAGATTCTTCACCAGGGAGGTGGTTGGGCACTGGAACAGGCTCCTCAGGGAAGTGGTCACAGCGCCAGCCTGACAGAGCTCAAGAGGTGTTTGGACAATGCTCTTGGGCACATGGTGTGAATCTTGGGATGTCCTATGTAGGGCCAGGAGTTGAATTTCAAGGACCCTAGTGGGTCCCTTCCAACTCAGGATATTCTATGATTCTGTGTGTATGAGGTCTGCAAGAGGGGAAAAAATAGGGGAAAGCCTGCTCCACAATGAGCACATTTCTTCAATTTACCATTATTCTAAACAGTCAGAGTTCTAGTTTTTGCTAATGTATTTTGGAAAAACTTGAATCATTAACTGATTTTCCAAATTGTTTTCAATTCTTTTGACATATTTCGTTCAGATGGGTTAGTCACCTTCCAGAAAGAATCATTTCAATTTCTGAAGCCATGAGAAATTTTAAGAAAAATATGTATTTTTAAATATACATGTATGCATATATCTACACATAGATATATATTTATATATATAAAAAGAAAAAATACAAGAGCTACATGAGAATGAGAGATTTTCGTTTTAACCACATTTGTTACTATTAGCCCAAAGCAATTCAGACAGTTTTCCTGTTTTATTTTTGTTGCATTTTAGAAGTATAAGCTAGATTTGAAATTGCAGAATTTTCCAAAAAATAGAAAATCCCGTTCCGTTCTGTTATAAATCATTATCTTACTGTATTGTTTTGTGCCTTTGTGATCAACAGTAACTCATTCACTGTTCTTGCCTTGCTTATTACACATTGTGTTGGCCCATTTGCAACTAAAATTCCATTCGCAGGACACAAGGTATCGTACTCTCAACCCAAATCCATAATCTGAAGGAAGGCCAGAGGAAAACGATTTTGGGGTGTTGGTTTACAAGAAGCTCAACATGACTCAGCAATGCGCACTCCCAGCCCAGAAGGCCAGTCATGTCCGGGGTTGCATCCAAAGCAGGGTGGCCAGCTGGGCAAGGGAGGGGATTCTGCCCCTCTGTTCCACTGGTGAGAATACCCCACCCGGAACACTGCATCCAGCTCTGGGGTCCCCAGCACAGGAAGGATATCAACCTGTCGGAGCAAGTCTGGAGAAGGTAGCAAAAATGATCAGAGGGATGGAGCACTTCTGGAGTTGGACTGTTCAGATTGAAGAGGAGAAGGCTCCCAGGAGAATTTATTGCAGCCTTCCAGTACCTGAAAGGGCTGCTAGAAGGATAGAGAGGGATTTTTCACAAGCGCCTGTAGTGACAGGGCAAAGGGATTTGCTTTAATCTGGGAGTCAATTTAGATTAGATATTAGGAAGAAATTCTTTACTGTGAGGGTGGTGAGGCACTGGATCAGATTGCCCAGAGAAGCTGTGGATGCCCCATCCTGTGTTCAAGGCTAGGTTGAATGGGTCTTTGAGCAGCCTGGTGTAGTGGAAGGTGTCTGTGCTCATGGCAGGCGGATTGGAAGCAGATGATCCTTCAGGTCCCTTCCAACCCAAACCATTCTATGATTTTTAAATTAAGACACCAATCATTATCACTTTTTTACACAAATATCATCCAAAAATGTACTCACTGCTATTCACATTTCTTAAGGACATTATTATTCAAGTTATTGGCAACTAGACATCCTATTTTTCTAATAAATAAAATAAAACAACAAAGTGCTGCATCTGAGTTCTCACCCATACTACAGTCAAAATGACAATGCACTGCATGACAATACAGGCAATAGTCTCAACATCTTGGAAGCTATAGTTACTTTTTTTCTAGTTTGAGGGAAGATTATCTGACCTGTCACAGCCATTTATATAGTTCATCTGTTCAGAGGTATAATGCTCTGAGAACACGTATGGTAATTTTGTAATTTTCTTTTACATTTTGCCAAGGATTAGCTTATGACATTGTAGAAAATTCTCCTTTTCCTCCTTCCATTCAGATTAATTTTGCATTTTCTTCTTTGTCCTTCCTTCAACAGGCCTTCACTGACATGCTTTGTACAGTAGGAAAATCTAGTGTAGTTAAATTTCAGGAGAAAGGTAATTGAATTCTAATGAGCAAGTGGGATCAATAGAGATCATTTCAGGTGGTAAAACGTAAGACTTCTTCACTTTCAAACTAGCAATGCTGAAGTTAAAATGAACTATTTGAGTTCCAAATTTTTATGAATGCAAGAAAAAAACCTGAATTCATGCTCTTTGGACACCTGTATTACAACAGCTAGCAAGGACCATCATTACCCATGATAATATCATACGCTTATGTACAGATGTTTCCTATACTCCTGTGAAACACAGTATGTGGAACAACATGAGTTCCATTTCCGACAATCTTTATTTCTAGAGTTAAATTATTTTAAATATATTTCTGCAACTACAGAAACATTGTTGAGTATTTAAATGTGTATATACTCAGAGACTCTAGTGCTTTTTCAGTGTTCGGTCTAGGATGTTTAAGACAGACTGCAGAAGGATGCCACATTTAGATAAAACAACTGAGCTTATTTGGAAGTTAATTTCTTTTATAGAAGTGGTGCCTTGTCACGTTTCCCAGCTTTGTCTTCTTCTGCCACACATTTTTATTACTTTGGCCCTTCTTCTGATGCTTCAAATAAGCCAGAAGAAAACTATTTGCTCTCCTCCTCCCACCCACTGAGCTTTCTGTCAGCTTAGTGAGCTAAACTGCCATGCATATTAAGTATTCCAGAAGCATAAAGGAGCTGTTAAAAAAAAACCCAAAAAACTTGCAAAGACAGAAAGACTATTTGCTCAGTTTCAGGAAGCGAAGAGGAGGGTGTAGGGCAGTTTTACCTGTTGTGCAGGTAAGGTTTTACACTGGCTAAGCTTTCCTTGTCTCAGCACCCTACATTCATGCACATAAAAGTTATCCAGATCTTGTCCAAACAAAGACAATGGAAATTGCGACTATTTGATGTATCTAAAATTCAGTCACTTTCACCTGTGGTTTTAGGCAGCTGTGACTAACACCATCTCATCTACACTCCAACTGTTTTAAAGTGCTGATAAAGCAGTCTGGTGCACTGCTTTTCCCTACAACAAAGATTATCATTCTTTCCATCTGTAGAGAAACAGAAAGAGATACATTCAAACAAGCTTTTAAGCAGAATTCATTATGGAACTTGAAATGACCTTTGAAAATCGTTAGTGAACCAGTTATCAACATTTCAAGTTTCATTCCTCTTACCACATCTGGCATATCTTTTTTTTTTGCACAAATAACTTTGCTAATTACCACTAAAAGCATTTACTCTGAGGTGTAAAATGCAATACAGCTGAATAGAAGGCATGTCAGTCAAGTGTGTCTTTTTCCTTCCAACTCTGAGACTCAGACATTTGCAGTATGACCCTATATCCTGAATTTGTCAGTAAAATACACATAAACGAAGAAATGTATTCCTATTAGCATTGATTAAGATGTTTCATAGCAGCTATTATCAATGCACTCTCCCAGATATTAATTTTCCTATGTTACACTGCTCGGACTGGTGATGTTAATTGTTTATATACTAAGGCTGAGAAATACATCAGCCATTGAGAATGGTTGTGCTGGGGCTTCTTAGCTTTATTATAGAGCCTGTAAATCTTCTAACTCTAAATGCACACAATACCAAAGAAATATTTCAGACCAGATCCTCTGCAGCAGTAAATCAATACAGCTCTACTGAAATCAATGGAGCCAGTGTGATTTACAGTAGCTCAAGGTCTGCCCTTTCGATTGCGCCCAGTGATATAAGAGACTCAAGAGGGTTATTACAGTAATATTCAGGAATATATTTTCCAGTAAATTACAGTTCTTTAAAGATAGACCAAGGAAACATGCATAGGCATTGCACTATGACACTGTTGTAGCAAAGGATTAGCAGGGGACGCATGTAGTTCTTCTGCACTCAGACTTTAGCTACCTGTAGGTAGGCACCAAATTAGGCACCAGAAATAACTTAGCTGCTTGTTCCTGTTACAGTCCATCGAGATACTTACAATTAGCCTGTTCTGCCTGCTCATATGAACGTAAAAGAATGCTTGGGGATATCAGTTTCCCCTCATTGCAGGTGAACCCATGCAGATGGTTTACAGCAGATGTGCAACTCCCAATCTGACCAAGGACCTTCCTCTGTCTCTGTCCTCTCCAAAGGCAAAGAAAGACAGCTATGGTCTTTCCTCATCAATCTCTGCAGGCGAGTCTAAAGTTTTGCTCTGATTGCCAGTGCAGGCAGGATGCTTAACTTCAACACTTTTAAGTGCCTGAAGCCAGCAAGTTCAGCCAGCAACTTGAGAAATTTGTATTAACTGTTTGTTGGATAAGCACTAAGACTTAGGAGACTTAGAAATATGTATTATTTCACATTTAAAACCAACGTAAACCTAGAATAGCTTCAGAGTCTAGAAGACCATGTTATGTAATCATACTTGCAGTTGAGTTCAATGATACTTCTCCTTTTGAAGATTTCTTAACTAGGTACCTACTACTTTCAGAATATGCCCTGGCAAATTAAATACACTGATGAATACAATTGCGATGTGGCACTGTAATGTATACTCAAGGCTCTTTTGTTCATGCTTCATATAGCTTTATTCCTCAGAGGCACATAGGAGCCAGACATATTACTGCAGGTACTCTTAGCAATTTTGCCAGATGTTTCTAAGTGACTATATGCCTGTTTTGCTGTCCAGGCCATGTCTTCCTTGTGGCTGATCGAATTACCAGAGGTTATCTTAAAAACTCTCATTTAAAAAGGCTTTAAAATATATGAAATAAAGAGGTATGACATAAAGTGTGCCCACAGTACTGCAAAGTTAATTGTGGTGGTGTTTTTTTGGTTTTGTTTTGGTTTGGGGTTTCTCTCCCTTTAACATTAACATAACTACCCTGAGTTGAAGACATAAACTGAGCAAAATATGAAGAGAAAGATAACATTTTTCCTATAGCTGGAAAAAGAATACAAAGACCCGCTGTAAAGCACAGAAACTCTTTGCTAGAGCTTAACAATGTATGCTATGAAAAAAAAAAAAACCTATAAAGAATCTCTTTATTTGCTGTTGACTAGAAATGGACAACATAAAAATAACAAGGAGAATTAATTTAGAAGACTTTCAGCTCAGGTGAATGCACTGTTTTTGTAAGTCAACACTTAGCCCTCTATAAACTTACAGGTGACTTTGGCTCTTTGTTTCTGTAAACAGTTTGACTGTTTAAAATCTGTAATAAAATAAGGGATTATTTCCTCCTTTGTTAATCAGCCTTTCACATCTCTTACCACACAACATGACAAGATTAGGGATTGGAGAGACAATGTTTAATTACTTTCACAGGCTGTTTAATGTTTGCAAAGGCTGCTTAGAACTGTGGATGAAAAGAGAATAATTATCACTTAATTATATAATCTTTAAGAAAACAAGAACATGTTTCATCTTTGAACCATATGTATGACAGATAACACAATACTCTTGGGCTCAAAAAACCCTCAGAAATCTGAGGGTTGAATATCTGGTATCTGTTGAATCAGTCATCGCACTAAAACAAATGCACTAGAACTAAAAAGACTACATGCAAGCTCTGTGATATGCTATGCTCTGTTAAAACTTCATTTTTTTTAGATAAGTACTTTGGACTGGAAAAAAATACAGTCATGGAGAAGAGGAACTGAATTTACACCCTAAAACTACCAGTGGAAAAATAAGTTACATTGGTTTAGTGGATGAAGAAGCAATTAGATATTCTCTGTTATTTTTACACTGATTCAAAATCGAAGTGCCTGCTATATTCTTCAGYGACATTTTGAACAAGACATTAACAGAAATTCGCAGATGTGTTTCTTTTAAAGCAGAGAAGACAGGAACATAAAGGAATAACTAACATATTGTTAATTGCTAAGATGTGGTCTTTTCCTTGAACAGAGATATGTAAACATATCAATTCATAAATTCAAACATTCAGGTAAATTATTTGTAATAAAACTGTGTAATTCTAGTACAAGACTGTATCCTGAAAAATCTGCCCTAATAGTTCTTCTTTAAAACAGGACCTCTATAACATTGCAAAGGCTGTACTTCATTACTTGTGATTTTACTTATAAAAAATTTAGACAGTGGGGGTTTTTTCTATTTAAATCCGTGGATTTTAGCCTTATTAAAGGAAGAAAGCAGAAAACTGCTTAGACTGAAGCAGAAAGGGCGGGCCGGGGGGCGGGGGAAGGAAATCGGTATTTCCCAGACAGGACATAATTTGCTTAATTCCAGTCAGTCTAAGAATTATTATAAATTCTACATTTTTTTTCTAATATGTCTTAAGGTCTATTAACTCCATTCTAGAAACTAACTTTAAAAATTTAAGATGCATTTGTACCTTTATTTGAGTTAAAAACAAAATAGCAAGAATTGATTACAGAACAAGCTAAAATCTAAATCTGTGAATCTTGGCACGGAACACTGTCATTACTTTAATACATACAAACACAGGTATATACTTAACTATAAAGTCCCATTCATATGATAGTAAATAACTTCATTATACTGTGATGTGGTGACCTCCATCAGCAACTAGACACCCCCACAGCCACTTGTTCACTACCCGACTTGCTCGAGAAGGACAGACGAGACAAGGACAGGCAAGAGAGCTGGATGAGGGAAAGCAGAAAAACTTGTGGGACAAAAAAAGGTAATTTATAAGTGTAGGAAAGATGGTGTGCGGGTTTGCAAAGGCAAAACCTTTCCCACAAGCAGACTGATGCCCAGTCAGTCTCTGAGTAACGAACGTATCAGAAGACAAAACGCCAACCCTCCTTACCCTGATTTATTGGTGGGTGTGATGTTGTATGGTGTGGAATATTCCTCTGGACAATTTGTTCCCCACCCATCTTCTTTCCCTTCCCCCATCCCATCTTGAGTGAGCTTCGCAATTTCTCGTTATTCCTTTTCCTTTGTCTTCAGGCCCACACATGAACATTCTGATCTGCTCCTGTTAGGATTGAGGAAAAACATAAAACGGGTTTACTCTCTCTTGTGTCCACCCTTCATAAGGCATGCTCCAGGAGTATATGGCGGAGCATCTGGAGTTCTCTCTCTGCTTCTTTTCTTTGGCAGTCCATGGTACCCAAACAGGTGAAGACATTAACTTTCTCAGTGGTAGTGTTATTATAGGGTTTGGGGTGGTTTTTCTCTTTTCCTTGAATGTATGGTCTTCAGAATATGCTTGCTCTTTGCTTGCTGGAAAATCCACTACTGCTGTGAATAAAATTTAGTATACCACTAGATTCTTCATTTCTGCAAGAAAACTGGATTTTTAATTAAAGGCAATATATGTATCTCTCTATGGAGTGCAACCTTATGCATCCAGGGAGGTTCACTAGCAAAGACTGCAGTACCACTATTTGCATGGTGTCAGTGGGAGGCTGGCTTTCACAGCTGTGTTCACACTGGTAGGGATTTAAAATCACACATATAACTGCTTTATGTCCTCACTCTGATTTTCTGATAGCATTCTGTCCTATTCTTACCAGTAATCTGACATACGTAAGTATATCTGCAAAGAGTCTGCAAAACTGGCTGTGAGTTTTCCCCCCATTTCTAGCTGCTCTCTGAGTCATTCGGTCTCCTGATTTCTGAAAATACGTTTTTGCTGCATCATTATCATTACCTTTCATACTCATAAGATGCTCTACCTTTTTCCCCTGCCCCCAGTTTTGAGTAATTTTCATGGATCAGGACAGAAAGCACAGATGCTGTTGGAGTTTGTTCATCCCAGCCAAGTATTCTAAACCAATATAATCTGTTGACACTTTCTACTTCTACTTAGATGTACTTGAGATGCTTCCACTTGCTTTACAGACAACTAACAATACTGCAGACATTTCTGTCAGTCATTCCTATTGAAGTAGCATACACATCTCTGAAGTGATGGGAATACTACTTTCCCAAGTTGAATGTACAAATGTAAATTCACATACCTCAACAGAAATTTAACTCTTCCACCAGGCAGTACTGTATTTTCTGAATGCTTGATAAGTATCTTCTTTCACTGCAATATATTTTACAATTTTTATAGAAAAAAATAAAACAAAAACCCAAGTTACCAACAAGATCATGCTGTTATCCTGTCCCTCAGTCTTCAACACCAAATCCCTCCAAAAAAAGAAAAAGAAAAAAAGAGAAAGATATTTTGAAAACTTGTAAGTTAATCCATAAATATAAGGGCTTTGGGTCCTCCTCATTCGCTATAGCCTACAAAAGCCTTATACCTCTGTACAGCTGAGAATATTGCAGACAGCCACAGACCTTTATATTTTGACAAAGCAAATAGCCTAATTTGGTGTGTTCACATCAAAAGAACATAAGATGTACTAGACCAGACAGGGGTCTAGCTGGCTTGGTATTGTGTCTCAAATTCTGGTCACAGGCAGATGGTTAAAACAGAAAAAAAAACAGAACCAGAGAAGGTAGTTTCCCATTTACATGTATGCTCTGCCAAATATTTTCCATAAAATGCACTTACACAGTAGGATGTATATTTAGTACTTCTATGAAATACATGATATCAATTTATATTTAATATCCTTAAATGGCTTTATCTGTCATGCTTTTGTCCAGTAAAATCTGTGACTAGGTAATCTTTCACTATCTACAAAATCCTCTGGCAATGAGCTCTACAGCTCTACCACCCACTGTGTGAAGAACCATCTCCTCTGTTTTGTCCAAATCTAACTCATACTGGTTCTGCTTGACTACCCAAACACCAACTTTTTTAAAGCAGTCTGAACTAAGATTTTAATTCTTTTGCTATGTATGTGCAGTTAGGGTCCTTCATTATTATCTATCAACTCATCTGATACTGAGAATCCAGTCATTTAACCCTTGTTAATGATTTTTTTTTATGAGGAATAGATGTAAGCGAAAGTATGACATAACTGTTCCATTTCTGAGTCCAAGATTCACCCCATACTGTGGTACCTGCATTGCTTGTGAGCAAGCACCAGCAGCTGGGAATGCCAGGAAGATAAAAATGAAACCTCAGACCTTTGTCTTCAGATGTATCTTGTATGTACAACACTTCCTGAGTCTTGTATCAAAGATTTATTGCTTAGATGTCCAGTGTAAAAATATGCAGTTCCCACACATCACTTGCAGTCACACATACAGCTTGTGGGGCACAGCTAATTATATGAACTGCATTTGTCCAGCTGTATCTACTATCTTAATGTGACATTAAATTCATGAGGATCCTGGGTTAATCTACACAACAGGAATTGCAAATCTATAAAACTGAGTCCCTTCAAGAAGAAACTTCTGAAAACATAAGCAAAAGTCCAAACTGCTGAATAAACACATGCATCATAAAATCTATGTCAGAGCTTTTTTGAAGGAATGAAAATAAATATTTTATAAAATGCATCCACAGGATATGCTGGATCTACAAATAAAATTCCAGCTCAGGTTTGGGGACATAAAAAGTTATATTACAGAAAAGGACTTACTCCCTTAGAAAATAAGGCTGTCCAGCTACAATGAAACAATGCATTTTTACTCCCTAATGCATTCATTACAAAATAAACCTACACAGCTTTGAGAATATAGTTGTGTAATTAGCAATGAAAGAAAACCACTTTCAAGTTCTGACTTCTACAAGTCCAAGAACACTATAAATTAAATACTTTAATGTCTGGGTATGTTGAACCCAAACTATTGTAATATAAAAAATATAACTGTACATATCTTTCCAGAAGTGAACCTTTCATTATTCCCTTCAGTTATCAACTGCAACAACTTTGCAGACTATGATGCTCCTCTCTAACAAACAGCAGGTTTTACCATTGCTTTAGAGTTGACCCTTTCAGAGAATAACACTACCAAAATTGCGTTTATTGGTTACATAGCTAACCTACAACGAGTCAAATTCCAGCTTGGAGTACAAGACATCTTCTGAGACCAACTCCCCCAAACTGAAATAATTAGAAATTAGTTGAGATATTCTGAAATCAGACTACATTTATAAACACAGTAACCTTTCTTCTTCCTCGTAACCATACAAAAAATCAGTAGAAAAACATCAGCTAGATGTATGTGTCTCCACAGGAAAAATACTTCTTAAAAATATAGTGCCAGATATTTTTTGGTTAGTCAGCAAAAGAATAAAGACATTGACAAAAAAACCCTTGTGAAGGCTATAATATACAGAATTCTGTCTCTATAATTCTGTCTCTAAAACTACTTTTACATTGATCCTTGAATTGGAATTACTTTGGCGAATATTCCAGAGACGTATCACTGTCTACACACCCTATTCTTCTAATAAGCATTCATTTTTGGCCTGAGTTAGAGATACAGTGACAGGCTTTAGTCTGACATAGCCAGCCATTCTTAGAGCATCCTTCTGAAGTTCTTCAACTCATTGGTATCCCACACCGAAGCAATTACAAAGTCTAACAGAATAACTTCAAAAATGTTCCCAGTCAAGGAACTCCTTTCCTGGCTTATGATAAGAAATGTCTTCTTTTGGAACCTCCTTCTTGCACAGGAGCCTGCAGAGTATCTGCTTCATACTTGATATTCTTGTAGATCTTGATGCTTTCTGACCTGAGATTTAGTGGTTTGAAAGGAAAACAGGTCGATATCTTCCTCTTTCCTCTCAATTTCATATTGGAATAAGCTTATTCTTTCAAAGCATTTTTTGTTCTATAACAAGAGATGATAGCACGGTGAGAAGGAATGAGATCCAAGTCTCTTGACTGTTGAATGAATGAGGGGAAAAAAGAGGCAAAAGGGGAATCTGAACCTGAGAATACCCCAGGAGAAGTTACTGAACTTACTTCCTTGTCTTACCGAATCCATTTATTCTTCCATCCTAAAATTATGATGCCGTTCATGTCAGAACTGGCACAGGCATCCCTAAACAGAGCTTCAGATGTCAGCCTCTTTCTTGCCCTTTCAGGATGGTCTTTTTCCCAAAAGCTTAAGGCTTTTGACACATATATCACGTAAGAGCTTAAACAGCAAATCCTTCCTCCAGCCCTGACAAGTCTGGAAAAGGTCAACTTATACTTGGTGGGACAGGAGGAAATAAGCCAAGACTTTCCATTCTCAGTCAGCTTCTTTGAGAGCATTGGAGGACTCTGCAATTTTTTCTTCCTGCCCTTTGAACCTTTGCCATGGGGATCCTCTCAGAGCTGTGTGGTTGTTTCTTTTTTTCTTTATGAAATCTTTTCCTCTATGAACTAATAAATACTTCTCCCAGTCATTCTTTCATACCTTTCAGGAGAATGAGAGACACATTCTCTGCAGAAGCAAGAGATCTTTTTCC
The DNA here is from genome assembly GCA_018881555.1 of Amblyornis subalaris. NCBI lineage: Eukaryota > Metazoa > Chordata > Aves > Passeriformes > Ptilonorhynchidae > Amblyornis > Amblyornis subalaris. Next base: position 33,135,432 of record JACAXG010000001.1, on the reverse strand, counting down.
CTTTGCATTTTTCAGATAGAAGATGAAGAGGTAGCAATGACAGAAATAGACACATGCAGCAATCATTACTCTGTGTGTGTGTGTTTACCTATGTGTGTACGTATACATAGGTACAGACACACACACAGAGGTTATCTCTATGCTGAGATTCCTTAGAACACCCCACTTTGTCTACATCAATGAAAAATTAACTTGCCTCCTATTCATTACTTCGCAATTCAGTGCAAACTGCTACAAAATCATAATTGAATCATAATAACACAATAAAATCAGAATAACGATCACAATATTATATCTGCTTTGTGGCAATTCAAATACTTTCACACAAACAATATCTTACACCTGGGAATGCATTTCAGGATGTCCTGTGGTGATTTCTTTTGGGACGAACCTGCACTGAGGAGCAGGAGGGGCAAGGAAACTGGTACTATTTACTGTGTGCAGTCACATGCACATCCTTCTGTTTCCTCAGCAGTTTGTCCGGCAGCATTCCTGTCATTGTTGGAGGAGCCGTGTTTGAAATTCGTATCGACCATTCTGATGGTGTTTGCTATTTTACTGCAATGGGGTCTGAGAGAACACGCTCAAGAGAAATGTTCTTTTTTTTCAGGTGACTTCAAAACAAAATTTGACAAGGTACTGTTGGAGAGCAGCAATTTTTACAACAAATGTTAAAATCAGTTCTTCCATCTCCATCCTATTCGATTTTCCTCAAGCCACAGAGTATAACTAGAAAGATGGCAGTGTAAAAATAGGTCAACATATGGCAAATCTCATTTACTGAAACTGAGTGCATGCACTACTTGATCAATGGGCAGCTGTGTAAGAAGACAAACATATAGTGGGAAAAAGTATAAGACTTTCTATTTTCTCTATAAATGATGGAAAAAATGGACATCTGAAAATGAATCCACTTAAGCTAGAAGAATGAGCATCAGCCTACCTCTTGGTAACTTACTCACTTCATCTAGAAATATCAATTTTCAGAACAGAATCTAAACAGACAAAGGTATCTAAAAGAATAACAAAGGTCTCCTCAAAAGCCATAAGCCATTTACCTGATTCTAACAGTGTTGGGCACTGTTGCATGAAAGATCCCAGTTCAAGTTCCCTGAGCATTTCCTAGGTTTTTTGTTTTAATGAAAATTGCAGGTTACATAAGATGTGGAGGAGAAAAATCATTCTGAGCTAGTGCAGAATTCTTCATTTCTTTGTTGCATACAAGGAATTTAATAAACCACACTAAGTATCTCCCAACCACCTTCAAACACAGGCTTTTTTAAACAGGTTTCAGTTTTTCCCTTTTGCAAACTTGAAAGTCTGATGTGTGCTGGTATCATAACAAAACAGCTCTGACAAGACAGTACAGAAGTTCTGTTTTCTTACATAAACTAGTTTTAGAAAGTCATAGAGGGAATAGGATTTGTAGCTGCCTGTACATACAGCTAATAGCTCCAGATGGAAAAAATCCTGACAGTCTCTGCATAAACAGCTCCCACTCAGGGATGCACACTGCCTTGTCACCTCCAAGCATTTAGCAGATATATTCCACAGATATCAGATGTCATACAATTTCATCCCGACAGTAATTGCGGAATGGCTGTCTCTAAAATAATCTAAACCAATATTTTTGTTCTACACAGTAATGAAAATTAATACTGCAACAACAACCCAGGCATACTGACACACCCGGGCCCACACTGCTCTCCGGTAGAGCCACATCCATTTACTGCACACCATTGGTCACACGAGCAATTGCTAATGTTCTCATGCTATTTTGGGTGGTGTTCCTCCTTCTCTGGTTCCACTTTCTTCTCACTGGAAGAGGCTTTCTCCTTTGTTCTTCTCCCAGAAAGAACATGCTGTCCCATGGCCCTTGGGCACAGGGACCACACTCCACCTCCCCTTATGAGCCCTGGGCACTAGCCTCCTCTTTATCCCATGCCCTGGAGAAGGTGGTGGGTGGCAACAACATTCCAGGAGTGTTGGGGGTCCTCAGTGACCGTCCCCTCTGATCCAGCAAGTGGCACACTGACCTGCGCTCGACAGTGGCTGAGAGGGGTCAAAGCATCCAGACATCCCACCGACAGGAAAGGGAGGTCCAGGCAGACTGCACAAGGTCTCTGCCAGCACTCCTTACAAGAACTGCCTATTGCCAAGTGTTGCACATACTTTTCTTCCCTGTCCCCTGCCCCTGCCCCTGCCCCTGCCCCTGGAGTGTGGAGAGGTGCCTTTTCTTCTGCACAGAGGGAAGGGGAGGGCCTGATATCCTTTGGGCTGCTGTGCCAGCACATTGCAAGGAGCCTGTTGGAGGCCGTGGAGGGAGGTCCTTGTGGCGTGGAGATGGAGGTGGGCTCATTCTGAGGGGCACCCTTGCTCTGTTTGTTCTTATGAAGAACAAAGCTTCTCGTCACTTTTTTTGTCTTTTGCTTCCCCATTCCCAGGAAGATTTTTCACATTTTGTTGGAAGAATCAGAAGCAGCTCCTGAACTGCAGCCTTCTGGCAGGTTTCCAGGAATAAGCTCTTGCCCTTCTCATCTGCCAGAAGTTGGCTTGCAGGCACACAAAGAGCAAGGTGACGTCAGTGACTAACCAGCACGGGTTCACCAGGGACAAGTTGTGCTGGGACCAACATGAGCCTTGTTTTGAGGAGGTGACAGTCCTAGTGGGACAATGATAGAGCAGTGACTGTGTGGTGGGTGACCCTGGCTGGATGCCAGGTACCCACCAGAACTGCTCTATCGTTCCCCTCTGCAGCTGGACAGAGGAGAAAAAATACACTGAAAATTCATGAGTTGAGATAAAAGCAGGGAGAGATCACTCATCTATTACTGTCACGAGCAAAAGGTATTCGACTTGGGGAAATTAATTGAACTTATTACCAATCAAAATCAGAGCATGATAATGAGGAGTGAACCAAATCCTAATAACACCTTCCCCCCACACATGCCTCTATCCTGGTCTCTATCTCCTTCCCACTATGGGCACAGGGAGGTCGGGAATGGGGTTTATGGTCAGTTCATCACAGGTTGTTTCTGCTGCTGCTCAGGGAGAGGAGTCCTTCTTCTCTTGATTCAGTGTTGGATCCCTTCCACTGGAAGCAGTTCTCCACAAACTTCTTCAGCATGAGTCCTTCCCATCGGCTGCAGTTCTTCATGAACTGCTCTAACGGGGGTCCCTTTCCACAGGGTTCAGTCCTTCAAGAACAGCCTGCTCCAATGTGGGTCCCCCACAGGGTCACAAGTCCTGCCAGAAAACCTGTTCTAACATGGGCTCCTCTTGGCATGGATCCACAGTTCCCTGCCAGGAGTCTGCTCCAGCATGGGCTTCCCAAGGAAGTTGTAATGGCTTCAAGCCTGTCAGTGTTCAAGAAGCATTTGGACAATGCTGTAAGATAAATAGTTTAAGTTTTAGGTTGCCCTGTGTGAAGTCAGAAGTTGGACTCGATGATCTTCATGGGTCCCTTTTGACTCAGGATCTTCTGTAATTCTGTTCTATGATTCTATACCTCTTTTTTGCATTTTTGTCCCTCTTTTTGCTCTTCTTTTGATGACGTTAAACATCACTTCAGGAACCCTGAGGAAGACTAAAATAATGAACAGATCTATCTGAACTATAATACAAAACAAAAAGATTATATGCAATTCACCTTGAAAGTAGAAGCCATTATTATTCTTTTTCATGGCTATTTAAAATGTTTAAAAAAAAAAAGAAAGCTGCTGAAGTAATGTTTTCACCTTTAGACATTGTCCTAAAGAAAGCGCTACGTTTGAAAAATCGTCAGAAATTCTATTTTCCACTTTCATTGTGAAATTAAGAGAGCTTTTGCATTTTGAACTCTACCCACACACTGCAGCAGCAGTCCTCTGGATTGTTCTGAGTCTTAAATAGGTATGCTTTGGAGAAAGTAGAAGGAAAAAAATCCTTCAAAAGATCCCACGCTAATGACATGCTAAACTTTTAAGAAGTTTTCTTTCCATATTTATTGAAGCCAGGCATTTAATTTTGTACTCATCGGTCCCAATGTATTCACGGTTTCCTACAGGAGATTCGGGTATTTCTTTGCTTGGACAATTGTGGCTGTAATTATCTATTATCCCAGCAGCCTGAACCTTTTTGTGAGCACGTATTATTAGTTGGTGGCAGTGCTCAAATGTTATCTGACATTGGCAAAGAACAATCTCTAGGCCTAGCTTTTCTTCATATGTGCCAGTATGTGAATCAATAATAGCTCTTCAGAACTCAAAAAGTCTACCCCAGAGTGAGATAGGAGTAATGAGGGAAAAATCAGACTCCCCAGTTTGAAATTGTCTTATTAGAGAAACTAGTTTGTACTTAAAAGTGAAAAGTTTTATTTTATTTTTTGCCTCATCTGTGAAAAGTGTGGGTCTGCTGAGGGTGAACAGGGCCAAATATAGTCAGAGTCCTACCAAAAGGGATGTGGTGGACTTAATCGCTTTGTCTAAGTGCAAAGCATGTGCCACACCGGATGATACAGTATTTACCCTGTCAGCAAGTCCCAGCTGAGAGGTCACTAGAACTTTGCATATTGTGGCTTCATTTCTAAAACACTTCATGCCATATCTCAGTTAAATCATCAAAACTCTTTCAAAACTAAGGTGAGGCACAGCATTCAGGAAAGCTTGTCTTTATCATTGCAATGTACACCTGTGTCCTTGTGGCTAAGCAGGCTGTTTCTTCAGGGAAGGGGCACTTCCCTAGGAGGGAAGTGGCACTCTCCATGCCTGGTGAGTGCTGTGCAGTAATGCACTTTTAGTCCCCTACCTGGTCTGAAACTGTATGGCTTCCCAGCTTCACAGAAGTCCACAGACCTGCTGCACAATCATAGGATGGGCAGTTTGGAAAACTTCCAAACTGTGATTCAATTGTGCGCATTGAAGATCTTTCCTGTTTCTCTAGCCTAGTCTACACCTAACTTGTAGGAAATGCTGTGTTGCGTGGCTGCAGTTTGGTCATGAACAGGTCCAAGCATGTATGGTTTCCAGTAATAATGAGGAACAGACCTCCTAAATTTACCAAGGTTCCTTCAGATCATTAGTCATTTATGAAGAACTGGCTAATAAGACTCAGAGCGGGGCAGACTGTCTCTTCCCTTCAATCTTCATCTCTCTCACAGGTCACTCACTCTTCTCTGTAAGGGATATTTCTTTTGAAATAAAGGGTTTTCAACAGCACAATGAATTAAATGCAAATTCAATAAAATATATTAGAGCTTATCTTTATGTGCAAGACTGAGTTAACATAAGCATATGTACATTTTTTAACCCTCTTACATTTTTCAATGCCAATGAACCACTGATCCTTCAGGACCTTTCCCCTGTGTTCACTGTGGCACCACTGAATTTTTAAGTGCTTCAAATAATGTAGAGAAAGAGAGCTTGTACATATTTATGATATATTCTGTTCAGCTTAAAAATGTGGCATCTTGAAAATGCAGTGGAAACTCACGTTTCAGATTTATGGTAGTAAAACTCTTCGTTTTGTCCCCTACATTAATTGAATTCATTACCAGATTTCCGAGTTTGGACATAAAAAAGTTGCACATAAGTATGAAAACACAGTGATTGCATAAGTATAAGTTTAATACCAGGAAATTAATGTGGAAATGCTCTCACTGTTTCCTCCAGTTTTGGCCCCTTTTAATTGATGCCAGTCAAGACAAATCACAGCCAGTCATTAGAAGTGTAAATAAGGATCCTAATGAAAAGTATTAAGTCACCATTTCCTACCTTGCTTTCTGAAATCCAAAGCTATCGAAAGCCCACTTGCTGTGTGCTTGATCTCATAACGAAACTGTACTTTAAAATGAATTGCAGGAGTCCATACAATTCTGTTTTGTGCAGTGTTAATTCATTAAAGTCTGGAGTTAAGTTGTGTAAAATATAGAACATCATGGCTCTGACTTAACCTATGAAAAAGACAGGTGTTGCAAGGGAGATGAAATGAAAAATTGACTTTGCATCTCAATTAAACTCAATATCATGTAAGGGTGACCATTCTTCTAGGACTGAAGGAAACAACTATGAAAACTCAAGAGAGATTAGAAGGGCAATAAATAGTACTAGGGGGAAGCCTCAAGTATCTCTGTGTAGACTAAGTAAATGCCACATTAGATGATGTTTGCAAAGCATACATTTTTAGGGATCAGACAGAATTGCTTCTTTAGAAAGAAATTCAAAGATGCCTGACCTTTCTTTCTAAATCTTGGATTTGGCCAAAAATCTAGTTTAAGAGGTAACTACCAATGCAACCATATTGTATTTGAATTCAACTTCATTATAAAATTTCCCCTCTCTCCTCCCCCATTTAAAGGGCTCTATTCAGCCATTATTTAGCTCTAATATTTATCAGGGGGAAAAAAAAAAAAAGACAAAAACAGAAAAAGTAACACACTAATAAAAACTAAAAGCTTCTGGTGGTATAAGGGCTATTTGGTAAAAAGTAGGTCATCTGTAAAAAAAATTCTGCATCTCAAAAATCCATACTAATTAAAGAATAGAAGAAAATAGCTGAAAAACCTCTCAGAAAGCAGAAACTGTGTGTGGTTATATAAAAGTTTTTTAAAAAGCTTCAGACTTTATTAAGCTGAAATGTAAAAAGGCAATAAAGAAAGTCACAAACATTTACTGAAGTAACTTTTCAGAGTTATGAACATTTTTTGGGTAACACTGGAATAAACCAGTAGTGTACTGAAACCGCACACAGCACCTTTTAAGAGAGGAATTCGTTGCAGGAATAGTGAGGACCAAATCTATAAATAAATTCAAAACATATCAATCAAATGCCAGAGGACATATCCACTGGGAGTGTTAAGTACAGTAACCCAGGGAACCTCCAAGATAAATCACTGTCTGCCAGAACCTTAAAAAGTGTACCAGGGGATGCCTGTGCACCAGGGATACACCTACACCTGCTAGTAGCCACTGCCAGAGACAGCTTATTGGCCCAAATGAATATTTGCTGTGACTTGTACTGTGATTGTCTGAACAGTAACATGTAAATCAGATTTCAGAATTCATTCTAGGCTTTATGTTTTATGTTTTAAGTGTAGTAAGTAAGGCAAAATGAAATCATTGCATTCGACAACCAATCTTGACAGAAAAGACATTTCTAGAGATTAGAGTGATTAACTTTTTTAAACACCATTTGGGCAAGTTAGTTAAGTAAATTTTGATTGTATCCACATTTGGAAGATAAAACCATAGTATGGACAAAAGTCCTGTTTGTTATTTGGAATCCCAGGGAGCCATCCAAGTGAGGTAGATAATCTGGTAACAAAATGACAAGCTCTTAGAACAGACAGCACAGCCATCTTCTTCCAGTGTTCACAAAGCACATTTATCTTTTTCTCCTATTTATTCATTAAGACAGCTTGTTGAACAATCAGAAGGCAGATTCAATGATATCCAAAGAATACAAAGGAAATATCTTTTGCTTTCTTCAGTCATTACAGTGCATATGTACCTTTAACTTATGAAACAAAAGAGTTTGTTAGGGGATAAAATAGCAAATAAGAACAAAATATTGTGCACTAAACATAAACACATCGGATCTCTTTATCCTAGTAGTACACTAAAGGTTGTGCCGTTCAGCTTTTCTTTTGCACAAATCTAGTAGATGAGTCCAGCTATAAATTAGTACCTAACTTTCACTGAAGTGGCCAATTGATAAAGTTCCCTGAATTCATTAATGTAAAAAGTGCCAAGAAAAAAACCCCAAAATTATAAAAAGACAGAGCTTCAGGAAATGGACTTTCTCCTGAACTTGGAGCAGAATACAGGGTGCTTGGCCCCTTCATATTAGAGTTTATGGCAAGTACAACCATTTCAGTAATAAATAACATTGACATTGAGCCTTTCAGTATGAAAAAAGGTTATTAACATATGATGAAATGCAGTCAATCTAGACCAGCATAGTAAGTTATTATTTGAAATTTAAGGCACTTTAGCTGTCTGTGCATACATTTGTAAAGATAAAGCATGCTAGCTTAGACTTCAGCAGTAGAGGTTTTATTTAAACAGTCCACCTTGCATGTTTACGGACACATATTATCTTGCTGCTATTCTATGGTGTTTATATGGTCAGCTGTGGCATCTTAAAAAGAGTTGCCCCTTTAAATGCTGAATTAAACCGTGATCTATCACATACTGAGGCTCAAAGGGCACCAGAATTTGGCTCCAGGCTTCTCAATTTATTATACTGAATTTGTATTACAGAAAATTAATGCTGGCTACAGAATATACTGAGTTCATAGACTAAACAGAATAACAGACGTTGGAAAATTCATACATACACAACATTAAGAGAGGGAGAATGATGCATCTGTTAGTCACGGTCAAACTGTGAGCAAGATTGATGCGTTCGATTCAAACAACCAGCTGAAGATGCAAATTGTTTCCAAAGTATCAAACATCCTGCAGGAAGAAACAGCTTTTCAAGACTTTGCRTTTCTTTTTGTAAGTGAGGTACTCTGCTTTCTTCACAGAGTTGTAGAGAACTGTCTGATGTAAAGGACCTGTAGAGTCAAGAGACAGTTTATAAAAGCAAAAGAAGTGCTGAAAAACCTCTCCCCACAAGCAATCAATGGGAAATTGATAATAATGTACTTAAGAAYTTGGGTCAAATGTTTTATTTCCTTAAATACTACACAGCGTCAAGCAAAACCTATTCTTAGTCTTGTTAAATTCTCTGAACTAATAGAATATAGTGTTTTAATTGTATATATTTTGTACTGAAAAATATTAATGTCTGAATGATCACTTTTAATCACCTTGAAACTAGAAAAGGCAAAACAAATTATAAGATGCAGATTTTTAATACTTTTCTGCAACTGGTTCAGCTCTCCATGTTCATTAATATCACATTAGGAAAGAACTTTACATTCTTATTTCTCTCAACAGATACATGTCAAAATCATGTCCTCCAGCTGGTGAACATCTGTCATAGTTGTGCGGGTTCATCTTAGGAGACACAGAGTTATCAGCATTCCACTTTGGGAATTACATTTTGCAATCCTTAGCAATATTACTGGTGACACTGAAAATAGCTGCTGCAGGTCATGCAGTTGGGGAGTTTTAAGGATTTCTCATTTCCAGCTGTCTAACATTTTTATTTTTTATTTCAAGAGTCATGAAAAGGGATAGCTTCTCAGGGCATGTATATGAAAAAGAGTCAGCTAACAAGGCTAATATATACACTTCTAGGTCATCACAATGCCAAAACAATCTTTCTTTATGCACAGTTTCTTGCATGACAAAACAAACCTGGTACTTAGTTGAAACAYTGTTAAACTTCGGGCAAAATAAAGTTGTGTCTAAATTTTCAAAACCACAGATGACATGTGAATTAAGGGAAACTCTGATAGAGCTTAATGTTCATATGGGATGATTTTTTTCATGCAGAGAGAAACTGGAGGAACCTTAATTTATAGACAGAGCAAAAAAGGTACATGCAACATCATTCAAGTGCTAAAATTAGGTGCTGGTCATAGAAACTGTCCAGGTTATTGTTACTGCCTCTCTGCATGCTTGTGCAAAACTATAAGGCAAATTATACCTCTGACRTAAGCAAGACGCTTGCAAGTGTTATGTTAAAGCAGGGCAGAAAGCGAATATCTTAGAGATTGCTAGAAAAGAAAAAGACAATGCTTAAGGTGGCTTGGGAGTGCTCATTTCGTTAAAAATTGAACAAAATATGTTTTTTCTTGGTAACGACAACATCAATAAAAAGTCCACAAAAAAAACCTCAAACAAATTTCTACTGTGATATAAATAAGTTCAATTCAGAGTGACCAGATCAAAAAAAAAAAAAAAAAAAAAAGAAAAAGAAAGAAAGACAGCTGGCAGGTTTAAAAGAGGCAGAGAAGATCCATGTAATCCATCAAATGTAGCTACTTTCTATCCGAAATCAAGAGTCACTAGCTTGCTCCCTGCCCCTCCGATCTTTAGATGATGTTTAGGAAGCTCAGGAAAGACGATTTTTTTTTCTTTGCTTCCTTGTTTTTTTTCCCAGAAGTGTTTTTCTCATTAGCTGGTTTTTTTTCCTTGGGATGCTGTTGATGAACTCAGTAGTATTCCTGCTTGCTGTGCAATCTGAAAAGTAAAAGCACATATTACATGGATAGTGCTCAGCAATTCAGCCCTTTAGCCACTCCTTTTGTTGGCTGATGTATTGCATGTGCTCTGGCCAGAAACACGGTTTTCTCAGTGAGCTTTCTGCCATTATTGTCCTGAAGTCTTAAACCAAATTCTGCACTCTAAGAGATGCAGACTTGCCAGCTAATATTTAAATTAAGCCCGATAAGCAGTTTCCACTCAGTATCTTTTTTACAGAGTATCCCAAATCCCACTTACACTAATGAAGGTCTCTGCTGACAGCTATACTGTCACTTAAGATTTACAATATCAATGAAGTCAGAACCTGAAGGCGTGCCACTGTATTAATGTTTCTGAGTTTCTATTCTAAAACACAATACAACTCAATTTTGCTTACCAGACGTTCACTTAGATGATAATTCTACAGAAGACTATGACTTTTCAGGTGGGTGTTCATTGAACTTCTTTGATTTGAATACGGTGAGTGATGTGTAATCAAAATCCCTTCAAGGAGCTCCAATAAAAGAACAATTTAATTTTGGTAATACTTCTGAAGTGATGTTGGAACTCCTTCTTTAAGACATATGTAAACAATATCTGTAAATTTGCAATTATTTTCATACAAATTGGAACTGTATCTGACCCAAAGCTCGTTGAAATCAAAGGGAGTCATCCTATCTACTTCAACTGCAACCCTACACAATTTCTTCCATACATCAACTGCTATTAGTACAACATGAAATAAAGGCAGGAATAAGGGAGATCTCAAAACATCTTTTCAAGGAGTCCTTTCACCTGCTTTGGTCTCATGATTATCAAAATAGGACAAAAATAGCTCTGTGATTATACTTCTCGTGAACTCAGGGGCAAAAAATACTCTGTAACAATGGCACGAAATTCACCTTGGTACAAAGTGATTGCATTTTTCATATAGAGTCTTTTTTCCCAGAAAGTGCATGGGAGAAGGATTCATACAGCTTCAGTCATGCAGAATTTCAGTACCTAGCCTGATTTATAAAACTGATCATCAAAAGTGCCTCTGCTTAGGCAGAGAAGAAATATGTATCTACATAAAGATATTTGTCACCCCAGTGCCAGAACTGTATTCTACACCCCTAACATTAATTTAAACACTTGAGGTAAATGTTTACAACTAACGTATTCAAGATGCATTTTCCTTAAAGACAAATGAGAAACAGCCTTGTTTAACAAATGGCTCATCGAGTCTGTTTCGAAAGTCTGCTTTGGGGTAAGGCAAACCATAAGTTGTTTTTTATTGAGTAGATTGGTGGCCATTGACTATGGAAAGAGTTCAGGGTGAATAGGTCCAATAGAGACAGGAACATAYAGGAGTCCTACCTCTCAAATACCTCAATGTAGGAAAGATCTGGCTTTTTCTAATTGATTCATGTTTACAAATCAGCTCAATTATAATAACCACCAGAGTCCCAGATTGCTTTAAAACATGTAATCTTGAAAATCAATATGTTTATTATCTGGTGCTGGGTGAGTCAGCTGCACTTTTTTTTCCATGTAATAGTTCTGTTGGTTTTATGCTAAAAATGAGCATTGACAGTGAAGATTTCAGCACAGATTCAACTTGATATGGAAATAAAGACAAGAAACTCAATCTATTATCTGGTCTTTTCACAGACTTTTACTAATTTATGCAAAATTACTCAAAATCTACATTCTACCAATGATTCTACCAAATAATGTTAATCTAAGGTAATTGAGAGATATGGAAGAAAAAGAGAAACAGAAGATATACAAAAAAGTACTTCTTTGGTTTAGACACAAAAAGTTATAAAAACTGAAAAGCTGAAATCAAAAACAAATTCATTTCAGGTTAATAACATCAGTATATATCTCCTGAAAAATTCAAGCCAGTGTTACAAAAAAAAGAAGGTATGTATGTAGTAGCTGTGGCTTCTCAAAAATCCAGAAATTTATGTTTTATTATTTTAATTTCTCAGACATTTCAAACAGGGAATAAAGCCTATAGAAGTCAGTCTTTTCTGTACATTTTATTTTGCTCCAGTTAAAAGTGGGCCAGATTTTCAGCTAGTGTTCCCCGGCAGACTACAAAAAATGCTTTAAAGCTTTACTGATTTATACCTCCTGAAAAATATGAAAAATTATATTTTCAGAGCAAAAATATAGAGATTCCTGCTGATACATCCTTGCCCTGTTATAAAATCAATGGTTTATCATGTTCTGACATGACAGTAAATCAAGACTTTAAGAAATATTGCCTTATATCAACTTCAGAACTACATGCTGCTAAGTTATTAATTAACAATTTAACAGCAGAGACAGTGCAGCTGGATAAAAACATTTCATCATTTGAGCCTGACAACTTTGTACTTTCAAGACCTAGGCGATACATGAGGTTAATCTACCTGAAAGCCCACATAAAGGCTTTGATAGCATACTATTCTCAGCTTTTATAATGCCTTTTGTTCAGCATAGTTAATGAATGATTTGATTAAGCTAAGGAGAGATAAATCATCGATTTGTAACAGCAGTGGACAACTCTAGTGTGTGATCATGACTCACTAGCTCTACCTGGCCCTAGTGACTTGGGAATTTAGTACTTCTTCATCCCCTAAAGAAATGTTACAGGATCAGCATCTGACCTCTGGCTACATGGCTATGGGCTCTCTTTGAAAACACAGGCCTAATACTTGATGAAACATTGGGGTTTGTCTTGAGGAGTTTCTTTTGCTCTCCAGAGATTTCTTTACAATATCAGTTTTATGGTTAAGAATAGTATAATATCAAGTTTCTCATGGAGTGTTTCCAAGTCTTTATAAGTTACCATAGTTTCCATTGTTTACTGGTTTCCATTGTTTGATAATGTTAGTTGCAAAATGGTGCTATTATTCTGATATTCAATATTTAAATAGATTTTTTACCTTAATCACAAAAAAACCCCCAACAGAATGTGTGAGTCTCCATCATTTCCTTGCATGCATGTGCATGCACAAGATCAAAAGTATCTGAAATTAACAAGTTAAAGATGTTTGGTATATGTTTTCACACACAACGAATGGATACCAAAGCCTAATAAATCCCTTTTTACTTATAAATTACAACAGTGACATTTTTCAAAATCACTTCAGACTGACAGTGCAGCAGTTACAAAGCTATGAAGTAAGAAAGCAACAACTAAGTTTCTAGGTCTCAGACACATCACAGGTATTCACACATGCAGGCTGATCTGCCTTTACGACTTCTAGCATAGAATGACAGGCACGCTGCTGGCCCGTGATTTCACTCCTGACATCCCCAAAATGCCAGAGAGCTCAGATCTTGCTATTTCTCTTTTGATTTTGACAGACAAAAATTGTCTGGAAGGAGAATGTGTGTGCAGCCTTAGCTAGGACAGCAGTTGAGAAACAATTAATATCAGCCCAGACTTCTCTGCACAGTAAACTGGTCAGCTTCTTCCACTGGTCACTCTTACCTGTGTACAGGTAACAAAAAGGTACATTTGCCCCAGTTCTCCACCCAGCTCTGTGTCTTGCCCACCTACATGTACTTTTCTTCTGGAGCCCACCAAGGACATTTTATCTTCTTTTCCTGACACTAAGGTATTTCCCCAGCCTTTCCCATTTTGCACCACATATCACTCATCTGGGACAAAACTGTCACCCTCAAATGTTTATGACTGGACCTTCCCCAGCTATCTCAAGGTGTCCCTAAAACATCAGTGCAGTTTCTCCTCCTTCCTGTCTCTGCTAACTCGTCCTAACAAGCAGTAACCATCAATTCCCACCAGTTATTCAAACATTCTCTTAAAACCATACATTTTAATTTCCATGCCCCTCAGATAGCGCTCAGCTCCTTCTAATATATTATTTAGTTCATATKCAACCACTCTGCATAATTTCTTATCCTTCCCTTGGTATTTTATTAACATGTAGTGCATTTCACATTAACACAGCACTACTCAAATCCAAGTATAATGGATGTATATTAGTATTTATTTAAATGTTACATTCTCAGATATCTTACTTAAAATGTTGCAAAGATTAAAGTTTTATTCTACATACATAAGTTGTGCCAATTCCCAATGCCTGACTCCAAGATACTGCCTTCACTGACTCAAGTTCTTCTTGTAAATCCTTTCCGCAGAGTATTAACAAGAGAAATGGTATGTCCTTTCCAATTGGGCCAAGGCCTTCTCTCTCAGGAGTTGTGTGTACTCAGTCTAGGGAAAGATGGGGGAAGGGAGAAGAACAGAAATTCAGTCAATTACAGTTGTTAGAACTGGGCCAAGTTAACAGCACATGATGAGACTGTTCAATCTGAGGAAAAGAAGATGCAGTCCGATTGGTACACAACATCTGATTCTCAGAAAGTTGACACTCTTCTTATTGCCAAGGTTAAGTAAGTTTAATATGAAGCTAGTAACACCAGTTTATTTATTATTCAACTAGTCTATCTAGATCTCAGTTTTTCTAAATAATCTAMATACATTGCAGTAGTGAGTGCATAAAACAATTCCCATCAGAATGATATACAGKCTATTCAAGAAATTAACAAACTCAATATTTGCTGACTTTTTTTAAGATAAAATAGCAGACAGAACTCTCAAACTTCATTTTATTTGGTGACGRCAGTTCAAGTAGATGTAAAGAGGAAACATTTAATTTAAATTTATTTGTGACCAGAGCATTTGATTTAGATTTTGCAGCTGTAAAGAGGAGGGCAAGAATAGTGTGACTCTACCAAAATTGTGCTGGATTATAGCTATATAAAATAAAGTGTTTTCCCTGACTGTATCCAAGCTTCCTTTGGTCTATGTAACCTCACAGTACTTCCATTTCTATTACATCTAAAGTTAACATTTAGTTACACTCAGAAATCTGTAGTAACTCCATTACTTACTTAAATTCTGTTAGCAGTATAATTGCAGAATTTCCAGTGCTTTATAACAGAACAAGCCACAGATGTTTGTCTCTGATTTTGTTTTATTTCACCCCACCTAAACATTTTGTTTTCCTTAAATTTAGAATTAAAGGTGGTTTTTTGTGAGGTTTTTTGTTTATAAACAAAATTTAGGTTTTTATATTTTAGCAAACTGCAAACTACAGAAGAGATAAATTTCCTTAAAAGTACTGAACAGGAGGAAACTGATTTCACTGGTCTTTATTAAATAACTAAATCTTGTCAAAATTATGCTTTTCTTGGGGGGTTTGGAAGGTGGAAAGAGGTTGCGTTTTCTTTTTTTTTTTTTTTTTGAAGAGGAGTTATATGGACAACCTGCTGAGWACTAACACAATTGAATCTAAATTTCCTGAATCAGGGCTCAAACCCTCTGATTAGAGAAGATTCCACCATCACTGAAAGCACAACTATTGTGCTGTTTACTGAGTTTTGGCACATTCCTGTCTCCTTCGCAAGACATCCCTGCAAATCGGGCAGCCGTCCCAGAGACKGGAAGTTCATTTCAGAAGCAAGTTGAAACAGGAAAATTGATAGACAACTCTTTTACCTTAAATGCTGTTTTCAGTATGAAAAGGAGAGCAGGATACAAATTAAAGTCTTGCAGCTTCCTTAGCTTGATGGCAGTACTAGTAATTCTCAAATTTTCTCTGTGTGTGCATGTGTATGTGTGAGACAGAGAAGGGGAGAGACAGACAGACATGGAGAGGGACTGGAAGCTTCTTTGTTAGAAAACCCCAACAGTCTTATGCTCGCAGCAGGTAAGCAAGGAGAAAAATAGTAGACGTTCARTCTACTTTACAAAATGACAATTATTTTAAATTACTGTTTTTCTACACTGTGGTAATAACCTGGCATTAGCAGTTGTTTCCAATACTGACAATTCCAAAATACAGTAGATTTTTTTTCCCTATTGCTAGTKTCTGTATGGTGAGTAGAGCAGCTGACAGCTGCATGTAAGCCAATTTATAACTTCCAAGTAAATTTTTAGCCTTTCATCCCAAAGTTACCTTATTCAGCAAAATAACCTCTCTCAGGCCTTGGAACATGCAAGTTAAAGCCCCATCAGTCTCTTACAGTAATTTTCATGGGTGTGCTATCCTATCAGGTTATCAGCACGCAGGCAAAGCTTATATTTTCCTCTCTTAGACAATTCTTAATGTACGAGCACCCCACCTCTCAGTTCTCTCAAAGTGTGAGAACAAAAGCAGAGAAATAACAAGTTTAAGACTAATAAGTTAGCAATACAAGAAAATCTGCTTATGCTAGTATAATTTACTTTAACTAATGTAATTTCATGGTGTTGCTATAGGTTCTGAGGAATTTCTCTCCAACTCATCATCTTCTGAAAACCTGAAACCTAGCTAAATTACTTTTTTTTCCAAGAAGTGAAAGTTCATACTTGGCATTGGAGTAAGACTAATCATGATGTCAGTAAAATAACTAACAATACATTTAATAGGCAAAATCCTAAAAATCAAGGACTTGTCTACTTTGAAGAAACATTGAAATRTGATGTTAGTACAGTAAATCTTCCCTGCAATTTCTACCCACAGGTTATCCTCTCTCTCCCCACCTTCTCCTGAACCTTCTAACATGTGCTTCAAACCTGTGTATGATATATGACACCATTTTTCTGATTGTCACTCTCTGAGAAATTGTTACATTATTATTGTCTTCAATCTTTCTTTTTACTCATTTCAGTCTGGGAAAAGTTGAAAATCAGAATTTGGCCGACAGCTTAAGGAAATTTTTTGAAGTACTATCCTTGCATTGGTGAAATGATGTACCTCAAATAATTTCTACAAATGTTGGTATTTTTCTTTAGTTATATTTTAGTCTTGTATATGTAGCATGTCATACAAAAAACTCCACGTTACAGGAATAAAACCTAAATACTGGTTTATTACTGGGAAAAAAATATCTTATGTGTCAAACAAGAACCTATGCACTCCATCAGCTGCACCAAAATAGACTTGGTTCACAGGTCAATTATGCCTAAGCAATTATTTAAGGAGCTATTCTTGTCTTGGTTGYTAATTAACACCACCCAGCTGAGATGTCAGAACTGACTGAATGAACACTCCCTGTCATTTACATCCAGTTTAGATTAAAAAGACTTCCTAAAATCACTATTGGAAGCTGTTTGAAACTCTTGATTAAGGTTAACCTCATTGACTTCACAGTAAAAGAGTTTAAAAGTGCTTATAAAGATAGGATAGGTGGTCACTGATAATTAAGTAAGGAAAAATAACTCAGGTCTTTTGTAACTTTGATAGGCTTCTATATCCCACAATATACCATCATACCAACTCTACTAGAACACTGAYATATGTGCTACTTGAAGACTCTTTGGCCTTGACAAACACAGTCAGTTTCTGGTTCTAACATACATACAGTAACATAAGACCCAGAGAAAGCTCCCCAAGACAAGACCTTGGACCATGCCTGCATATCAGTGTAAATGTGTTTTAAGATATCCCAGACAAGAAATCTGAAACAAGAGAATTGCTTTGGAAAACTTCAGCAATGTTACGAAGTTCCTGCAGCATGTGGAATACACTGGTTATTAACTCTTCCAGTTGAAATAAAATGCATGTAAAAAGCCACACAAAACAGCAAAGTTGTGTGACTCAATTTTAAATGCAGTAAAGTAAGATTTCAGTGCAGCTTGAGGTCAAATAACTTCCAAAGTTTTATTAGTGTTTTCTATCATTAATAAGCTGACAGGAACAAATTTACTGAAGGAATGCAATGAAAATGACATCCCRAAGATCGAGATCTTTCACAAGGACTCTCCAACTTCATAATCACAGCAGGAATCATCTATCTTGTGCCAAATCTCAGAGGTTCTCAGTTCTACAGTGTCCATTCTGTGGTAATATTCCTAATGGAAGACATCCAGAATGGAAAGTGGGCAGTAAGTTAAGACAGGCTTTAGGTGCAATATAGCATCAAAACCAAATCAACACAGACTGACTGTATTGATTAGATTTCTAAATATACAAAAATCTCCTGGTAAGCCAACAAGAACCTTCTTGGTTCCGTTGCTATGTAGTGCTAAATGGAGTGCTAATTGAAGAACTTGCAGCTAGTCCCTTATGGAGCTAAGTGTGAAGCATTGGATGCCTGAATCACAGCAAGTCTACACCTGATGTAATTAGTTCTGCACCTCATAAGTTTGGCCCTCAAGTGAATGTGACTGTACAGACTGCACAGAAATCTGTGACTGAGCAAGCATCTCTTCCCAGTGTGATGGCGCTCTACAGAGAGATCGACTTGATGGCTCAGCATCAGCTCAAGGACTGATAAGGTAGCATGAGATGACTGTGCGGTGTAGATACGCTAGCATACTTGTCATAGAAGAAACATTTCCAGTAGTAGAAATGAAAATTAACAGTTCCATTTGTTTAAAAAAAAGGGAGCTAACAGTAACAAAACCCTTCAAGGTAAAATTAAGTAYACAGTGAATGAAAAACAGGTTACTTTTTCTAGGCTTTGTTCTCATTTTAGGTGGTTTCACAATGGTGCAATTCTATTGATTTTAGCACTCCATGAAGGAATAAACAAGATTTTCAGCAGATAGATAGTCCTGAACCAATTTCTCATACCAGAATAATGCTCAATTTGGGGAGCTTAATTCTATAATTACCTCCTGGCAACCCCTCTGCACCTTTAGAATATTGGCTAGATTCCATTTCTAAGATCCTTCATAATTATACTTTTCTAAGGAAAATACACAGAGAAATAAAGATGGCAAGGGAGAAAAAGAGTGCCACTACGGGRCATTTCTCAAAAGGAGACTACAGTATCTGTATAAATGAGAAAACAGTTGACAGTGAGAACTGTGGAAGTAAACAAGAGAAAGAGAGTGTGCTCAAAGATAAAGAGAAGAAGATATCTTGCTGGAAAAATTCATAAGTTATCTTTAATTTGCTTCAGGATAGTGGGAGAAACATAACAGGAAGACCAATTTTTTTTCCTATGGCAAATAATGAAAATATACTAGAACTCAGATCTCATGAGAAGACATCTTTGAARAAAAAGTAAGTCAAGAACATTTTGAGGTTAAATAGTATTCCTCTAACATTTCAAAAAGGCCAATTTGCCCAYGTAGACAAGCATTTAATTACAGTTGGCACCAATCAGTAAACAATAGTACACTGGGTTTTTTTCTTCTGACATGTGAACAGAGGCTGCATATCACAAAATAGGCTAGCTTTAAGCAACTGAGCAGTTCCAAACTCATAACAAACAAACCATGCATTTCAAAAAAGGCATACCTTCCCGAGATCAAGCAAAGGAACAGTGAATCACAACAAAACCAATTTTTATCTTGGCTTTGTAACTCCCTTGTGGTAAAAGAAYAGAACAGATAACACTTTCTTTCACAGACAGACAAGGGAAGAATAAAGCTGGCCAACTTCGAAACAGGACTTTGGAGGAATTTCAGCAAAGTATCTAACAGTGAAACTGTGAAAGGCCTTCTGCAAGAATACAAAGTCCCATGGCACATTTCGTCTGAGCTACTGCTTTTTTCTGAGCGTATCACTCACAACCTGCATTGAGATCTGTCTGGACACACCTGAAGGGCTCAGCTCCATACTCCTACTTCGTGCCTCCCTCACTAAACTCCTCAGCAAAAGAGCTGGATGAAGTACCTTCACTAGAGTAAGTAGTCTCTTCAGCATACAATTCTGGACTATGTACAAGATATGATACAAAATGTAAGTTGCTTTCCTCCCCCAACATGAGAGCATGCTTAGCTGATGACGTAGAGTATCTGGACAAGAGTAAAGGTTTGCAAAGCAAAGGATTAATGACACACCCAGAGGCCTGCATGAAAAAGATTGGGAGGAGTGTGCAGAAAGCCAGATAGTTTGAGAAAGGGGAAGCCAGAGTCTGAGAACAGACAGAAAGAGAAAGCATCCCTGGCACTCCACTCTCCATTGGGCTTGTTAGTCAGAAGGGGTGGGCTGGAGAGGAAGGGTAATTAGATACCCTTGGCAGCTAGCTTTATTACTRCAAGTCAGAAAAGCTTCATTAGTCCTGCATTCAGACAGGGTTAATTAGATTTTCTAAACATCCCAATTCCACTATTTATTTCTATGGAACATCAGGCTTAGTGATTTGTTTATATGGGGAGCATGTGACCASTCAGGGGAATAAACCAAGTCTTGCAAATCCTAGATTAGCATGATAAGCACTGACGCATAATCTTGAAGTCCAACTCTCCTCACACCAATGAACATGCCTTTTTTTCATTTTAATCTTCTATCTACCAAATGGGGCAAATATGAAAACTAACTGGTTTCTGTCAACTAAGAGTGGATCTGTAAGACCCAAAAATGAAATAAACTACAGAAAACCAGTTCAAAGCTAACACATCTCCAGATAATATCATAGAAATTCCATGTAAGCACAAGATTATAAAAATTCATGTTATCAGCATCATCACATACCTACAGCAATATTCGTGACCCACCATCTGACTTCTGGTTCAAAAAGAYAGCTGCCTTGTTCCTTCTCACTGTGCAATTCCATTACAGCCTCTTCTCTGCTCACACTTCACCTTTATCAGCAGGTCATTCTCATCTGAGCTATTTAATGAAATTATACTCTCGATGGTGCTCTGACATGCCAGACTGTCAAGCGCATTGCTGTGATAARGTCCCCTAATGAACACCGTGACCATGTTAACATGACATACTGTGCCCAAACCAGAGCCTACTGCTAGAGCCCTAAATTCCCTTGAAGCTTTAATTGTAGAAGGCCCAAGCCCAACAATTTGTTCCACTCAGTTAGCATTGCAGAAGGCACCATTCTTTCACTGCCTGGAGCACACTACCACAACGAGATGAATTAGTGTTTAGCTGGTTCATTTATCCAAACAAATATTTTGACTGTAGAAGATACTGTCAACACATTAATTACATTATAGGCTGTTTTGAGTGTTAATTATTGCCAAGTACCAGACAATATTTTCTTTTCAATTTCATACTCTTTCTGGTGTGAAAAATGTGTCAGTGTCACACCTCTGACCCTGATCCCACCAACAGCCACTGTAAACCCTGCTTTCCTTCCAGTTTAGTAGACAATGGGGCAGCAAAACTGTTGCTTTGTAATCAAGCCTGGTTACATTCAGCACATTACCTTATCTTCACCAATCCCTCCTTGGCAAACTCACCACACTGGCCACTTCTTCAGTCAGACATTTCTCAAGACCAGATGGCATTATGTTATCCCACAAAGTAGGAGTAAGTAGGAGTAAGTTCAGCACACAGAAGGGTAGCTGAAGAGCTGTGTTTCACTGTGTTGTGTTCAAACACAGAGCTTGTCCCATGCACTTTCATTTAAAGTCCTGCTCACACCCCCTAGATTAAGCACCTGATATTACTTGGTTAGTGAAAGAAGTGCCTCCAAGGTGTGGTTCTTCCCAAGGCACCAGTCATGAAGATTCTCTGATCTCTTTTTAATTTCTCCTTCAAAGTATAGAGGAGATCAGTGGCAGCAAATTTGTCTCATTTGTTTTTCCTATTCCAAGGCACGTGTGTAGATACACCATCAGAACGAAACTCAAATTYTTCTTTATACTCTTGTTGTGGTCCTTACAACCTCTTTACTTTTTTACCAAAGTTGAACATGGTTTGACAGAAATTAGCCTCGTTCAGCCTGCTCAAATGTTAATTTCTGATGTTCCTGTGGTTTTCTTTTTTTTTTTTTTTTTTCTCATTTAGTTTTTCTTTTTTGTTGTTGTTGTTGCTTGCTTGTGTGTTGGGTTCTTGGTGGGGCAGCGTAGGCTTGGACAGGAGAGAAGCTTCATTTTAACATTTCTTAAAATGGRTATTTAATCTACTTTTTCAGAATGCTTGAAAACTAAATTTAGAGTTATTTATCATTACACATGCAAAAACCATTTTTGGATCATATAAAATAATGTGTCTGTTCATCCGAAGTAATTTGACCTTTGATGTTTTTGTGCTGCCAATGAAATGGAAAAAAAATTCATAATTAATTAATATAATTTCATTATAACACCCTCCCTAAAATGAGCTATTCTAGTCATTTTCAGCCCAATTTCTTCTGGACTTGGATAAATAGAAAAACATATTCGAATTTCCTCAACATTTCACATATTATACATAGGGAAATGCCTGCAAATTTATACACAGTATAAACTGTATATATGTGATACAATTTACTTTTATGTACAGCTTCATTCACATGTATTTTATATCCTCTTCCTGTTCTAAATGTACATGTTAACTTATATGTGAGCTTCAAACCAGTGTTGCAAACCTGGTAAGTCATCACTAAACTTCAGGCTGCCTCTTGTACTATCTTCCCTAATCTAATCTCAAATTTTGTGGATTTTTTACCCCAACACAGGCAAGATCAATTAAAATGAATAATCTTATATCTGCAAAATAAAGTGGGAAAAATAATATATGTGAATGCTAAAACAATTTTTTTTGATAGAAGTATATATAGACTAGCTTTYCTGAGTCCTATTTGATGAAAGACTTCCATGTCATAAAAAGCACATTTTTTTTTTTTGTGGTAAATAACATCTAGAGTAAAATGTGTATGGAGATTTTGGTGRGGTTTTTTTTCTGCCCATTTCATAGGTCATCTCTCCATCTTCTCCTCCAATGTGCATTGGTGTGTGAACATGAGCTATTTACAGTCAAAAGAAGAGTGTGTGCCTTTCAAATTTCAGCAGGTTGTCATTCTTTCAACACATTACAGAGCACACTACTATTCAATAAAACCCAGTGAATCTTGACGTGGCACACTTACCTCAGCCTTACTTGTTGCTCCTGAGGAAAAAGAAATACTTCTTGTAATCACATTGCATTCTGGGATTAATTTTTCTTTCCTCCCCCACCTGTCTGAACTTCTTGGGATGGTGCAACCAGAATGTGACTTCTGGGATTTCATTATTATTACTACTACTACTATTATTATTGTTGTTGTTGTTGCTGTTGTTGTTGTTGTTATTGTTGTTGTTGTTGCTGCTGCTGCTGTTGTTGTTGTTGTTACTTCTCGAGCCTCTGATGGCAACAGACATATCTCCAGGAGCTTTGAGGCAGAACAAGGTCCTGCTGCTACAATGTCATCTTTACTGAAAACATAATGTTGGGCCTGCTAAATGCTGTCTCTAGTTCTTTAACTGCCTGGATTCCTACAACAGGGCTCTTGCCTCAGTTTTCTTTCACATGCTCATCCTCCTTCTAATATGAAGTCAACAGCATCCTACAAAGGATTTTCAGATAACCAAAGTTAAAATTCACTGTGAATTCTATATTTTTAACACTTCCACCCATACCCTTATAACCTTATGGACCCATTTCTCTGAAAAGATTTCTAAATTCTACCTTTTTACCTAAATGCCACAGACCAAATAAATGTACCGTTTGTGCCCTTAGGAGCTATATCTGTGTACTATTTTTCTCCTGGGATGAAGGGAGACTGGAGGAAAGATAGCAAGAAAGGATTGCTTTCTTAGCTTTTCTTTCCTACCTCTTTTATCTGTTTGTCCATCCCTTCTTTCTTTATGCCCTGTGTCTTCAATCACAGTCTGACCCCGTGAAGATACCAATAATGAAGAAAGTTTTTGTTAGAAGATAAGAAGTAGTATTTTATATATAGCCTCAAACCGGTCAGATGAACAGCAGTTTTCTCTRTGCCCCATGAGGCAAAGTTAAAATGAAGTCTGTGGTTTGCTTTTACATCTAACAAGGGCTATAAGACAGAAATCACAAGCTAGTCTTAACATTTTGCTTTGAAGCCTTTTCGATGTGGAAAACTCATAACATTTCAAAGTGACAGTTTCTCTCTTAAAAGAAAATGAACAACAGCTGGGTTGATATCCTAAAATTTGAAATAACTGCAGAGATTCTAACCTAAAAACCCATTGCAGAAATGGTAGGAGATAMCATAGTTTCAGTACACAGAAACCAYGAAACCCAGTAATTCTGAGCTACTACAGATATTTTAGTTAGAAGTTCGCTGGCAGCCATTTACAGGTGTGCCAGTGAGTGTGAAATCAATGTCCAAGATAAAAGAAGTAAAAAAAATAATATGCTGTCTTGAGTACAAGGTGTACAGTGATCTTAGCTTACTTATAAACCTGGTTTGCTGCATAAGCTCTGGAGACCATGAATTTTCTCACTCTCTTGGCACATGCGCATGTGTTCACACACTTTCATGTTGCTGTCTCTCTTACCACTCTGAAGCCTCCTAGCAAATTTAAACCAAAGCAGGTTAGCAAACGAGGTTCCAAAGTTATGAAGTTCCCTCAAGTTTGACAGAAGAAGGCAAGAAACCTAACTGGAGGAAAAGCTGAAGGCTACCCTTCTGAGGCACCATGGAAAGACATTACAAGGAGCAGTAACATCTCTGACAATACTCTCCCTTTMTGGGGTATCAGAAAGTCTAGCCATATGAGGCTCAGAGATAAGCAGCAACCAGCCTTCATTAGCTTTGGGGCTAAAACTACTTCCTTAATTTGTTATAACAGCAAGTATATGTATCTTTAAATATCAGTGGAGTGTAGGCACTCTGTGTGCTACGGGCTATACAAACATACCAAAAAGTATTTTTCCTGCCCTAGAGAGGTTCCCATTTCCCCCACTGAGATCAGAGAAGAACTATAAAGTTTCAAAATCAACTCACACACCCTTGGGAGATACTCAGGTGCATTTTTCACAAAGATGTTACATTGGACATTGGGTGAGAGTAGTGCTGAGGTCCCCAGAGCCAGCCCAGAGGTGTGCACTGAACAGGAGGCTGCTTTAATCCCCTCCTAGCTGCGCACAGTAGCTCCTAATGCAGGGGAGTCAGCTGAAGTCTGATAAGCTTAGTAGCTGATATGGTGCCTGCACCTTATCAATAAGTAGTTTTGATAACTCTAAGTCACCAGAACCCCCAGGAGAGAGGATATCAGYAACAGTCAGATCATGATAATTTCTTTCCCTTTCATTCTGTAAGTAAAAGCCAAGGCACTCAAAGAGATCACAATGAAACTATACACTGTAACTATGTAATTATTTTGGAGGTTTTTCTAATTAAGCTTTTTCAAACTTTATTAACTGAACTGTAGTCTATAAAAAGGGAATAAAAATAGCACAACCACACACTGTAGATTGCAATGGAAGTCACAGATCACAGCAATACCTAGGATTTTATGTACAGAAACTTTTTGTTTCTTTTACCAGACAAATTACACATGGGTTTGCATTTTCTATTTATCTGTTACAGAGTTTACACATTTTTTTTACTCCATTATTTATTCAGTGTAAAAAACATTCATAGCTTTTATTTCTATAAATATTTTCTATTAAAATAGTGTGAATATAGGGAGAGGAAAAATTAACCTAGTCCTAGGCCCTCAGTAGACATAAACAGGTATACCTCTGTATCTAAATCACCTAATGTAAATTAAGGTAATTCCTAATATGTGAATTTTTTCATAATACAAAATGCTTTTATTTAAAGGGATTAAGTACTCCATGTAAAGTAGTAAAAGCTTATTAAGACAATGCCTATGCAGGATGCAGAGTAGCTCTGTGTTTGAGGGACTTGCACTAGCAAGAAATCATTCTGCTTAGGGATGATTGTTTAAATTATTAATATATACATATAGCCACGATTAAATTAAACATACTGACAGAAATCTTGGCCTTGCTAGAGTGTGTGGAAGTTTCTTCACCTGACTTTGATAGCCCAGAACCTGACCTTCAGTGAAGGATGATGATGTGTCAGTACATCTGGATTTACAGCCACAATATAAAGAAAATAATGCAAACTGATAGTAGTGTCTTCTGACCCAAGTGGTACTTATCTCTCTAACAGAAATATGCATGTATGTGTTACATTAGGAATTAGCTGATTACTTATCTATAATATTTACTATGCCTCGAAGCAAGCTAATTAGTTTTAGACATATTAACCTGTACTAGAAAGTTAAATTGTTGCCTATGTGTTTTAGAATTATTGGCATATTATTCATATTCGTCACTGAAAAATAGGACACAAAAATGCTGCTTTCAATCAAGCCAATTCATCRTAATTATTTCCTGATTGACAAGATGCCTGATTGCAATTTATACTGTATCTTGCTAATTCATGAAAAGTCTTTTAAAAGTGAATTTTTTACCTTCCAGCGTATAAGCATAAGAAGGTGATACTAACCCTACTTTACAGGTTTCTTCTGCCAGTGAAGTTCTAATTGACTTCGGAATCTTCTTATGTTATTTGACAGTGCCTGCTTTTGGTTAGTTGGTTGGACGGGTTTTTTTWATGACGTCTTGTGGTATCTTTTTTTTGGTTTTCTTCTCAAAAAGCTTCTTTTTTTTTCCTCAGCATGCAGTTAATGRAACACAAGAATACCAGCAAATTGGATTATTAGTAAAAAATAAGAATACTTTCTTTTATCACAAAAAGTATTATTTTCTTAACACATTTTTTCAGAATCTAAGAATTACTTACATTTGAAGATAAGGCAACAGTTCTTGATCTATTCAATTCAGTCTTTTTGATTCAAATGCCAAAAATGACTGTAAAGACCTTATTTATGACATCTTTCATAAATAAGGAAAGAGCATCCAGACAGTAATACCAAGGAAACAGTAACAAAGTAGAAAACAACAGTTGAAATAAGAARATTAATCCTTCACCTCTGTTCTCCAAGTGTCTTTTTATATTTTCCTATATGTCCATTTGATACAGATAAATATTTGTGTATGCACTCCCAGTGGCTTCAGTGAGACCATGACTTTAACCTCAGGCTCAAGTCCAGAAAAGCATTCAAGTGTTTTGAGTCTCACCAAAATCAATGCTGGATTACTCACACACCTAAAAAGCATGTGTTTAAGCTTCTGCCTGAATCAACTACAGAGTTTATATCCACCTAGGGGTTGTAAATAGGTATTGAGAAAGCAGGTAAAAATGTCAACCTTTGGAGCAGTACTGTTCTCTTACTATTAATATCGTACCTTAGAAGGCTTTAACTTTGGTAAATTTAGCCATCTGAGACAAAATTTTCCATACCCAGACGCCTGCCTTAATTCCCTCTCCTATCACAGCATACCCACATAATGACCATAACTCAAGACGAAACACAGCAAAGCGCTGATTTATCCCACTATATCAGTGCCTTGATTTCCATGCAAAGAAAAAGGGATAATCAAAAGGGACAAGAACAGAAGAGGCATCAGTTTCAAAGAGTCCCTCAGACTACAGCTTACCTGGGAAACACCACGACACTTTGCAGAAGACAGTTCAGGTGAAAACATATTTATTTTGTTCTATCCAGCTCTCAGAATGACTTAGTTTGTTAAGAGTGGTCACTTCACACTTGGCAAGGGAGACTTAACTTTTTTATGGGCACTTAATCTCCTCTCAAAGAGGCACATGATCCTACGAAAGTCTTTCCTAGTTACCAACAGCCGAAAATTTTTATTTCCACATTCACAGCGCAAAATTTTGACTCTTTAATGGGACACTAAGTCATTCAGAGCTGTAAAACAAGCCTATCTAGATCTTCTTGTTACTGGTCCTTCCTCACAGATAACCCAAAAATCCAGATTTTATTAAGATGTAAAGCATAATTCTGGCACGCTTAGATTTTAAATACARAGACTTCAAAGCAACATGACGAAAGAGAATATGGGGAAGTGAAGCAGGTTTGGAATCATATCTCCCTGGGGCCATCACGTCCTTGAAGTTGAGTACTTGCTGCTAAGCTTTGCTTCAGTAAAATCTGTGATTTCCTGAAGAGCTAACAGCATTGTTCATTTTCTGGGGAGCTGCCAAGAATGTTGCAGGCAGAAAAGCTCCCAAGGTGGCACAAGAACAGCAGGTAGAAAAGATACAGAGGGGAATCTCCACACAGAAGCCAGAGCAGAGGGCCAGACAATGGAAGATGATGGACAGGGAGCTCCCTAGAAGCCAGAGGATGCTGTGTAATCTCCTTGCCACCAGATGTTTCAGGACAATGTGGTCCCTCTTCTTTTGAAGTTATATAACACAATAGTGAAAATACAAAGAAAAACAAATACTACCCATCACAGGCTCACTGGAAAAGTGGCAATGGTATGCATGGGCCATAGTGATTCATAAGGCTGGGACAAAAACATTTTCCCCCCGTAATTAATCTTTGCCAGTGAGGGGTGAATATAGCATAGGCTCAGAACGAGGAAAAGAGGTGCTACATATCCTGGCAATGGCACAATACCTGGATCAGGATACTGAGAGACAATGACATGAGTGAAGATTCTGAGGAAAAAGACAGGAAAAAAAGTTACGATTATCATAACAGACAAGATGATGAAAATACTATATAAGGAAGCTGTACACAGAGCAGAGGGTTATTTCGTGTGGGGACTGGGGACACCGTTCCCACCACTGAGCAGTAAATAAGAGGTAGGAATGGAGAAGTATTTACAGTTAAAAAGCATTTTCCAAAGAAAAGGAAGCATGACCTGAGACTCTCAACTCACAATATTCTTACTTCAACTTACCTTGCAAAATGTATGCTTCGTCTGACTAGGTAAATAGCCCACCTTCACAGAGGATGATGACTTATTACAGCTATCTGCTGTATTTACTCTGTTAGCTTGACTGGCAGATATCAAAATGTAAAATGAATTGGAAAACCTACACTGAGTATACCATGGAGCATTTTCAAAATCTCACTTATTTGAAAATTATAATCTGTTTGTTTTTATTGGAGAGATTGGGAATTACAGAACAAGATCAATGTAAAATTATACACTAATGATATGCTATAGCTGCCTGACAAAATAATTGTAAAAGAAATGAAAGGTCAGACAAAATATGGCCTACATATAGCTTTAGCTCAGTTTCTTTAATATTTTACAAATGTTCAAATGGAGACAAACATGTTAATGAATTCAGAGCATGTGAAAAGCACAGTTTGAAAAATGTAA
Organism: Amblyornis subalaris; assembly: GCA_018881555.1. Classification (NCBI taxonomy): domain Eukaryota; kingdom Metazoa; phylum Chordata; class Aves; order Passeriformes; family Ptilonorhynchidae; genus Amblyornis; species Amblyornis subalaris. The sequence continues at coordinate 33,106,409 of JACAXG010000001.1, read as the reverse complement.
GTGGGTAAGACATTATAGTAATATGTCACAGTTGTCTTCAAAGGCATATTTTATTTTTATAGGCAAATACAAATTCAGTAATTTGTCGGGAAAGCATTAGCATTTTTTTCTATATTGAAATCAGTAGTCAAAGAAGAAAGTATTATGCATATGAACAATGCAGTTCGAATGAAGTTAAGTTTAGATTTGGGCTTAGGGATAAAATCCCAAAATCAATTAAAAGGAAGCTCAAAATCAGAATTCAAACCAGTAACAACTAATATATATGCAATATTGATAAGGTAGGCAGCTGTTAAATAGTTTTTATAAATAATTCAGATTTGAGTCCAGAAACTTATTCCACCAATCACCTGAGATAAAACTTATGCTAGTTTAAAAACACATATATAAAACCCACCATCACCATTGTGTATTTGTTAAAGACAAAATTTATTTCCCTTTAAAAAAAATTGAAAAATTTCAAACTAATAATTTGTAAGAAAGGGGCAGTGCTCACAAAATGTAGAGCAAGCATCCCCAGCTAAAACCCTTCCCAAGACTCCAGAAATATCAGAGGTCTCTTTGTTGCTCACCATGCTCATTTTTTAAATAGAAAATTCAGTCAGAAAGCTACTTAGTTTTATGACTTACACAAGCTTAGCAGCAGAAATATATGTCATACAAAAGCTACAAGTCAAGGACTACCTTGATGGTTACTTTTTTTTCCATTTTTTTTTTTTTTAAATCTGTATGCATGAAGAGGTCAAGGCTTTTCCAGGGAACAAACTGAAACAGTGTAACAGCTTTCATTTAACAGAAGTATTGAGGAAAAGGGTGTGCAACTTTTATGCACAGCCTAAGCATTATTCAATTTTTAATGGCTGGAGAGTTTTAAAACACATTTGCCTTCACATTATACAGCATAAGCAAAACCCTATCAATTTCCCCTTATTCCAGTATGAAATGACACTTAGCACTTCTAAGTGACTTTATGAAAGACACAACTTACAATTTCAGAGAATGGGAACTTGAAAAGGCAACAGATTTTCCTCAAAATTGTATGGTTTTAATGTTAAAAACCAATAAAATAATCTGGGCAAGCTCAACATAAAAATACATCCTTCTCTAAATTTGTGACAATTCCTGGAAAAATAGTAGGCTGCAAAACCAAGACAAACAACAACAACAACAACAACAAAAAGAGAACAACAAATATAAATATCCTCTAAAGCATATTGACTTGCTACTGTAAGGAATAGCCTGGATTCTCCTTTCCCATATCCAAGAGCTCTTCTCCATCAGGTGTGCAGGTACAGACCTATCCTCAGAGGTCCATCCTTAGAGACCCATCCTGTCTGTCCTGTGCAGCACCGGAGCAATGGAGGTGTTGAGCCTGTTCTTTGCAGGGCTGGGACTTTTCTTACTGCAAGCTTAGAGAGCACCAGTGAACTGGCATTGCCATTCGAACTCCGAGTGCTGCAGAGCCACAGGGAATAGGACCAGAGCAATCAGGAGGAAACATTATGTCCTAAGAAGGAGCCATAAATACGAACTCAACAGGTCTGACAGGGCTAGCACTAGAAGGGCTGATAGCCAGTGCCTCTACAGTAAAACTAAAAGCGTTACTGAAGGAAGAGTGACAAATTTAAAATGACAGGAGCAGGGAAAAAGATTATATGCAATGAGGTTGCTCTCCTACCCACTTTCACTGCTCAAAAGGATCAGGAAAGGAAGAGGAAAAACACTTCATAAGAGTAATAAGATATTTTTACAAGTATATGTTATTCACTATAAGAAAAACTGGTATTGTTGTGCCCCTTCCCATTCAGGGCTCAATTTAAATGCATTCAAATTTCTAGCCTCGTTTGAAATGCAGCAGAAATCTATAGACTTATTACTGTCCTACACCGTGTCATTGCAAAATATGCCAGCACCTCCTAGGGAGGTCTACCTATCTCATTGTGAGGCTGTATTTAATTTACTGCCTCTTATCAGCCACAAATCTCATTTGTCACCACTGTTCTTAAGGTTCCTGCCTTCCACTGAGATTGCTCTGCTTTCCCACAGTCTGCATTTTCAAGAGATGAATCTCATTTTGTCGTCTTCCTGCCCACCTTTCTAATCTCCCCAAGACCTTTTTATTATGTTTTGTCCTTATTTTCAATGGCTCTCGAGTTAGTATCAGTATTCAGGCATTCCATTCAAAATCTGCTGTCTTTTTGCAATCATTCAAAAAGATATTAAATAATACTTATTAAGATGAGATTTTATAGAACTTAGACATCATTTCCAACAGCCTTTTTCTTGCCTCTGCCTATTGTTACCAGTACGCAAAAATTAGAAAACTCTTCATAGTTAAGCCAAGGTCATTTGAAATAGAAATACCATTTAAAAAGTAATATGTACGGAATGAAAAAAAAAAAAAGGTAGAGTTTTATAAAGCATTCGAGGGAAAAAACTCAAGGTATTTCCTCTCTAGTTAAAAAGCTGCTGCTCTTATCCAAGAAGATATAAGCAGTAAACCTACACCATGACCTGAGAGGAGGGATTTAATACAAACTAACTAAAATTGTATCACAGCCATACACATACTGTATTCATTCTAATAGAATAAAAGCTCAATTCTTCCCTTATCTCCCCTCACTCAGAGAGTAACTGTTACTTTCCATTAAAGCAAAAAAAGCATTTGAACCTAGATCCAAGGCAGGTGCTATAAAGTCCTTCCTATGCAGAAGCCCAAAAGGGTTCTGGCAAGATGCTTAGATTCCCATTTCCCAACACCCACAAACTAGTGACTAAACTTCCTGCCAGTGTACATTCTCCCTCATATAATTTAAAGTCAGCTATGAAGTTTTCTATCCCATGCCTTCTGGGTGCGTGCAAACTCTGTTTGAGTTAAGGGACTGCAATTGTATGGTGTTTCCATATCACCATATATCCAGGATCATGTCTGTTATACCAGCTAGCTTAAAGAGAGGGAGAGATATAAAACATGTTAGTTCCCCTGATAAAACTACAGCTGATGTAACTTGGAGCACATCAGTGCTTAAGCTTCAATTTTCTTAGGAAACTGGCAGTCAGTATCCCAGAATTGATGCTGTAACGTTACTCTACATGAGCCAAATCTTTATTACATACTATTCCACTAGGGGTTTTTTTCAGGTTTTGAGTTATCACTCTTCCATTTCTTGTTGTTTTGCTCTTCACAGAAGGTGTCAGAGAGGATTACCACTTGCATCTCTGCTTGTGATATCATTGAAATGTGATGATGCAAGGATTTATCCCATTTGTACCACCCTATAATGATAGTCCTAAATGCTGCCCTCTGCAATCCATCTCTGTCAGACATAACTGACAAGTTAAGTACAAAGCACCAGTCCTGGCGCTTCATGGGACTGCCTCTTCAGTGCAGTAGGAAAAAAATAACAATTATTGTGAAATAAACAATCAAATTCCACCAAAAAAAAGTTCACATTGGGTTCTTTTGGTTGGTCAGTTGTTTGAGTTTCTTTTTTTTCTTCTTACTCAGCCAGTAGCTTAGGAAAAATAAATGAACTCAACCCAACAGCAAAATCCTTCCCAACCCATCTGTTTTCAATACAAGTTTTGAATATTTACACATATGCTTTGCTCCTAAATGCCAGCTTTTGGCTCAAAGCTAATTTTTTAAAGCCAGACTGTAAATATGCATTCAAGAAGAGAAATGCTGGAGAACCTTCTCTCCAGCCTCACATCATCCCAGGTATTGTGAGGAAATGTCAACGGAAGCAGGAATTACTGCATGAATCCCAAATTTGGTGATAATACCGTAAATAAGCATTCAAATAGCCATGATGATAGCACTACTGGCTTTTCTTTTGTCTTTTTCTTTTTTTTTGTAATTGTTTTGAGTAACAACAGAAGTCTTCCATTGCTTCTTTTAGGGTTGTGATTATTCAAAACAGACAGTAACTGCTCTTAATACAATGAGAAGCGAAGGGGAGATGGACCAGCATTTCTGGCTTAGAGACTGAGTACAGTGTTAGGTACACAGTGTCATCTAGAGGCCAAAGAAAGCTCTTTGTTATAAGCTTTACAGTGAGGGGCTGAGGTTTTTTGCCCTTGCACTAGTAACCAACATTTATGTCTCCTTAGCTGGTCACATAAATTATCTCTACAAATGTCTCGAACCAGAGACCCACTGTGGTCATTCTGAAAGTCTTCATCAATACCTACAGAAGAGTGCAGGAGTGATTCACTGCAAGCAAGGTACACGTAAGTCACTGGACTGTGTGTGATGAGCCTCATGAACACTTTTTTCCTTACTTTCCTTTTCCTTCCACAAACTGTTCTCAACACAGGGATCAGCCACTGTTTGTRACCATGAATGGGCAAAGATCATTTCATTTGAATATATTTCTACTGAGCCCGTACTTGGACTGGGATGGATACCACAACAGTTTAAACTGTAAATTCATGTAATCTTTTCCATTTTTCTAGGAACATCATATAAAAGCAACTTTCAGTAAACGGGACATAATAAATCTAAAAATAAATTCTCCATCATTATTATTATGAATGATGCAAGAGGAAAAACCACATTTTTGAAAAAAGCTGTAATATAGTCTAAGAGAGAAATCTGACTTAATAACTAAATGAGAACATGAAATATTTGTGTCATTGTCAGTATTAGTATGGGACAACCTATAGAAAAAGTTGAATTTTCAATCTGTATGTAAGATGGTATACGTCTCACATGTTAGTGTGCTGTATTCCATTATTTCCAGAAGAACAATCCCTACTTTAACACACRCAAAAAAAGCACAACCCATCTGACAATTGCCTAACACAGAGTTAGGTAGAGTGTTTATTGCAAACCAAGTCTACATAGATTAGCATCACACAAAGAGGAAAAACCATTGGCATAAAGGAAATTATGGACACAAAAATATTTCATGCTTGGTACAGGCTTTTGATAATCTGGTTTCTGCTGAAAAAAAACCCCACAAACCAACAAACCAGTTGGAAGCATGTTATAAAAGGGTGTACAGACTCCCATTCAGGAGCAGTACAGGTCATACTGATTCCATCAGACTGAGAGAGAGAGAGAGAGAGAGAAATAGTGGTGGAGAACTGCACTGAATCAAAAAAACCTTTTAATGCATCTGTACACCCTTGGGAAGAAAGAGGGGGAGGTGAGCCAAGCACATTTTTATTCCTCTTAGCACTGAATAATCACAGCTCCTGCACCCTAAGGATGCAGTTCACCTGTAATGAATGAATGAAGTCTGGTGCATGGTGGTCCAATCCACATTTATGAGAGAAGGTGTCTAGTGACAAARGAGCACAGTTAATCTGGGAATTCAAGAGCCTGTGAGAACTAAGAGTTTCTCTGTTCTCAATAGCATCAACATAGTTCCTTTTATCTTAGTTAAAACTTAGTTCAGTTTCTTCTTCAACCTAAAATAAGTATTACCAACCCGATACCTTCTTGCAACTTGAATGAAATCTATTTATATATTCTTTTTTTATTCCTAATAACATCTGCAATAGTTGAAATTAAGTGGCAATTAAAAGTTAAGCATATACAGTTCCATAATATTATTTTCTGTCTGAAGTTCAAACCAACTGGAAAGAAGAAAAAAAAAAAGAAAAAGTGGGAGAAAAGAAATTGCAAGTAATTTATCTGCTATTTCCCCTTCTATTTAGCATGTGCTTAACATGGGTGTCTGCAAGAATTGTCTGTTCTGGAAGAGGAAAACATCTACTTGTCTGCTAATTCTGCAGTTCAACAAGTAAGTCCACTGTTGATATAAACATAAATATTGAACATACACTATTTTTTTTGCCTTAAAAAAATGCTTCTGTAGTAGAAAAAATATCTAAACCCTAGAAACATTTAGAAGTAATAAGAGTTACCAGAAAGAATAGGAATATACATTCCATCATAAAACATGGAAACAAGAAGCAATCAGTACATTAGTCTTCCCCTGCATTTCCAAATGTACACTGAATTTTAATGTAAAGTGTTAAAATTTAAGAATGAAAGTGCTGAATAGAATTATTTATAGAAGTAAAGACTGCATAGCCAGTACTTCACTGAAAACCCACACCTCCAAAGACTGCAATGGGTCTTAAGAAAGGACAGTGAATTTATTCTATCTAAAGGATCATATTTTTTATTGCAGAGAGGATTTCTTCTTTTATTTGATACCTTTAGGTTCCCACTTCACAAATGCAAAGTACAAACTTCATAGCCCTGTAGTTTATAAAACAGAAGCTCTTTCACATTAACGAGATGTCACATTAAACAAACTAGGGTACTTTTCCAGTTTGTTAGTATTTATACATTCATTTCAAAACGATGTTTTGAATGACTCCTATGCATCAAACAGAGACTTTTTTTCATTTCTCTTGCCTTATACATTGAGGCCAGAGCACTGTTAAAGAATAGCAGTAGGGCAGTATTTAAAATAAGTCACTAGTTGGAAAAGTGTCTTGACAAGGAGTACTAGGTCTCTTCCTATAGAAATAGATTTCTACTGATGATTTCTAAATTAAATCCAAAGAGAATCCATGACACACAGAATGAGAGATTTTCACAGGCAGCAAGATTTGCGTCTTGGATTTTATTAAAAATATAAAGTTTTGCCAATAGCTTCTTCTATAACTCTAGACAGTAAATGCTCCTGAGAATTCAGCTTACATACATGAGAAATACAGTGATCACATAGCTTTTCAGTATTTTTTTAGGCTACATTCAGAAACAAAAAACAAAAGCTATTTAAAGCGTAGAGATGAAATCAGGGTGTGAACTGCAAAATTTTTTTTATCTCCCAAAAGAGCAATTCAGAGAGATGATTAATGGTTGTATTATGTAAAGGGCATTATGAAAATTACCAGAAAACATTTCCATTCCAAACAGATCTATTTGTCAGCTCTCCAAGCAGACTATTATAYGCTGCAGGTAATTGAAAGTAAAATAATAAGATTCACAGAATGCCTGATATTTCTATTTTATATCTGAATACTTAGGGGGTTTCCAATACCCATAACATTGTGTCTACAGTATGTTATCAACCACTGGCATTCTCACTTGGTCATCCAGGTATTTTAAAAATCGTTCATCACATTCTGAATAATTTATGGTTTCAGAGCAGAATTAAAATCAGACTTAGCTGCTGCAGTTCATAGATGGGGTTATTTATTTCAATTTTATAAAAAGCCCAGTTCACATTAAAAAGCTAAGTTAAAATTACAGGGACAAAATCAGTTCTGATGTCTCTGCTCTAGAGGTATAACACAGCACAGATCAGAGGAAGGCAACTAAAAGTAGTTAAGTTCTTAAACCAAAACAACCAGCTGGAAATTGAGAGATTTCAGATTAATTTCCAAATAATGGAAAGAAACAATTACCTTAAGAAAACAAAAGCCAGTACACAGGCTGGATGGGTTGAAATTACCTGAAAAAATCCACTGAATCCATTTCTGGACAAAAACACTAACACATACCCCCTCAATTTTCCAACGCTATGTTCACACTTATATTGAAGTAATGGGATGCTAGTCCAAAAATTGCTATTTAAAATTCAAAGTGAGTGGCAAAATAACTGTTGTTTGATTGACTAAAGATTTTTAATTTGAAATAGCTTTGATTAGCAATTTTTGTTAAATTCTTTTCCTATCATGTCAGATTTTCATGGTTTAACCCTAGGCAGCAACCAAGCACCAGCAGTGACTCATTCACTCCCCCACCAGTAGGATCAGGGAGAGAAGAGGAAAGGTAAAATCTGGAAAACTCATAGGTTGAGCTAAAAAAAGTTCAACAGGGAAAGCAAAAGCTGCGCACACAAGCAAAGCAAAGCAAAGCAAGGAATAAATTCACTGCTTCACCTGGGCAGGCAGGTGTGTCAGCAGAGAGAACAGACAGGATGCCAAGTGTAGACATTGTGTATGTCAGTGCTAACCACAGCACTCCTATCTAAACTTTTTCAGACTCAAGAAAGTGCTTTCCTTATTTGTTGCTTGACATAGAACTTATTCTCACTGTCAACGCGCATCTTGCTCTCCAGAGAGGTAAAATGGCTACTTAGAGCATTTCTCCATGTTTTGCAGCTGCTTTTGGGGAAAGAAGATTAAATATAAAATGCTTTTAGTAATGAAAAAAAAAAAAACAACTTTCCTCTTTACTGTCTGCCAGACCTTGAATCTTTCCTTGTATAGCAGGGATGGTTTCAATCACAGAGTGCAACATTTTCAGCTAAACCTTGTTCCTGAAAATGTGTTTTCTCATTTTTCCATGAAATTACACTGTTACCCTTCCTTATGGCTGTGATAGATATAAAGAACACCATTCTCTTTTTCCTAAATTTTGCAGCAAACCACTGTTATGAAAAACTSAGATCCTGAAATTTCTATTAATTTTGCTTATAATGCCGTCAAAAAGTCAAAATTTGCTTTTAAGTGTTTTATCTGTGGGCTCTACTATTGCTTTGTAATATGATTGCCCTTGTCATTTCATGTGCACTGTAATTCAGAAAAAAGTTTTATAGCTCTACACAATTCCATGGATTTAAAACTCACTCTGTTCTCTATGATGGAGATCTACTTGTTTTCCAATACATTCCAGGATGCTGGAAATAGATTATTTAAATAATAAAAGCTGTGGGATTTTGGGGGGATTTTTTTTTAACTAAATTGAAATATCATAAATGGTTAATTGCTCTTTAATTAACTTTATTTTGTAGGATTTAATTCCACTATCACTCTCTTATCATATATCTTTTATTTAAAAGATACTTCAAATACATTTATCAAATTTTTTTTCCACAGTTGAAGTAAGAATGGTAATTTAATGTTGAGCGTTGACTTCATGCTATAAGATGTTATGATAGCAAAAGTATTTTCGTATCTGCTACCCATAGCATATGACAAAAATGCTATAAGATTTTTTTATAGTTGAATACTCTTGAAAATTTCTTTTTCCCAAAAGTGCCTGTCAAGTCAGACTTCGGCAAGTTTACAGACTGTATTGGAACAGAATTAAATTGAATACTGAAACTGATCACAATTGAAGCCATCTTCTAAAATGTTTTAAAAGTCTAGTGGATTTTGATGTTAGTGATTTTGTTCGCTTTTAGGATTTTGAGGTATATGCAACCAAAAGGCACTGGAAAATGTCTGTAGTTTTTCTTAGTCTTTCTACCATATCTTGAAACTCTGCTTAACCTTACACCTTTGCTTGCCAGAGAGAGATTCAGGTTGTGAAATATCGTTTGCTCTTTTTCCTAATCTGTTAATAGGCATCCAGTTTTGTCAAAGACCATTTCTGTTTAACAAAACACAAATATTTATATGTATTTTGATGAAACTATGCTCTCAGAAAAGAAAAAAAAAAGCCACAGACAAATGATAACATTATATTGCAACTTTTCCTGTTTCTACACTGATTCTGTTGTGCCAACAGAYTTCAGTAACATGCAGAAAATGTGACAGAGACATCTGGGGACATCGGCTCTTTAGTTTGCTGAGGCTTTTTTTGTCATTATCTGAAACATCAGTGGTATTGTAAAACCTATACACTGACAGCACTTACTCAGAAAATTAGCCTGCTAATTCTTTTCAAATCCTGGAATGCCAGATTCCTTGAGAGTTGTTTAATTTTTGTAGCTAAAAAAAGAAACTGTAGGACTAAGGTCTGAAGGGAAATAAATTAACCACATAATATCTATCCTGACTTTAGCCTTACTGTCAGATCCAGAACTTGGTCCTGAGCTCCCTGAAGAACGGATGGAGATCAGAAAGGTGGGACATACACGAGCAGGGCACTGGGTAAACATTGCAGAGCTGAAAGGCAATTGATGGGTGCCATGTGTGTGTGTTTCAGCCTCTTGGCTGCAATGCACATTCATTACCAGTTTGTTGCTGTTAAGTTGCCCATGTGGCCGTACCCAGGCGTGGAATGCATGAAATGATGATTGAAGGGACCAGTATCATGGCCAAAAAACAGCCCATCAACAGGGAATGTGGCTGGCAATGGACACAGAGTGGCAGCTCCCACGAATTCACACTTCCCCACATCCCCTTCACCACAGTGGTTTGCATCTCAGGACTCTGGAATCCAAATAACTCTTCCTTTTGCATGTAGGTCTTTTTTATTAAATACCTTGAATACGTATCTTGAGCCTTTGTTATTTGATACCTACTCTCAATACTCTTGAACTAGAAGGTACACTCAACTTAGAGGTGAGAAAACACCACTGAAAGTGTTTCTGTAAGCACTAAATTAGTATTTATTCAAACAAATCTGCTTTCTGAATCATTGCTGTCTCTTTTTAGCTACCTACCTAAATCAAAGCCAAGATTTCTTTTGCCTAAAGATACTAAAATGTTTATTCTTGTCCTTATCCCTATTTGCTGTAGAGTTTACCATTGATTTTCATTTGTCATCCACTGTCTGCATTTCATAACTCATAATTTATAACTACCTCTGCGCGACTCTCTGTTTTTTATAACATACTATATATTTAACATGAGAGAGACACTTTTACTCCTACTACTATTTCCAACACGGACATTAAGGTTTTATTCTGGGTGTTTCAGGATGCATTGCTGACAAGCAGAAAGGCACCGATGAATTATTCAGGTCATTCTAAGTGAATGTCAATAAAATCTTCATATACAACAGCATTTMTTTTGGAGTTTAGCATTTGAGGCATTACTCTAGTTTTAAGTATTACTTTTTCATATAGTGGATTAACTTTTCCTCCACTTTTCCGCGTAGATAGAGCCAAGTGCATTAAACTATCATGAAAGATGAACTAGAAATAAATAAATAAAATAGAYAGCAATAATAATAGAAAAATAATAATAGAAAAAAATAATAGAAATAAATTACTTGATTTTATACTCTAACAATAACCAATGAGGCTCTTCTGCACAAACCACTGCTGGGAAGTACTTCATCTCTCCAGAATCCCAAGACATGAAGATGTGTCGTGTGGCCCTTTAAAATCTGGCTACTTCTCCTTTGCATTCTCTATAATTCCCSAATTTATAACTATTTGGGGTCATGATATTGAGGACATTACAGCTTGGCTTCAAAATGATCTGCTTCACTGTAGAGTATAGGACTCATATTTGCTGGTGAGTGGTGAAAGTCAAACTCTGCATTTCTAAGAAAGGGCAAAAGGGAATTGAAGTAATTTCTCAAGGAATCCATTATTCACACACAGAAACAGAGTATTTGGCAGAGTAACAATGAAGAATAAAATGTGTATGATGAGTCCAGTTTRTTGTACAGACATCAGCACTACATTCATGGTCTGTTTCTTGGCTTTGTTATTCTGCAAAGTAACACAGGCATGAGGACATAGGCTGACCCTGTATGAGATGCACTAACACTGAAGAAATAAAATTCATACTGGAAAATTAAAAGTTCAACAATCCTCAGATACTAACTTTCTAGGGCTCTGTGCTTATGTTCTGGACAACGTTTTGGATATACACATTAATAAGAAAGAAAAATATATGCACATGTTCTCAAATTAGGGTTTGACTTCAGAAGCAAAACAAAATGAGACACTGGTAAAACATGAATGACATTATTAATAGTAGTCTAATTAACTATTAATAGTCTATAGCCTCTCTTCATCCTCTGAAAACCCAATCTTTTCTGTTGTTCAGTAACAAGGTTAAATTTTCAAAAGCTTTCTGGAATGATGAGTGCCATTTTGAGTGGCCAGCTTTGATGTGTGCTTTAAGATTAAGTTTTAGTATTTCATAGTCTCAGTGTTTGATTTTTAAGTGCTGAGAAATATATTTTAAAAAATAGTCTTAGAATAGTGGACCAGACATTACACACAACGCCAAAGACCCAGAACAGTATTTGTATCTCCACTGAGATAACAAAAATCATTGCATTGTAAACATCAGAAACAACACTTACACACTACAAGGTTAGACTCTAATTATACTTCAGAACAAGTGTTGCTCCAGGAACACCACTTAGACAAGGATGGTGACAAAAATCACTTCACATTAGAAACAAGAGTGTTTCTGAAATGCTTCCTTGGGTCCTAGTTTTCATGATTGCTGGTCTGGCTTCACTGTTCAAAGAAAATGTTGATTGCTTGCTACAGTGAACTCAGCCTTTGATTCACATGTGTTTCTGCTTGGGTTTCTCTTAGTTTTGGTTTCTAACAGACACAYCAACCTGAATCCCTTACTTCAAGCCCAGAGAACTGACTAAGCTCAAAAATTCATGCTAAATTCCAGCATTAATATACGTTATATAATGACTGAATGTGGCCTTCTTCGCACCACACCAAGCACCCAGCATTCTGAATATTGTCTGTTTGTTTGATTTTGAACACTGGAAGTGGGGGGAAATGGGGAAGGAAATCTTCCTGTCTTGTAATATATATTTATAAATATTTTTTGTTTCCCTGTAAGTGAATTTCTCTCCGTTGCTATGAGGATCTACATTATCTATGCTGCTATGAATGCTGTGTTCTTCCCCTATTTGTTGGGCAAGAAATTCTTAAAAATCAATAAAACTCTTATTGCAACAGTTCTGATAAAAATTCTGATAAAATCTTCATTGTCTTAAAAGGGAAGATATTTGTTCCTGAGATTCTCTTGCTGGCAATGTTTTAGCTGCTCAAAATACTGCACTGACTATAAAGTGTAGGTGGTAATCCACCGGGAAACCTCCTCTGTGCCTCCCCAACAGTACAGCATGCTCTAGCTGTGAAAAAACACTGTGTTTCAAACTATATATTTTGGAGAGTTGCTTGAAAACAACAAGATAAAAGTTTAATGGCCATTACATTTCACTGATTCTTTCTACATACATTATTATTATTAAATGTTATACTTCAAATTACCTATTTTTAATGAAATTAAAGAAACATATAATCTAACAACCAGCATATAACCCTTTCCTTATAAGCTTCCCTGATTATTTTGACTGTTTCTCATAAATACAGCATATAAAGAATACTTTGTATTAAAAAGGAAAAAATCTCTTTCTATCCCAAAGGAAAAACTATATCATCTGATATTTCCTTCGAAACTCAGACRGATGGTAAGGTTAGAACAGATTATGTTTCCTCAGCAGTCTTCTTTTCAAATTGGACCAGATGTTGCTCAGTAGCCCATAGTATTTCCATGAGTATTTTAAGGACCATTCTCTCCTAATGGTTTATTAAAAAGGTGAGGCMAAATTTCATTTGAGGGAAAATTTTTATAGTATCGTTGGACACTAACACAGAGATGATCAATTTGTATTTAAAGAACCATATGAAGAAATTATAGATGAATAAGCCAAAGCATTTAAAAATCTGAAAAAGGAGATCTGGAATATGAGTTGTAAATTGCAGCTTACCCCATACAACCAAAAATTGACATGGTTTTGAAAAATTCCTAATTGAAATAAATCCTTTTGTTAAAACAGAGTCAAAATGCCTTGTGTATGCAAGTATTCCTTGTTGCTAAGGAACTGGATTCCTAAGAAAGCAGAAAGATTTTGTTTGTCTTTTAAAGCTGGTAAAGTTGAGTTTTGTCCTTAGCTTGACTCTAACAATGGGTAAAGAAACTTAATTGAAAACCTGTCCAGGATTCATTCAACATTCTTCAAAGTATGTAAAACAATTCTTCGGGAATAACAGTTCACAAAGTTACTYCTGGCCTTTCATATTTCAGTGAAGAAACATAGTCTTATTCATTCATTTATTTTGCAATACAGGTTCTAATTTCCATGTATTTTAGCAGTCTTCTTTCCTAGCTTAAGCAATTCAAAGCTSAACTTGAATGTTAAATTGAGAGATGCATAGAAGGGCTGCATAGCACCCCAAAATATCAACAATAGACAATCAGCACTGAGTCACTAGAGGTGAGGAAGATTACATAGTCTTAACTTCTGTGAATCAGTTAGTGGAGTTWGGCTTGTTCAAGCCCCTCCAGTACTTCCCTTCATTTAAAACCATGTGCACTTCTTTTGCTAAACAATCAGTCGCATCAGTTTAAGAGATAATTGCCACTTCTCGGCCTTAATTCTGAAAAAACTTTTTTTTTCATTTAATTTCTGTGTGGTTTTTCATCTACAAGGAAAGTATTACTGATTACCGTGAATGCTGTTGTGATAAGAACATTTATATCTGGATCTTCAGTTTTTGTTAAAATGACAGGAGAGGTAACTTTGAAGTGCATCTCCATATACCCTGTGTTTTACTTTTTCTCTGTTCAAAACAAAAGCATATTTTATAAGCTAACAGAAAATTCTAGCCCCTAATCTCTACATCCAGAATGTTTCTCTGATGTGGATAAATTGCTCGAGAGCACTGCATGTGTTTTCACATTAAATCTCTGACCTTTATGAGGTTTCCCTGTCGCTATTAATTTTTTTCTGTTGCAACAAAAAATTTAATCACTTATTCTTAGAAACATGTGTTTTAAAACTTTCTCTCTCTGCTTCTCACTGCCCATTCCCTAAATAGTTTACTTTTTTAATGTTGCATTTCTCAGACATCTTATGTTATAAAGCACCATGATTCCTGCAGGATCAGTCTCATATTACTCATTTTTTTTTCAAAGAACACCCCAAAAAGCTCAGCAGCTAAATTCAGCATGTACTGACTACTCAGGGTACTCAGATGTCCAAAACAGTAGCTTTCCACTGCAGGTGATAGTAGATGAGTGATCAAAGTGGTCCATAAAGCCCTCTTTTCCCACTTTTCATAATTTTTTACCATTAAAAAAAGCTTTCAAGAAATCTTTTTTCATAGCTGTACTTACACCTTCAATAGCTTGTAATGGAGGAAGGTAATGGGAACAGCATAATTGCTAGAATCAARAAAGAACATGTCTCATACTGCACTGTTCAGTCAAGTGGGTGAACAAATGAAGATAGATAATGATGAATTAACTCTATCCCTACTGCTGAATTCCWTTTAGCACTCCTACCAGTATTTCACAAAAGCTTACAATTTTTCACTACCTAGGGACAGCAGCTGCAGTATCGCAACAAAACAACCAGCATTAACAGATGACAGTCACTAACAGGTAACTCTGGAAAGTGCCATTAGACTGCTCAGCTGAGACAAAAAGGCAGGAGAAAAGGAGAGAGCCACTAGGCTCCCTGTTCTGAGACTTGAAACAGGAATATTCAACCTGACAYTGGCAACAGAATAGGAAATGTTGAGTTTGTCAGCCAGGAACACACAGTGCTGCATCAAGATGAGAATTGTTAAGCTGCTGATTTTCTCCTCTTTGGGAGGGAGAGGAAGGTAACAGGCTTCCTGTGTGGCTTTCAGGGGACTGCAGGGGCCGCATTAAAATGAGATATCTTTATTTATCCAAAATTAGGCTATGTAATTGCTTCTTTTTTCCTTTTTTTAAGGTAAAGAAGAAAGCAAGGAATAGATAGCACTCTCCTTGTTAAAAGAACACATGCAGTAATGTACAGCTTAACTCACTTATTTGGCTGAGTGATGAAGAACAGGCATTTGTCTCCAGGCAAGGGTATTTAAAGTACATGGAATTTCTGCAACACAGTGAGAAAAAAACCGCTGGGAAAATGATTCTTTTGAGGGACCTCATTCCCTCACATTGAGTCCAATGGTCAATGTAATAATGGAACTTGCAGAAAGTGCTGCATCCATGTCTGGAGCCCCCAACATAAAATGGACATAGACCTGTTGGAGTGAATCTAGAGGGTCACTAACATGATCAGAGGGCTGGAGCACTTCTCCTATGAACACAGGCTGAGAGGCTGGGGTTGTTCAGCCTGGGGAAGAGAAGGCCCCAGGCAGACCTCAGAGCACCTTCTGATACCTAAGAGGGGGCCCACAAGAAAGTTGGAGAGGAACTTTTCACAAGGGAAGGAAGTGATATGAGAACAGGGAATGACTTTATATTGAAAGAGGGTAGATTTATGTTAGATAGTAGAAAGAAATTATTCTTTACTGTGAGGGTGGTGAGGCACTGAAACAGGTTGCCCAGAGAAGTTGTGGATGCCCCATCTCTGGAATTGTTCAAGACCATGTTGGATGGGGCCCTGAGCAACCTGCTTTAGTGGAAGGTGTCCCTGCCCACAGCAGGAGGGTTGAAAGCAGATGATCTTCAAGGTCCCTTCCAATCCAAACCATTCTATGATTCTAGATTCTAAATACCTGAGATTATGCAGTCTGCCCTTTTCTAGGTAGTTACAAAATAAAATGGAAATATGACCTTTTAATAACTAATGTAGTTATTGTTGCAGTTGGAAATTTGAAGTGTATTGCAAGACTTTGATAATACATACTCACCATTATTTGTAATGACAGCTTTGTTCCACAGCGCCTCTACAAAAGAAAAAGTTACTTTCATTGCCCTAAGCCATAAACCAAGAAAAGTCCAACTAATGACTAGGAATAGCAATTCAGCACACTCAACCCCCTTTTTTTCTACAGTCTCTTTGCTGCAGACAGGTACTATGAAGCAGTTGATTGTATTTTCTCATCTGGAGACCTGACCTTTCTAGTCTAGTTCTGATACAAGTTACTAAAGATACAATAAACTCTGCTTTCCCCTGCCCCCCAAACTCTTAGCCTAAAATAACCCAGCTGGCACTGAATCTCCTTGGATTGACCCAGCTCAGGCCCTCTTTCAGCCTGCAGGAATAGCAGTTAACGGAGTAAGGACCCAGAACAAAGTGTGGATTTGGTCGCATTTGTCTAATGGTTTGGTGAAGGTGTCTGCTGTGGTTCATTCCTTGGCCAAATTTCCCACATGGAAAAATTGTGGATGTTAAAAGCACTGTGTTTTCACTAACTGAAGTTAAGGTGAAGTTTTTTTGGTGGTGGTGGGCTTTTTGTTGTTTGTTGTGTTGATGAACTACTCATACTATCATGCATACATTTCCATGAATTTATTAAGGACCTGACAAAAAATTTACATGAATCACTGTAACTGAGTTTTCCATATACAGCAACTAACACTTGGAACCACCAACTAATTTGGCCCAGGGATCAACACATAAGTGATAAATAAATGACCAAACTGAGAACATAAACCTTGAATTTTTTTCTTTCTTATTTCTATTCTAACAAGAGTAACASGGCTTTGCTCTATAAATCACATTTCAGTGCTTGTGGAACTAAAGAACACAGGTTTAATTCAGTAAGCTGTCTGCATGAGGAATTACCACAACAGTCAGTACGCCTCGTTTCATGAGGGCGTGCAGATCATGTTTCATGATTTTCACTGTCACCATCTAGATACCCATGGGGTCAGATTCTGAGCTAATATCAAAGTTAAAAAACAGCTGCTGATGTAGCTGCTTTACTCCTAAGGAATTCAGTCCTGCGCTTACCAGTGATTCTGAGTTTAGCTTACGTAATGACTGTTAATTCTTTAACACTTCATAGATACGGTTTCTTCCAAATGTTTGCACAAGGAAATACATAAAAACACCCATGGCAAAAATAATTATGAATCAAAAAGTAAACCCAGAAAATGTAACTGTCTGGTGTACCTTCATATGCCTGTTCTAAAAATGGTTATGAAGTAGATTTAACTTCAAATTATTAAACAAAAATAAATGAACAAGTCTGTAGGAGTAATTGAATTGGCTCAATTATTAGTAAAGCAGTCAGAAGATAATAATCTTCCTCATTCTACAAAATTGACTAAATTGGCAAATGAACTGGAGAACTGGCAAACTTGAACAGGTTTCAAAAATCCTCTGTTGCTTAAAGGATCTGGATTTATTTGCTTATTTTCAAATAACCTGTGTCTACATCCAGTAATTACAGGAAACACTCTCAAAATCATAGGGAAAAACAGCCAACAAAATACTCCGAAGAAAGAAAATGAAAGCATACTTTGTTTCAAAAAGTGTCTTCACAGCTCTCCAGTGTGAATGAACATCTGAAGTTAAACTGTTAGCTGCTTGGAAAAAACTGAACTCGGTTTTACACCATATACTGTCTGTTTGTTTCATGATTTTCARCTCTGACCACTCACATTGGCTTTAATTTCTCTTTGCAAATGAGTAATAGGTTGGTAATTTGCCCAAAAGACCAAACAGAATGTGCCTGCTTCTTACCACAATTTGCAGAAAGACATGAGCTTGTTTGTTGTAAGACTGGAAATAAGAACTCAAATGTAGTCTTCCATGGTCACCTCCAAAATTACTTTCATGAACTTAACCATGTATCATCTTCCAACATCACACAAAAAAAAAAAAAAAAATTCCAACAAATGGTAACAAGATAAAAAGTGCATTTCTCCCATTCCATCATAAAACACTGGATTAATGTGTTACGTGAGCATTACAGGAGACAGGTAAGCTATAGAATAAGCTGCGTGATATTAAGAAATTGGCAAGGGAGAAAAGTATATTGAAAAATAAAGTGAATGAAATCAGTGCTAAATGCTGCCCATGGAATATGGAGGGATGATGAATTGCACGTCTTTCATTATAGCTCTCCTATGCTATTCATATAGGAAATAAAGTTTCCAGCCCTAGTAATTGGAATGTTTGCAAGACACTAAAAGAAGATTCAGAGATTTCATTTCCTCTTTTTCCTGCACTGCCATGCTCTGAGAAGGGCTCATCCCTAGAGAAGTGCAGATAGTATTGTTGACAACACCATCTTTAAAAAGAGATTTGTGGTCCAACTGCTTACAAAATAAGAAAAATTGGTGCACTTTGAAAGTCCTTTCCAGCCACAGGCAATATGCAAGTACTTGCCCTGATGCCCTCATGCTTACAGGAACTGCCAGCAGCCATCACCAAAAAGAGCAGGGAAAATCCTTTTCTGTATCTCTGATGTAAGAGCTCTGATCATATCAACCGCTTTCATTCATTTTTCATTACTGTCTAAATTCTAAATCTAAATTAATTATTTTTAAAATATTATTAACATTGAGTTTTCATAATGGAGCTACATAGTTAAAATTAGCTATATTTCAGAAACAGAGGAACCTCTTGAATGCTCTCTAACTTTACTGCTGGACTGGTTTTAGGTGTCACATGTTTAAGACTTACATGTCTATCTGTTTCTGTTGCACCGAATCTCATCATAGCCTGACCTCTGAAAGCATTTCCGAGGAGTTCTTTGCATTTCTTTTCTTATTATTATTGGGAAAAGAGACACATAAATGTATCCACTACACATTGTAACCACTCATAATTTTTGTAGACTTGATATGCCCACAGAGAATACGGAAAATTAATAGTTTTTCGTCATGATAGGAACCAAATCAACCAAAAGTTTGAAGTACATCTAAGTATAATTGCTCTCCATCACTTGAAAGAGCACTACAATAACATCTCTAAAGACAACCAAAAAACTTTAAATTCCAAAAGAACA
Source organism: Amblyornis subalaris (assembly GCA_018881555.1). Classification (NCBI taxonomy): domain Eukaryota; kingdom Metazoa; phylum Chordata; class Aves; order Passeriformes; family Ptilonorhynchidae; genus Amblyornis; species Amblyornis subalaris. Next base: position 33,087,093 of record JACAXG010000001.1, on the reverse strand, counting down.
AAGTGACTAATTAAAGACTAATGTGAAATAAGAATGAGTTTTCTAAATTGAGACATCTCAAGTGACTTGTTCAGACAGCCTAGAACTACACGGGGGATAACCATCCCTGCTCTTGCCCACTGTGTCCTTTCCTTCCTTCCTGGCTTGATTTCAGATGAATCAACAACTTCAAGCTGCAGCAAATGCTAGGGAGTCCTTTCTTGTCCCTAGAAAGGTTATTTTCCTTGATTGTGATAACTCTCTTCTTAACTCTCAGCAGTCCCTTTTTCTCAGTCTGAGAAATTTCTCAGTCCATAGGTTTCCAGACCTCTCTGAGGAGGCTGTTCTCCACAGCCTGTGAAATCCTCTCTCTCTTCCTTAGTAATTGTTTCTACAGGAGAAGTCCCACCTTCCTTTCACAGGCACTGACTTTTTAAATTTTAACTTTTAATTTAAAAGAGCATATTTAATAAACAGCGAATTAAGAATTAAGTGTCCATTTTTCAGTGTCCATCAGCCAAAAGTCTTGAATATTCCCATATATTGCTATTCTTGACATCCAGATGTTTGAGACTTTTTTTTTTCCTTTTAAGACCTTGCAGAACAACCTGTCTTGCTTTTTATCTTCATGACTTTTTGGGCCCTAGAGGCACAGGTGCATGTTGAGTTCCCAATCCCCCAATTAACCTCTGCCTCAAGCTCAGACTGATTCATGGTCATAGAATCATAGAATCAGTATGGTTGGAAAAGACCTCCAAGATCATCAAGTCCATCCTTCGACCAAATACCACCATGCCCACTTAAAGCATATTTCAAAGTTAAGTGAGTGATACCATAAAAAGTGATATAGCTTCCTAAACAYCTGAAACTCTCATTCCAAAATAAAGTTTTGATTGCTGTATCAATCCATTGTCTTTTACTATTCATCACACAGATAATAAGCACCTTGCAATTTGCTTTTTCATGACATTAGTTCTGGGAAGTCATCTTTTGAGAAGTGAGCAATGATGAGTAATAGCTACAACAAAAAGAAACTTCCTACTGCATCCTTTTGAGTTTAAAATATATATTTATACATTGCATGTATGTTTCTATTAAAAATGAGTTCAATGTATTGGTTGACTAAGTGCAAATTCTACTAATAATTTAACAAGAGTATGAACTTGGGGAAGTTTGAGTTAATGGTAGTGGGCTCTTTTCTTTTTTAATTGTGGAGTATATTGCTTAAGAAAATAAAATAAAAAATAAATAAAGACTATTTATTATTGTCTGGCCTTCCCCAGCAGGTATTTGCATGTCCAGTAATGCTACTGTAGATAGGATTTCAAAGTAGAGGTCAGTTCAGCTGGCAACAGATCAAGAACTAGGAACTGACTCAAGAGCTGGGTGATGGCTCCTGCCCTGATACAGAGACATCTGTAATATATGAAACACAGTACTCTTTTTTGGGTGCTGAATAGGAGTTAAAGTGCAAGATAAAATTGCAGGAACATATAAAGAACAYAGAACAAAGCAGACCATATATAGGTTTGGTTGGATAGGAAAATTTCTGAGGTGGTTTCTGAGAGACTTCACCAGGAAAAGAACCAGATGGACTGTTGGAGCTAAGCATGGAACACATTACAATATAGGAAAGATGAAAAGAAAATTGTAACCAAGCTAGAAGTTGGACAAAGTCCCTCTTCTGTTTTCATTAGTGATGTAGAGCTACTAGCATGACTGTCAACAAAAGATGGGCAGCAGCATCCAGAGCTTATCTGAATCATTACGTGACCAGGGATTTATTTGAAGTTGTAAGTCCTCATACTACATTAGTCCAGTTTTACAGAGCAACTTCAGTGAAGTCAAAGACTTGTAATGAGCACCAAGCTGCCACAGCACAGTAGAGAAATGCCCCCCTTCAGCTGGGCAGGTGGGGGAACTACTGTGCTGCAGAATGGATAAAGTTGGTTTGATGTGTGGGCTTTGGCACATGGTGAGCACTTTCGCAAGGAAGTATTTTACTGTAATTTAACTTTTATTGTAACGCATGACACATCCTTTTCCAGCTAATTGCTCTATTTCAGCTTTTAAAATGAACAGCTCTTTCTCTCTTATGTTTCAGCTCATATATTGTAATGATATTACTGCTACTGTTAAAGGTGACCTGGAAATGATTTTAAATTATTTGCTTCTTGCTTCTTCAGTCGTTTACAATGAATAAAAATGCCTAAGAGATTCTAGACTATTTCTGAAGCATATCTCCCCCCACCCCCGCTCCATTCGCCCTTTCTATTTTTACTTTATACGTGTCATCTCATACTCCAGATTTTCTCAAGTTGGGACTCCACATGGTATATCTCTAAAGGCAATTTTAAGTTGAAGAAGTAATAAAGACTTTCAGGACAAGACTCAGCTCTGTTCCATAATCTGCTATATGGATTGTCATGAGTGTTGTGTTACTCTGGGGAACTACTTGGCCTTCATCACATCTGCACTGGGCCTGAAGCTCTGCAGTCATTCTACTCACTTGTTAAACTCTTCATTTTGTGATTGATGGTTTTGGTATGGATTTGCCTTAGAGAGAGGCCAAGAGACAAGAGGTGCTGTCAGATGACCTGCAAGCCTTTGCTGAAGGGTAGGCAAATAAAGCACACCCATATTAATGTATCAACATTCAAGTCAAATACAACTCCCCAGTCTCCCAAATCCCAATTTATGCCACAAGGTAATACCTGTGCACCTTATTAAGATTTTTTTTGTTTTAGGTAAGGGATTTGGATTAATTTCAAAAAAACAGAGGTGAATTTTTACTTTGCAGGGGAAAAAAACCCCACATCCTGAATCCATGGTTTTAAAAAGACTGCTATGCAAAGATGTTCTCTCACCCAGACCCAGGTTAGAGAAGGAGCTGCATCTGGGAATGGCAAGTACTCCTTAATCTTTCATTTTATGTGCAGAATAAAGAGATCAAACCAACTTTTAAAACACCTGAGAAACAGTTTTGTTCTGCAAAGAAGAATAGAGTTCTCTTTTTCATATCTGTTAAACTGAAGCACTTACAAGATGTAAAGTCCCTACTGGGAGAGTAATGTGAAAATCCACTCAGTGTGTSTGTGTTTCTTTAGGAACTTAAAGTGCTACCAACTTGATTAATTTAACTTCTCTTTTCCCATCAACTCTAAAAGATGAGAACATTCTGAAATGTAAAGTGAAAAATATTCATACAAAAAAGATTTCATTCTGTGCAAAACCAAATCAGATGACATTTTTTTCATAGAGAACTATGCATGCTGTAATCATGGGGTATCACAAGAGCACAAGGCTGCTGCAGTCAAGGATCATTTGAAACCCACAGGTGGGCAAAGATCAAAACACACCTTCAGTTGCATAGAGGTGTTGCACAGAGGTGCGTGGACAAACAGGTTTAAATAAACCACTGGATTTCTGAAGCAATAGATGTAGTCAGTATGGTCAGCTCCACCAGTACAAAAACGTGTAACAAAAAAAACCAGTAAGAAATGTTTGTTGTACTCAGAAGAAATTGCCACATCCTGTTCCCAAGTGTCAGACTTATACCACTAAAAAGACTGCATTTTAATCTCAAACAGTTTGAGTACTCAAAATAAGCTAAACACCCATTACGTGAATCGGGATGGGTAAAACCGAGATGATTAGCTCAAGAACAGGTCTTATCGATGTCTAATGACCTTATACTGTCATAACACACTTTAAGTTGTGAATCCTCCACAACATCCCTCTTGACATTTTCTGAAGGAAAAGGAAGGGTTTAGTAAGGCTTTTGACACTGTGTCCTATAACATACTCATGGACTAACTGCTGAAGCATAGATTAGATAAATGTACAGTAAGATGGACTAAAACCATCTGAACCATAAATTTGATTCCTCTTTTCCAAAATATAAGAGTAGTTAAAATACACTTCCTATAGAGTGACATTTAAAAGTAAGGTATGAGTCATCAAAATGTTTCATTTCCCACAAAAATAAAAAAGGCACCCATGATTTTAAAATAGACTCTTAAAAACCATGCATTTGTTTAAAGTGAATATAAGGTTCAGTCCAAGGAGAGAAAACAGAAAGTGTATCTCATAAAATAGTAAATTCTGAAGGTTATTAAGTATTAGGAATTTTTTATACAGTTAAATTTCTAATATAGAAAATCTGGCAATCTTTATTTCTATAGTCTGTGATCTTAAATGTGATACCATGTATCAGTACAAAACATTTCACAATAAATCTAGGAGTCTTCTAAAGACTGAAATGAGTTGCAAATTAGAAATTTAGTGATCTAGTACTTCTTAATTGGTTAATAAATTAGAAGAAGAACACACTCCCCCTCCTCCATAATTGCTACACATATTAGCTTCTATTAGACAGATTTCCTTATCCTTATCAAAAAGAATAATAATTTTACTTTTAGTAAATATTATTTATTATAAAAATATTAAAATAACAGAAAATGCTCCTATGAGACATATTGATGGAATTTACTAGAGAATTCTGTAAACAATTATACTCCAACATGGACTTCTTATACTTCAGAGCCCCAGAAAACAGAAATGTGTTCAGGATAAAGACTGAAAAATCTAAGAAAACACTTCTTATAACTATTGAGGGAAGTGTTACTAGTTTGTTGTTTATTTAGTTTTTCAAATGCCTTATTCAAAATCTCAGTAGCCCACCATCATTGTTAAAGCCTATTATTTCCTCAAAGTTTTTACAGGATTACTGATAGCACAGGTCATTTGTCATCAAAGGCATAGGATTAGACACAAAAATAAAATGCTGACAAAACATACTTCAACAGGAATACTCAGAAGGGCAAGTGCATAATAGAACTTTTAAAGCACTTTTCTTTCTGTTTTTTTTTTTTTAATTTTGCTGTCCATAGAATGTGTTTTCTCACTGACACCGGTAATATGACTTTCAGACAGACCAGGAGTACTTTATACAAACTGTGACTGGAAAGATGGCAAGTATTTTTTTGTTGAAGTATTTTCATTTGTCTATTTCTGACAAGGTAAAAAAACTCCTTTAATTCAAATTTACACTTGGCTGAGGATGAAAAGTAGCTGTATGCTTGGATATAAAATAACCCACAGTATCAAGTAATAAACATTCGAAAGCATTTCTACTAATAACTGAATTCAGGACAGCAACTGAGCAGAAATATCCATCTTTGTCAAACACTGTGCTTCCAAAGTATTCTGCTAATCACTTGTAAGCACTGAACACACAGCTCACCAAAGTCTCATTCTATTGTTTGCATTTCAGATGAACAATAATTCTAACAAACAAGAAGACACTTTAGAAAGTGTTGCAGAACAAATCTTTAGAACTCCCCCTTCTTAAAAAAAAACCCAAACCATCAACGACGAAAAAAACAAGCAACAAGCAACAAACTCCCAAACTAAAAACCAATCATGAAAACAAACACACACAAAGAAGGAGCTCCTTTTCTTAATTCCCACCCTAATTAGTGTCTGTCAAGAAAAATTACAAAAACACTGTGTTATGTGGTGAGTGAGACTTGGAAAGCCAGGAGTGAAAAAGTTTAAATCCTTCCTGATCAGTCCATACAAATCAGAGATGCCACAAGCACAGGTAAACTAAGCTATCAGTCTTTGCACTTGCTGAGAGGAATTCTCTCCTCATTGCAGAAGAGCAGAATTTTTGAAGGGGTTCCCATCTGATTCCTCTAGACTCGTACCTAGGTACAGCCACTAATGACATTTCTAAGAGCAAGTAGAGCATAAAGCTCCCAACAAGGTGATGTTAGATAGTCGGCTAATATGTTCACATCACAGAACATCAGTACTAAATAATTTTTTGGTTTTGTGTCTCTGAAAGCAACAACCACTTGTGTGACAATGCAATTGATATTCTCTATGGGCACACAATATGTCTGCGTACAATTTATTTTCATATATGAACTCAAACCGATACTACTCTATGAATTCACAATAAGAATAGTCTGTCTCAAACATTAAAAAGAACATGCCCTTGGATGTTGTTCTATTCCTTTCCTATTTATCTGATCTAGCAAAGTCTTTCACAGAAGTGATATTCTTTTATTAGAATTCATTAATGAATTATGCAACTGACATCTGAAATCCCAGCAATAGTCATTTGCATGACAGAAGACTTACACTGGCAGCACTTCTTCTTCCACAAGGTCAAAAATCTCTATCAGTTAGTTCTACATCAAGTCTAGCTGGTGAAGAATTTGGGCTGTATACTTTCATGGTAGAAATCCTTCATTAACAAATAACCATTTTGTTGTACATGCACACATGATGCAAAATATACATTGAAGGTGACATCTGAAGAGAAAGAACAGCAACAGAAAACTCTTTCCTTTACTGCTTCTGAAAGATGGACTTTTCCTATGTCCTCTGAGGAACTGTCATTGGCTTTATATTACAGTTCTATAGGGAAAAAAAAATCCACTAAATATCATTTTTACCTTACCTTTAATATTACTTTCATAACCATTAAATCAACAGATTATTCTTAATAAATCTGGATCTAAGTCTTGAAGTCTCAATTCACTTTTCACTACTAAGAGAGTTCTTTTAGCTGAGTGTATACTCTTTGTTAAGTATGTCCTTTGAAGCATAAACCAAACAAACCTACCATACAGGCCCACAAATTCAAAGTTCAAAGTCAAACCAAAATGCTGACATTCATCAGAGCTGATAAAAAGACTGAGAAGGGTTTGAAATATTTTCACACTAGGATTTTTCCGAAAGACCTCTTCTGTTTTTACAACACTTTGCTTCCCTAACTTTTCTTTCTTTACTCTTTTCACTTTGCTGCTTAAAAGAGATGCATTTCAGAGATGGGAAAGATAAAAGAGGAAGAATAAAAGCACAAAATTAAAATTTTTCAAATCCTATAAGTACTGTAGAAACCATCCTTACCCCCTTCTGAAGTAAAAGGAAGCAGTAAAGTACAATTGTACATGAATCCTACATGAACCTATATAGGTTTTTCCCTTTTGTAGTGCAATTAAAGAAGTCTTCTCTGATACATTCTTCTCCATAAAACAGCTGCACAAGTTTTAGACTTCTTGTTCATTTAGAGTGTATAACAGTCTAACAGTCAGATTTATGTAATGGAGTTGGGAGAAGCAAATGAGAAAAGCAAAAATACTCAAGCTCTGTAGCTCTTCTATCAGAGCACTGCTAAACCCAAGTAGTCTCCCAAATTCATTGATGTTAAATATTTTACTGATGTTATCCATTATCTAGCAAAATGATGAAACAATGAGTTCTTCTCTTGAAGAAAAATAAATTTTTCCCAACCTCTTAAAAGGCAATCCATAAGTGGCACCTTAACTCTGGCACAAAGTGAATCACAAACAGAGCTATGAATCCCTAAAATACAATTAATTCTGTATTTTAAATTCCACTCACTGTGCAACACATCCCACTAAAACCTGCATCTAGGTTAATCCAGCAACTATTTTCAAGTCCCAAACATTATGGATATTTGAGTGCATGGAGAGCGAGGTCTTAAAAAATTCTACATTATTCATTACATTAGTAACTTTTAATCAAGGAACTCATCAAGAAAGTAGGACAAGGCCAGTCCGGTCAACCTGATGCTGATTATCACACAGATGTGTTATCATGCACTTTCTCAAGAGGTTTTGTTTGGATTTGAGAGCAAAATTATTTCTAGTATCAAACCATGTGTGTCCTTTTTTTCCTGTTCAAAGCTCAAGCTAGCAACTGTGATTAGAAAATGAAATGCAAATGCTTCTGAAAAGATAAGATGAGGGGAACAATTCCATGATTTGTCACTGACATCGACAGGCCTACAYAGAACAGTGCAATTGCTGTGGGTGAGGTGAGCAACGCTAGGTACAAATGGGGATCTTTGTCAGGCAAAATTTCTGTTCATATAATTTCATTCTACTATGCATAGACACCTTTCAGATCAAAAGAGTCTCATCTCCAGAAGGAAAAACTTCTAATATGCTGTACAACTGAAGATAAAAATTAGATAAAATAACATGTCAGCTTTCTAATCTAACAAATTGATTGGAGAGTTTTCTGGTTGTCGGTGACATTGACCAAAGTAGGGAGTGGCAGTTTCTCACCTGCACCCAGCTACAACCACAACAGGACACTAGCCCCAGAGTCCTGCAGAAAATAATGCAACTCCCCTCCCAGACACTCCAGCCTCTGTGATCCAAGGCCTGGTTTCAATGTCGCTCAGCTGCATGACCTGGSTTACAGACTTGGGTGAAAAGCTTCTAAGTTGCAAGCAAGTGTGGTGAGAAAACAAATGCAGTAGAGCCACGTTAAGTAAGAAAAGCAAAATTAAAGACGGAAGCAAGAATACGAAGACAGAGGTTCTTGGTAGCTCCAACATTACAGAGGTAAAACTAACACAAATGAACAAAACACTAAAGAAAAAAGCAGGTAATTGGAAAACTGCTCATCAGCAGCAGTGTTGTATCTTGAGGAGCAATAGGACCRATCTTCCCCTCTGTCAGGTTAACCCAACTCATCAGGTGACTTAGTGGAGGGTGGCCAGCATATTAATAATTTACCAGTATCTCACAGGTACCTATTATGTAATAATTAAYTGGTTACCTATTGTACCAGCTGCATATTTCTACTTTGAATTTTTAAACTGTGCAGAACTGATTTTTAAAAAATGCAGATAGGAAGGATAACACTAAATAAGTTGCAGCTGTTATTTGTACCCACCCGTCTGTGAAGCTGCCTGTTGTAAGCTGGGTTAAATACGCCARTGTCAATAACACTTCATGGTTTGAACAATGACATTGAAAACTCAGTTTCAATACCACAAAAAACTAGTAGCCTTGGTATGTACAGTGGTAGCTTCACTTGAAAATTCATTTTCTCTTTTAAACTGCTGGAAATACATTCAGTTTTTCAATTACAAKGTACATGAGAATTCATGATAAGGCAAGAGGCTATATACTTGAGAAAATCAAAAGAAAAGTCACTAATTCAAACAGGACTTTTCACACCCACAAGTTGTTGCATCTTTCAGATGTGCCATAGGAGAAGAAGAAAACTAAACTTGCCAAAACAACCCCTAGACACTTGGCCACCTTCCCCATTATTTTTTTTTGTATTCCAGAAACATAGTCCACTACACAAAAACTTTTCCAACTATCATCAGTATTTCTYACTTAGAAATTTGGTGGGTGCTGAGAACTGTGATGCTTGGCTCAGAAGCCCTTGTCACTCACTCAGAACAAGACAAATCCATTTAATTAAGCAGAAAATCAGTGGAAACCACAGACTTCTAGACCTGCTACATCTGTTTAATCAGGATTGCGCCAGATAGAAACCTGCACCATATTACATCATGCAATTTGAGTACGTGGCTCCAACCTCCTCACCTGTACTTGGACCTCTGCTGTTAAAAGCTCTCAGCATCCATAGAAGTCAGTCTCCCTCACTTTTGGGGTGATAGCTCCTCTGACACCTTTTCATTTCCTAAGACAGGGAACCACCTTGTATTCCTGATGCAGAAGACCACATCGGTTTTCCTCATCTATTTCCTCTTTTTTGCTCTATTCTCCCTTATCCCTAGTGCTGCTGTCATCTAAAAGTAAAACTGCAAGATAATGGAAGAACAAAGAAAACAACTTAAGCTTGTTAGTTAGTGCTTTCATTTCTCCTCCTCCTTCTCCCCTCCCTGCCCTTTGGATGTTTAAATGGTTACCTGACTCTGTTGCCTGTTACCTCTGTCTCTCACTGTCAGTGACCTTCATGCCAGGATAAAAATTGGCTTTCAGACTTGAAAGTCTGAAAAAATACATAGAACACTTCTAGCTCCTTTTGTTGTACAATACTTCTCCTCTTTAGAGACACAAAACCTTCTTGCTCCTAACGTAAATCTTAAAAGATATCAACAGGTCGTTCGTTTGCTTTTCAGATAAAGTACCACTAAGTACACAAAAATTATGAGGTTTGTATTCCTCCCATCTTTTATTTCAGGGCTTTAAGTGTTTCTCATGATAAAGCAGTAAAGTTTTATTCTTTTTGCAATTTGTCTTTGATCTGCTGAGACAAAGTAAAATGTTTGCAATACTTACCCCAAATTAGCTGTAATAACATCGTCTAAATAAAGACTGTTTCACAGCAGTCTATTACAAAGAAAGACTATTTACAGTATTTTAAGTGCTACACTGTTATTCTCAATTCTTCAGCTTCTCCAGAAACCAAGCTAACATTCTGCATGGATTCCAACTTATAAAACCCTACCTGAAGGAGCACAGAGCTAACTTTGTCACAATATCCCATCATAAAGGTCAAAATTGCCTGACACAAATTAGAAGATAACACGTTTTCCACTGGTCTGACRAAGAAATGGTCTTCAGCAAGCAACCGGAGCATCACCTCAACTCATATTTCCAAAAAGTCACAGCTACTATGAATGCTTTAAGTAGAAAAAGTGATTTATAGGTTGTTTTCATCTGAGTTGTCAAACATGAAAACATTATATTTACATAACTTCTAAAAGGGTATGGAAGACTAATGCTGTTATTAAGAATACAAAAGTAGATATTAAGACRTGGAAGAAAGAAGGGATGCCTCCACATCCCTTCCTCTACACAGGCTCCAAACTAGTCATGATGCATGTACATGTATGGCATGCCACATATCAGGTATGCTAAACCATTTTAAATCACTGTCCCCTGTCCCTTCCCAACACCATTTTTCTAATGACATATCCTTCCCTTTTGCTTAACTTGCCCTCTCATTTTGTATATATGCACCCAATTTCTGAATTGCGATTGAAGTTTTTTTCACATCAACCTTCAGCTCCTTCCCTGGGTCTCTCAAGAGTAAAAATCCATACTCTCCATTACAAGACTCCCAGGTGTTCCACAGTTCTTGCCTGCAACTATCCATCCATCCATCCATCCATCCATCCATCCTAAACTAATCCAAGATTTTTATTCCTCATTGCCTAGCAAGCTTCTTTCATCAAGGCAGAAATGTGCAACTGTCCTTGCAACCAAGGACACTGATCTTCATTTTCACATCCTCTGTGTAGATGGAGACGGTAGAGACTGGGATTCTCTTGGACAAGCTTGTCTTAAAAACCCAGTCACTCATAGCTGCCTTGCATGACTGACACATTTAGCCTTCTCCAAGGAAGAGAGACCATTTCTCTGACAAAGATGCTGGTGTCACTGCCAAGATKAACTCAAAATTTGGCTCCCACTGAATAGCTGGAAGATACCCTTTGCCCACTCAGACATCACTCCAGCTGACACCTCCAACAAATCACAGCTTTTGGTGCTCATCTTCTAATCCCCTGGTACCAAGCAGGCAAAATAAAATGGCTAAAAGAATGCTTTTCCTGAGGAATATGAGCAAAAAGCAACAAAAACAAAAAGAAGAAGTAAGAGACACCGRTTGAACAGCAGCAGAAGCAGGAAGGCCAAGATTAGATTTACCGTGGAGTTGCTCRTGCCACTTCAAATTATAGTCCACATTTCCTTCACACAGAGTATCTACAATTGTTGTTCTCTCTTACTCTGTTGAATATTCTCCAAGATAGCTGGGAGTATTTCAGAGTAAAAACAGAAAYATGAACTCACTTTCTTCACAACATGGCACTTATCACAGACTGACAGATTGCCTAGAAATGTAGATGTTCTGTACAAAGCCAACTCATGTAAAAATTAACGTGCTATGCATAACCCAAAGGGACATGTCATAACATCACCCATAATCAACAGTCAGAAGCATAATGCATTAGTTGTAATGTTTTATGGAAGAAGTGACTGGTAAGATACTGAGGGAGCACTGTGTATGGTAATGTAAGAATAAGTATTTCAGTGCAACGCTCAGTGTAGTGGAAAAAAAAAGCATGGCTCAAAGCACGCTCTTGCATCCCTCTCACTTCAGGAAAATTCAAGTTTAAAACAATATTCTGGGCTGAATACCAAGTAGATGACCCTGTAAAACCCAAAAAACAATCATTTTTTGCATAAAAGATATCAAAATAGACATAGGCAGCAATACAGATTTTAGATGCKTATTTCATCATTTGTATTGCCAGGGCCTCGAAGGTCTTTTAGTTGTTTGTTTTTAAACTAAAAATTAATCCACTTTTTGAAACCTTAATATATATAGTCAGTGAATTCTCCTGCTGAGTTAACTTAAATTTCCTCTAGAGTCAGACATTATTTCCTGCAGATGTCTCTGGGAGCCAGCTGTATGCTTTAGCAAATAGCATCAGGGGTTACCTGGTATCTCAAGAGACAAAGCAGCTGAGTGATAAATCTCTACAAATGGAGACAGTTTCTCTACCACAGAAGCAAAGGCCAAGTTTAACACTAAAAATCCAGTCAGCAGCCACATTATTTTCTATTCTGCAACCCCAGAGCCTTGCTATKTTTTCTCCCAAACATGTAAGAGCACTGAAGAACAGAACAGAAATGTCATGTATATCATCTTTGCAACTGCAGCTTATGGAAGATGCTTTCACCTTTCTGACTTTCAATTTACACACTTGGGAAAAAGTAAGAGAAATAAACACTTATTAAACAGTCAGTTTATAACAGAAATAGACATTTATGAGAGCTTCTAAAATCATGTGATTTTCTAACTTGACCCAAACTAAGCTGAGTTAAAGGCAATGCCATAAATCTACTTGTTCAGAATGCCTCTGCTGCTAGTATCAGTACAAGTTCAAGGGAAAAGATTAAAACCAGAAGGTTTTATTTTTTCTCTCTGGAATTAGCTCATGAATAGCTCATGTTACACCACAGGTCTTATAAAAGATAAAACTGAACTTGGAGCCCATGCACCAGTGAAAAGCTCTCTTGCTAAATCTTGAAAGGTGGTGTTTTCTCTCTTGAAAGAAAAGCCTTAGTCATCACCACAAGGTAATTTACATCCAGACAGCCTGAAATGTAATTGCTCTCAACACTTCAGTAAGAAACAAGTACTTCATGCAATGGCTTATTTAAGAAGCATTTAGTTAAATTCCTTAGGCACTGTAGTGCATGAATGTCAGTTTCTCACCTATGGCAGTTATTTTATTTCATTTCCTTCTAATAGATGGCTGGTTCCTCCTAGTAGAAATGCCTTTTTTGGTTTTGCTCTTTTTTCTCAATTCACTTATGAACTCTATCTGCACTTTTATTTACATACAGATTTTGGTAATTTCTTGAAATATGAATTATCTAATTTTGTTGAAGTATTAATAGCCCATGTAGCGATCCCAGTAATCTATGAGATGGGTGGTCTTCATTGAAAACAAGGAGAATTATGGAGAATGGAGACTTATATAACCTAGATAAACAGGGAACTAGCAATGCCATGGAATCGTTTTAGAGTGTAGTTTTAAGTAAACAGGTTTACTTTGGAAACAACAAATGTTCCTTTATGGAGAGAGTACTGTAATACCCTTTTGAAAAGTGTTACTTTCAGAGGAAATTGGACTAGAATGCTTACACTGAAATATTTTATGAATGGGTCAAAAAATTCTTGACTTTTTAAATTACTCTTAAAAGATCAATTAAGTTACTAGAGATTCTTTGGGAAGTTATTCTGAAATTTTTTGTTTTCCCCTCTAGTCATTCCAGAATAAACATGGCATTATGAATGGATTAGGTGACCTTTCTTTTGCAATTATAATAAATAAGCATAACAATGTTCAGTTGTCCTTAGACAGAAGGCAAAAACTATTCTGTATCAGGCTTGTTCATGCACAGAAAGTGATTAGGTCCCCACCTACACCATCATACACTTTAAGCTCTAGCTAGTAGACTATTCTAAAGGTTGTTTATTGCAGAAAGAGGCAGTGCAGCAAATACATGATTAAATAGATCCAAAGCATGAGAAATATCATTTCAGTAACATGCTGAAAACCTGAAGGATACTGTTCACTGAAAGAAAATGCAGCATATTGAATAAAGATATTTTTAATCCATTCCTTTTTAATTAGAAACTACCAAGATTTCCAAGAACCCAGACCTTTTCACAATGACACCAAAACCAAATGTCTTGTAATAGCCAATGGAAGCAAGACCAAATGCATTTATGTCATTTGTAGCTGGTATGTTACGCCACAGTCTGGTAACCTTCGGCAGTTACCTAAATGAAACATTGCTTTGGTTCCATGAGATTTAGGCTTCAGGGAACACTCCGTGAACAGGTCCAATATGTATTAATCTAATCAAAAATTAATCTCTAAACAAGAGTGTTAAAATCTTAAACTATGGAATTCTATACCTTACCTAATTCTGTTGAATTATGATTGCTATAGACTGTGAGTCAAATCTTGTGCGGCCACTATGTTTACAAAACACACAGCTGAACAAAGGGCTGAGGGACACCTGGAAAATAAGTTTTCTTTTGCAGCTGAAGGGCAAAATTCTTAGAACAGATATTGTGCCTATTAATACTGGCAAGTGACACAAAGTGAAAAATATTGCACGCAGCAAAATATTTTCAACATTTGTGGCATGATACTAACAAAAATATAACTTAAGCTTTCATAGAAGACATTTTCTAAAGATTTAAGTTACAGCCTCCTACAGGTTCACAATAATGGTTCAGGAACAGGTTGATTGAGAAAATGACTCCAACTATTTTAGATGCCATTTGGGATACCTTATGTATCTATCAAAGAAAGCTAAGGAGATTTCACACATCTTAAATCAGGTGTGCATTTATGTGAAATCAAACCAAATAAATAGCTACCTCCCCTAATTTAATCCACTTTAAGAAGCTTGTAGTATGATAGGGGTTGGGGTTTTACTCCCATAACTTCTTCAGTTACAATATTTGAATATGTAATGTGCTGCTCCAGCTCTRGCAGAACAATTGCCTTTCATTTTTTGTCAGTATTAATCAAATACATCTTCTGATGATCTAACTATATTGATGGGTTCAAACCAAGTGGTTAAGTTTAAAACCTGGATGATGTCGCAATATGGTGTTCTTTGGTATTGTTCACGTCCAAGTCAATTTTTCAGCTTAAGGCACATATTTCTTCATCTTTCTCATGTGCTCTCATGTTACCTAATAATAATGATTTTCTCTTAGGTGCTTAGGAAGGTACTACTTCATTGAGGTAACCTGATATAGCAAATCTTTTTTCCACTGCTTTAAATTGAACAAGAATTTAAAGGAGGAGGGGAAACAAACTAAACCCGTCTTCAAAATTATCATTACCAACTCCCACCTACATCTGACTTTGATCTTGCACTGAAGGAGTTTCCTGTGGCCAGATAAGGATCATCAAGATAAGCCTTTTTGTGAGTTCCTTTAAATACAAGCTCTAAATCTTCCTAGATAACATCCTTAAAACCATTCTGGAATATTTCTATATTCTGTAAGCACAAATTCTGAAGTCACACAGCTATGAGGATAACTGAAGAAAGTACAGCTTTTCCTCAGTAGGCAAGCCCCATTGACCTCACTGTTCCCTATCTCCTTTTGAATTCTTCAATCCAAGGAGAGGTCTGTCAGTGCTACTGAAATCTGAAGCTATTTCTGCTCAACACAAAGTTAAATGAGACCACTCCCTGGCTGAATGAAAATATTCTTCACATAATAAAGTTCTTGGATAAAGTGAAAACCCTTGCTACAAATTAATTAAAAAATRCCAAACACTTGGGGCTACTGTAGGGGCATATACACTTTATTGCTAAGCATACATTTAAAACTCCAATAATCTTAATAAAATAATTTTGCTTCTTCCACAAAATAAGAATGTATGACTAAAAACAAAGGATAGACCTCAAGGCATTATCCTGTTTTAGATGTCTGATAGTCAAATAATTGTGTCCCTTGCAATATTATCAAGTGCGTCAGTAAAATACAAAAAATAAATTAAAAAACCAATGAAACTGGGAGGCACTACAGATTTGCTAACGTTCAGGATTAAAGGAGTCCTGCTGTAATAAATGCATTCCCATATTCAATGAGTAACAAGCACAACAGAGTTAAAACTGCCCTACATTGATTCTACCCAGAAGGTAAACCAACTACATTGCAATGCTATAAATGCCTGCCTGGAAACAATTGCTGTCTGGAAGCCAAAGCCACTGCATTCTAGTGACTAGAATTCAGTTTAGCCTGAAGAGACAAAGGCTGAATACAAATTTTACATTGCTGGAGCTCAGTACTGMGTAGAGACAGCCATGTACACTTTTGCTAATGCATAAAGAGGAGGGAGGAACTGTGAAGGCTCGTACAAAACCTTACATCTATTTCAGGATATACAACATAAAAAGAAAAAAAAAATCCATAAATCACCACATGATATTTGCCAGTTGAAAATGAAAATCCTAGACTTGTTTTGATATTTGCCRAGAAACATGACGACCTAGGTGACTGAAAAATAATCATGTATTCCATATCTTCTCTAYGYCAATTTGCCCAAGACTGTTACTGTCCTGTTTCTTCAAGACCCAGCAACCTAGGAAATGAACATGTGTGCCTTACCTGGGGTTCATGGAGAAGMGGTGCACTGTGCCCCTTTTAAACCTGAGTGGACATGAGGGGAGCCCTCTTTCTGAGTCGAAACCCGGGAGGCTGCATTTCGAAAKTCAAAATTACTTTGGGGCAGATTTCGCAATACCTTCACCATCTGCTTGGTAGGGAACCCACTCCATGAGTTTTTCCAGCTGCTACCCAGAGCCAAAGTGCCACACAGGAAAAGTCGGACCCTCTGTCCTTGAGTTCGAGCTGATGCTCAAGTTCCAGCTGCTTRCTGTTCTCACAGAGGAGGGATCAAATCTGCAACATGCTGGGAAGTTTCCTCCAGCAACTTTAGCAGCACTGGAGCCTTTTGGACAAAAACAGGGGTTTTTTTTCCCCAGGTTTTGTTTTGTCCCTGTCCCTGTTTCTTGTTGTTTGCAGAAGGAGGGAATTCTGTAACCCCAGAGGCTCAGTTGCTGTGTTGTTTTTCCTTTCTCTCTCTCCACCACATGGTCCTGAGAAAGGGCTTCTCTGCCATATTGTGTTTGTCTTCTGGTCCACGTGGTCTGCAATGGTGGCCGCCACCTTGCGAGGAGGGGCTTCTCCACCATCTTATCTTCTTTGTTTCCAGGGGGACCACTGGACTCCTTGGGATCTAATTGTGACTTTAGACCGAAATTAGACCCATGTCTAAAGGAGTCTTCTTGTGGCTCATATAATATATTATCATGTCATATCAGTGGTCATTCTCTGCAGAGCTACTCTCCAGTAGGTCAGCCCACAGCCTGTGCTGGTACTTGGGGTTATTCCTCCCCAGGTGCAGGACCCTGCCCTTGCCCTTGTCGAACTTCCTTAGGTTTCTCTCTGTCCAAGTCTGCAGCCTAAYATATCAGTTCAAATCTCCATATCTACAACAACATTCTTATTCTTAAATCAGCAGACCTTACATTTGGTAATTTGGTAAGATGATAGAAACACTTCCAGATGGAATTGCCCACACAACAGCTTTAAGACTTTAACTGCATCTGCAGAGTWGTACCAGTCCATTTCCAAAGCAGACAAATATTAACATTTGTAAAACAATGTTAACAGGTCCATGGTATTTCTTGATATAATAGACTTTAATCTCAACTCAATCACAATGAATCTGGTCAGGCCTGCTGATGGGCTATGCTGTCCTCACTGCTGTAGAGTTTTATGAAGACTGTCAAGTTTCTATTTTCTTAATAAGAAAACAGAAACAGACGATACAGTATTTTCTGCAAGTGCTTTACTCTCCATTTAGCTTTCCAGAAGATAACTGTATCTTTCTATTTCTTTGGAATGGGAATTAAAACAGACATCAGATGCTTATATTAAGAGTGTTTTTTAAAAAAAGTTAGATTTGAAGTACCAGTGATACCCTAGTAAAAGTAGTAATATAAAGGTAGTAAGTTATGTTATGGTTATGGTACACTAAGTTACAGAATTATTTAAATAAACCTAATATATTTTCCATCTGACACATTTTGAATAACTATAAGAAACATTTCTTCATCTGGGGAGCTATTCAGCAGATGAGAAAGTTTCAGCTACATCCAGTTTTATATAATATATGAACATGTATGCTGAAAAGAACTGWATCAGAAATAGTCAGTTGTTCTAAGAGAGAGGGTTTTTTTGTGTAAATTGCCTGTATTTTCTAAAAATGCCCATTAGTTTCCTTTGTTTTGGTAAACCACTTAGGACACAAGTCTGCAAATGGAAATCAAACATAAAATTTTAAATAATGCAGTGAATGCATTACATGCAGACTTAAACAGCATTAATGGATGATTTGCAACCAACCTCTTGTTTGAATTTTTGAAGCAATTTGTACCAATAAAAATGAAAGTGAGGAAGCAATTAACCAGCTAAGCAGTGGGTTCTGTCAGAAGGAATAATATTGCGAAAATAATCTCTTTGAGATAAAGTTTAAATATTAAACACAATAGCCACCCTAATGACTATATTTTTCCTCATTAGTGAAGTATTAAGCTGGCTGCTGAATTCCAAAACTAGAAAGTTCACATGGGTTTTTGCAGGTGAAGCTTGACAGCATACCAAGAGGCACACAACCGGTGCTAATCAATCAACATTTGCTTTCAAATTTAACCATGAAGGACCACTTAAAAGCCCAAGAACTTTGAAATTAACATTACCAGAGGTCTCAGTTAATGAGACCAAAAAGAATTCTGCAATAAACATTACCAATACAGAAGAAGAATGTGTTCAAATGTTTAAATAATTTTAAGGTTCTGAAATCRCAAACAGTAGAGTAAGAGATCAGAAAAAAAAATCCGACATAAAAAAAAATATTCTTCTGTCATAGGGGCTGATCCAAAGCCAATTCATGTCACTGGCAGCTTTCCCTCATGATTTCGGTGATCTTTGGAACAGRTAAGAATGAGGCTAAATCCTTCTTTTTCTAGCAGAATCTACGGACACCACCACAACACAAAGCTAACTGGACACAGAGGACATTATGTGAGTGCAAATGATGAATATACTACAGTTAAAAAAATGTTTTAAGTTAAATGAAAGTTTGTAGCAATCTCCCTAGAATGGCTCTAAGCAGTTTTGCTTCAGGAAAAGAAGACACCAGCATATGCTGTAAAAATAAGAAGGAACAAAATAAAAAAGAAAAGGCACACTTCATGTGTTAAATTCACACATTTCTGTGAATGTATTTGGGTGAAAGAGGTGGCACTGCACAGTATGTATTTGTAGATTAGGTTATTAGAAGCATATGAAATATTTAGAAGCAATGAATTTAAATGCCATTTCTATATTAGGGCAAATTAAATGTTGAATTTTTGAGACAGTTTAATGAAGTTGTATCTAGTTCTTTGTCATACTCATTTTTCAGAATACTTTTTTCTCATCTCCTTACAGGCTAGATGTTATGCTGAATGAGCACTGTCCTGACCAAAGAAATTAGCTATAAAATTTAGTTATGAATCACAGGTATCAATTACCACTGGGCTCAAACCCAGCAGAYAGCTCTATTTTATCATACTGCAAAAATTCCTACAGTGCCAGGAATGGCATATGTTTATTATCCTAATGATGAACTATTAATAAGATTATTCACATCACCTAATATTTTATGTGAAGTGCCTAACTTGGTCAAAATACCGATGTAGTTTTCCAAGATTAATTCTCTCATTATTGCAAAAATAATCCAGCTGGCGTGCCCTGGACAAGTGGATTTTCACTACCATCGGGGAGAGCCAAGACAACATATTCAGTTTTTTTGTGTTGGTTGGAGGGACTCCCTGTCAATAGCCCAGATCTGATGCTACATTTGTACACTGAGGCTTCAAAGTGTGAATGAGGCATATATATCAGAAACTAGAAGGGAAATCCACCTTGTTCAGCCAGAACAAAGCCTTTAAGAACTTGATTATTGTTCCAAACAAGTGTTTTATTAACAGGTAACTGATCTTGGCATTGTGCTTGTCTTCTGCTTATCGAGCTGACTTGTTCCTGTTGTGTCAATAAGTATTTTAGAGTCATTGTAAAAGAGATTTTTGCATTTGTATAAAATCAATTTCTTATTATTAAGGGGTACCTTTTGCAGGCTTACTGGTGAATATAGTTAACATCCCTTTACTCTAGGGAAAGATGCTAAATTACTGTTCAGTTAGAAGCTATGACTTACTCCTTGTACCAATGTCAGGTGAGAGCTCAGAGATTCTGTGCCAAAAATCTTCATCTTATTTCGCTTGATACGTATATCTCAATCCTTGTTAAAAATAGCTGACTGAAGAGTCTTTTTCCAATTCAAGTGAGGACTATTGTCTGACTATATTGAGAGTGCTAGTGCTCCCTTGCTTATTAAAAGCTCATCTTGAAAAACCCAGGACAGTCTCCACCACACTGCATGTCAACAGAAGCTAACAGAGATTTGTCTTGGAGCAGAAGTTATAGAAATGAACCTCAAACAAGGCCTRTGGTTGGCATTGCATTTGAAAGCATGTGTAACTTCAATCAGTGAAGAAAGTTAGCAGATTTGCAAGTAGAGACATGGGATGAAGCACCTGGAGCAGCTGATTTATAGTCAATGTGATAGTAGTTTATGAAATCACTTTCTTTCATGGTTCAAAGAAAATCGCATGTGCTGAAAAAGCTTCCTGAGCTGGTTTCCAGAACAGACTTTTCTCCATTTCATTAGTTATACAAGAGAAGTCTATAGCATACAACAAAACACACTCATACTATACACGTCAGTTTTCCAAAAGAGGTGGAAGTATTGTACACTGTRTAAGATTGAATCAACTGTAAAATAGCATCTATGTACATCTTTGTATTTTCAGAAATCAAATTGTTTAACAAATTCTTCAATAAATATGTATTGTCTCCAAGGTGTTTGAAATTATATCAAAAATTATCTTGTTTGGGGGAGAARTGTCAGGAGTTCTTAAAAAGAAAACCACAACAGAACACAATAGAAAAACAAGTAACAAAAATTTTTGAAAAGGAGAACAGGGGGCTCTACACTTTACTGCCCTAAGCCATCCTGCATACTATTTTTCTGAACTTCGTATTTTCCCCTGCTTCCATATACCTTCCATTTTATGTCCCTCATATTGGGTTTTGAAGAACCCAAAATTTCAGGCCCAGACTAGGAGCAAACTTTTCCAATGCCAAGAGAGAAAGGACTGCCCTCTGGTTTCAGCTAAATTCAAAACAAACAAAAATGCACACTAAAAAATTTATCTTGATTTCTCAAAAAAAAAAAATCAACTAAGAAGGAGAAAAGCAAGATTAATTTGGATCCATAAATGAAGACATCTGAGCTCTTAAAAAGATTYCTCAAGTTTACTAAGACTTGGACTTATCTCTGAGTCATGTCCGGTTTGATTTTTAAAAGAAACTATCAAATATATGGTTCTATAAAATGAAGCCATTTTTTTCAATGAAATTTCACCTTAGCTTTGGGGTTCTTCAGCCTGAAGAAGACAAGGCTCAAGGGAAACCTTATAGCAACACTCCAATACCCGAAGAGAGCCTACAAGAAAGCTGGGGAGGGACTTTTCACAAGGACATCTAGCGATAGGACAAGTGGGAATGGTTTTAAACAATGAGAGGATAGGTTTGGATTACATATTAGGAAGAAATTTGTTGCTGTGATGGAGGTGAGACACTGGAAGGGGTTGCTCAGAGAAGCTGTGGATGCCCCTGGTAGCATTTAAACACAGGCTAGATGAGGGTCTGAGCAACCTGCTCTGGTGGAAGGTGTCCCTGCCCATGGCTGAGGGGTTGAAACTAGGTGATCCTTGAGGCACCTTCCAAATAAAATCAGTCTATGATCCTGTGAACTGAAAGTGAAGAAAGAAAAGAATGAATATATTTCTGGATGGCACTGTTTCTAGAAAACAAACAACATTTCCAATGACTCAGGTTGTTTACATCTAACATCTTTCCCACCGCATAAGTCAAAGTAACAGAATTATAGAACTGTGTACATGTAAGTGATAATTTGCAAGATAAGATTGTACCTTACTGCCGCGGCGGTGTTCTCAGTGTTAGGGTGCCGTGGCCTTCTGGAAGCGCCCCGGGCGGGGGCACTTTTAGCGACGGCTTTGGCAGCTCTCACGGTCTGGGATAGCAGACGCCGTGAACACTCTTGCATCGATCTCTAAGGCAGCAGGAAGCAGTAAAGAAGGAGACGGGTCTCTAATGTGGTCTCAGCAGAGCAGTTTATTTGCCAAGGGGTCAGGGACCAGAGAACCAAGATGGCTCCGGCTGCCGGAGCTTATAAGGATAGAGACAGGGGCGGGAAGAGCACACAGACCAATGATCTGAGGGTAAGTAGGTGAAGGATAGGAGGATATCAAATGGGAACAGAGGGAAGGAGGGACTTAGGGAAGGGATCCAATGGAGAGTACAATTTAAACGAAACATCTGGAACTTTAACCATACAGGGATACCCGTCAATCAGTCCCTCAGGGGGAGGAGATATGAGTGGCTCAGACCCTGGAAACCGCCAACCACCGTGGCTGGACCAGCCTCCTTCCCAACGGGGCTTGAACCACCGCGACACCTTACCTTCAGTAGATGCACTACACGAATTCAAAGGAGTGTCAACATACGTACATTCAAGAAAAAGCCAGAAACACCTTGCCTCCTTTTAACATGTATTATCTCTTTGATACTGCTATTAGTAGTGAAGACTCAGCTGCTGGTGATGATCCTAGAACACAACATCTACATAGAGTATAATATATTGGACAAGGGTGATCAGATGAAGATTCACTAATAAATTGGTTTATGCTGTCACTGTTTATGATTAAAGTGATTATAGTTGCACTTCTTAAAGATAAGTACAAAGAAGCTGCATGAATATTGTATATTGCCACAAGCTCTCCGCAAAAAAAGTCTCTACTATTGTTAGGTTTCTAGTACCCAATAAGCTCCAGTTCAGTATTGTTCTGCAGTGATTGTAAGAGATTACTAYATCTTCTATTCAATTATCGACACCTTTATTGCTTTGTCTACTAAACCAACTTGTCCTGCACAATGCTTCTTTGGAGTCGGATCCACAGAAGGCATACCTSCATTAATGAGGCTATCACAGTCTACAAATCTGCAAAAGGTTCTGCCTTTCCTATATAAATTACATCTTCTCATCCACTCCCCAACGTAGCAGTTATAGATCTTCCTTACCAGACCTATAGTTGCCTTCCATTTAAACAGGAAAAGGATGAAAGTGACCAATTTTAACTACCTATCCTACTCTGACAGCCTTTAGAGCAAATTCTCCAAAAAGCTTTAAGACAGTACTCAATAAACTCTTCTGGGAGGAAAAAAAAAAAAAGAAAAAAAGTTGTTCCCTGTTATGGATTTCCTCCCACCTCCTCCTATTTCAGTGGAGGTGAGATGTGAGTACAGCTTACTCACACATTTTATTTCATCGAAATACAATGTTGCATTTTCTTCAGAAGAAGTGTGTCCTTGGTCTCTGTTCATTTCATGTCTATGCCATGAGCACAGCCTTCATTAAAAGTTAGCAAAAAAAATCAATCCCAAATACACAAAATTGCATCATGTTTCCTACTGAAGCACCTTACTGAAAGAGGCCTCTTATCATCAGAAAGATGTAAGGCCAGCTAGAAATACTTAAAGATAGATATTTGTTAGCTGGTTGAGTTATCAGTTGATTGATTCAGTTTTGTGTTAAAATTTACTTCTGCGGAGCCCTGAAGATCAGATATGATGAAAGCAAAGCTCAAGTACCTTTGGGCTTTCTGGGGCCATAAACATATCTGAAGACAGAATGGATTATTTTTTTTTTTTATTGTGCCTTAACTTTGAAGAATGCCTTCTTTTTGATGACTGAGCATTATGCACAAAGCTCAGAAGGAAAGGAAGTTGGAGTGGGGAGGCTTTTAGTGGTCACTGCATCAAGGAACTGCTACTCACCCTTTCCTATGAACTCCTTCCTTTTGTTCAAAACAAACTGATTTTTACTCACAAACTAATTTTTAAAAGCTCATTTTACTATTTCAAAAATGAAGCCAATCAGCCAAGCCAGTCATTCAGAATATTTAATCTCTCCAACAAGCTATACTATACTACCACAGATATGTCATGTATTAGTGCTTCATAAATCAAACTTCTTGTAAGTGGAAGCTCTCAGTAAGAACTTTATTTGCATCATGACTATGACACAGCAGTCCTATATTGTATAACTTAAAATATATCTTTAAAAATTCATAAAATATAAARTTTCTTGGTAACATAACCACATTTACCATTTTATCTGTCTAGCTACTTTAGAGACATTATAATCCAGGTAAAGATTTCTCACCTAGTCTGTCATCTTTGCCTTTTTAAAGCCTAGACAACTGAAAAGTGTGTTTACAACTTGCTGCAATTTTTGCTGGAATTTACTAATTATTTTTAGCTTATCCATCCAGCTGGGACAATCCAGTCATTGGATTAACCAAAATAATTGATTTTACTTTATCCCAGAAATTCTCTTGAATACCGTTTTATTTTTATATCCACTGATTCCCAGTTGACTACTGTAGATGACATTAAGTGTCAGTAGTTTACTTACTGAAATTCAATATACACTTGGGGATCTCTGCCCCCAAGTATCTCCAGTACTTGCTTTCAGCCCCAGTGGAAATTAATTGTTCTTTGGATGTTTCTCAAACTTTCCCGACTGGTAAGTGTTGCTTCCTGTCTGTTCTTATCTGTTTCTTGTCTGCTTTACTGACAAGTATTCATCTTCAAACTCTACATTAGCACTGACTTTATATTGCCAATTTGAAATCTCTCTTTTGTTCTTTTAACAATTACCTGGAGTTTAAAATACTGTTGCATTTAGTAAATACTCTGGACACCTTACCTAATGGTTGCATCATTACTTTTTGAGATCTACAAAGGACAGCAACATGCAAAAAAATACTGAAGCATCCTGTTCTTTTCTTTTGTCCTCTCCCTTCTCCAGTTGATTTTATTTCATATAATGAATATAATCAGCAGGGACTAGATAATTCAGAAATTCTGACTGCCCTTCCACTGCCGGCACTACCAGTACATTTCCTCATTTCTCATCCTGTGGCAATATCAAACACTACYAGAGAGAAACATAGTCCAGTTTCACTTCAGTGAGTGCCCATATTGAGCTATTCCACTCCACAATCCTCCGCCCATATTTACTCATGGCCATGATTATTAAAGTCCTAGCTGCAAATCCAGAAATTTAACACAGGATCCACAATATTGGCTGCAAAATGCATTTCTAGACTTACAATGACACACTTTTTTTACAATGAGGATGGTAAAATACTGCAACAGGTTTCCCAGTGGGGTGGTAGATGTCACATCCCTGGAAACATTCAAGGACTCTGAGCTACCTGACCTAGTTGCAGCTGTCCCTGCTCATTGCAGAGGGGTTGGATTAGATTGTCTTTATAGGTCTCCTCCAAAGCAAAATATTCTTTGATTCTGTGAAACTCACCTTATGCCTTCTTCTGTGAAGGTTCCTCAGACAGCTACATTTTCCATTAAGAAGTTGTTGTACATAACTTATTCTTCCTTTAAGTTTTGCCCACATTGCCCCAGCCATTCTTCCCATCAGCAAGGAAGAGATGGTCAACATGGACTTTTTCAGTTCTACAGTCCAATAGTTCAGCAGTAAAATTCATTGTCATCCTGTTGATGAGATTTCAGACAAGAGAGCCAGAATGTGAAAGTAGAAGTTCAAGAAAAGCATCACAGAATCACAGAATAAACTAGGTTGAAAAAGACCTGTGAGATCATCAAGTCCAGCCCATATATGACCTAACACCACGGCTCTAAGTGCCACATCCAGTCTTTTTCTAAACACCTCCAGGGATGGTGACTACCACCTCCATGGGCAGCCCGTTCCAATGCCCACGCATTCTTTCTGTGAAGAACTTTTTCCCGATGTTCAGACTAAACGCCACCTGGTGCAGTTTAGAACTGTGTCCTCTTGTCCTGTGGCTGGTTGCCTGGGAGAAGAGTCCAACCCCCACCCGGCTGCAGCCTCCTTTCAGGGAATTGTAGAGAGTGATAAGGTCTTGCCCGAGCCTCCTTTTCTCCAGGCTAAACAACCCCAGCTCCCTCAGCTGCTCCTCACAGGACTTGTGTTCTAGACCCTTCACCAGCCTTGTTGCCCTTCTCTGAACATGTTCAAGCAGCTCAACATCAAGAAGAAGCACAGCAGTGAGTAGGAAAAAAAGCAAATATTTATATAACCACAATAGTTATTTATTTTACTTCTTTCCCCCCAACTCTAGCATAAAAAAAAAATAAATTAAAAACCAAAAAAAAAAATCTAAAACCCCCTAAACCTTCAAGTAATGTCAATTGAAAAAGTTGCCAAGCAAAGAGCAGATCTCATTTGGTTCCATTTTGAGAAGCTGTATTAAATCCTACCTCCAAGCTGTCTCAGGCTCACCAACGCTGTTTCCCAGATGGCTCCTTCCAGGCACTTCACACTCATGCATGGACTCTGAGGAGTCACTATCAGCACTCAATTCATCCATCTGCCCCAAAATACTGACCTCTTCCCCACCACCATCCCTGCCTCCACAAAAGAAATGCCAGCAGGCTGATAGTTTTCACAGTTCTGCTCCAGAATCCAGCCATTTCACTGCCTGTGTGACACTAAAGCATACATGGCACTTGCTGGTTATCCAAGTGTTTCAGCCACCACACGAAAATGGCTCAGAACGGACACATTTTTCTGGTCTTTGTATTAAGGCAAGCATTTTTACACATTTGGCTCTTTAGATAGCTAGGTTTCTACCATGTGTTAGGTTTTCAAATACTAAAAAACCTAAGCCATTGAAGATTTCCTTGCCTTCCAGATACAAGCATTAGGGCAGCTAACAGGTAAGAAAAGAAGAAAGATGAGAGACCAGCCTCACAGCTTAGAATTGTTCAGGTTCACAACTCTGTCTAGGTGAATGGAGACACACACACACATACTGGAGAAAGAAAACTAGACGAAAAATTAATATATTACTCCAGAACAGGCACTTCTCTCTTTGAAACTATGATCTAATACCAAATGTTAAATTAAAAGACACAGCACACAGAAGAAAAAATAAACGAGTTCCATTACTACATACCCCACAAGAGACATAAGTATTTGCATTTGAATAATAATGTTAATATTAGGAAAACTATAGCATAAACAGCTGTGCTTCATTACACACTTTTACTGTAGCTGCAGCAGTATTTCATTTTGATACAATTACAGAGACACTTAGCACTTGGAAGCAAAAAAACATTTTTCAGTTTATGTGCAAAGCCATTTTTTTCTTCCTTGTTTGCTATGCTATTGGAAATATTAAATCTCAAATCAGGCATGTACAGTAAAAAAATCTGAGTAAGACAGTTACCAAACCCATTTTAAACATCTGTCAATAGAAGAGTATTCAATAATTTAATTTTTTTAGTAAGGACTCAAGGTTAAAAAGTGGGCAATGTTGCAGAGACCAAACCTCCCTAGAAACACTCTTCACACTAACATATATTCAATCAGAGAATGCCCTGAGTTGGAAGGGACCCACAAGGATAATTGAAGTCCAACTCCTAAGGTCAATCATGTTTATGAAAGTGAATTTACTAGCAGTATCACAAATACTTTCATACTCATTTGGTCTTGCAATAAAGCAAGATGACAAAGACTCTCAGAGATATTCTGGCTTCCCTAAGGTCCAAAGAGAAGGTTGTTTGGGATTTGTTTTGTTGTGGGTTTTTTTTGTTTGGCTTTTTTTTTTTTTTTGAGTCTAGATGCAACTAAAAAAAAAACCCAACAAAACAAAACTGAACACAAACATAAAATTTTTCCCTACCACCCTCAACATGGACTTTCCCTAACTCCCTTCTTATTGAATAGACACAAGATTAGTTCATCAGGCTAAAATTAGCCTCTGTGACTACTTTGCAGTTTGTTGTATTTCTTAAATCTCATATTTCACAATTCTCTGTATACAAATCCAGTTTTCAGTAAGAATTTCCAAAAATAGACTTATAATGAGCAAATACAAGATTAACACAGATGTAAATTTTCAAAAGGCACAAACTCCTGCTGACTTTTGTCAGTTGACTTAGAAAAAGCGTC
Source organism: Amblyornis subalaris (assembly GCA_018881555.1). Lineage (NCBI taxonomy): Eukaryota > Metazoa > Chordata > Aves > Passeriformes > Ptilonorhynchidae > Amblyornis > Amblyornis subalaris. Next base: position 33,059,039 of record JACAXG010000001.1, on the reverse strand, counting down.
TTTTTTGCTAAACTTTCCCTGCAAGAATATTTTTCTCCTGTATTATTTACCAATTCTGTCAAAATCAGCAGCTTTACACTGGTGAAAATTACTATATAGGGTGCAAATAAAACTCACCTGTTCAAGTATCGTTACAATGGACTTCTGAGAAAGAACAAATCTTAAGAAATAGAATTGACAAAAGTGACATTTGAAGCACAGTGATGAATATACTTTCTCAAATTCAACTTGAATTTGAGACACCATTCTGGATGTACTGAATGATGGTGTACAAATAGAACACAGGACACACTTATGCTGCATAAAGGAGGACTTCTGTCTTTAATCTTGCATTAGCGGGAACTGCTGTGATGCGGTTGCCACTGAGAAGTCTCCGTTCAAAAGCAGGGAAGAGGCGAGGGGACTGGAAGAAAAGCACTTCACGAATATCTCTCCTGCCAGGACCAATCATCCATCCTTTATTTTATAGAACATGTCATACGGTGATGAGAATAGTATGTCCTGTGTCAAATCAATGAAGCAAGCACTTTGTCCTGTGCTTCAGCAACCATCATGAAAGATTAATCTGCACAGCACGTACCTACACTTCAGTACAATTATATTCCCTGGGAGCAGATTCTTGATTGTCTCAACTCCAGGCAGCGCAGACAGGGGGCACCTCCAAGCAAGCTGGGGCCAGCTGGGATGCTGTAGYCTCAGACAGAGATCAAAACAAGGCTTACTGACTATCCCACCTTCACACGGAATGTGACAGCGACTTTACWGGTTTATTCTTTGAGAACTTGTCCTATTATTTAGGGCTTCAAAACTGAGTTAAATAGCTATTGTTTTAAGCTTTTCTGATTTYTCTTGCTATATCTGTTACAAAGTATTCATTAGTTAGTGGTGAAGGTGTGGTGCAGGTATCAATGCACAGTTATGTCATCTTCAGCCACTTACTGTGGCAGCTGAATGTATTTCTTTTTTTTAACAAAATTGATTTACTAGGTAATTGCACATTAYCTTTTCCATCAAGTGTGTCACATGCAAATTCAGAGATTGATAGCACATAAAACTGGTATTTCATTGTTTTTGAAGGGGACAAAAGACACAGTTTTCTAGTCTGGACTTAGAATCAGTGCTTGAAAAAAATAGAAACCTTGAACACTTCCTCTTACCTTCTGTGGTTTTTTACATATTAGTTTTCAAAATCAAAGACAACTGCAATATTTCTAGTTTTGTTTCAATGGTGGAATCTAATAAGCTATTTTCCTCCTGTTGCTGCATTAAGCACTGGAAATTAAAGGGCAGAAAGTTATAAAGGCTTAATTTAGGTGTCAAAAACAGTCTTGGGTAGAAAAATGACRATTCGCATAAGCAACCTGGAGAGAACACTGGAAAAGAAAACAGCATCTATAATCTCTTTTCATTCTACTGTCTATAAGATATGATTCTGGTTGTCTATATACTCACCATATCCACTTTTAATGAGCTGCCCATTACTGACAGCTAATGACTGCTACTAAAGCAGCAAAGTATCACTGGACAAAACTTGCTCCTGAATTTTACTGCCAGATATTTCCTGATAATATTAATGTATTTATACATTAGCATTATATTTAGTTTGTATATTTGCAATATATATTTACAATACCATAATAATAATTCAATACAATAACAATAATACAATACTATGTGTTAGTATTATGTATGTTTTGTAGTTTTCCTCTCATAATCTTCACATCCAGGGCAAACCTGATCCTCATTAATATGAGCTGTCTGCCTCCTTGATTCCTCCATCTGCTCTGCTACTGTCAACTTTGGATTGCTTTTCTAGCACTGCAGGGAAAGATAATATGCCAATGCTTTTATAAAACTTATTCAGAGTATTCTAGGAGTAAGAAATAGAAAGGTGTACAATGTGTGCTAAAAACTAATGGTTCATTATGAAAATTTAAACTGAGGAAAGCATGAGATTGTCTATGCTTATTAAATCTTACGGAGAATTTGACCAAGTCTCTGGTTTTATTTTGGAACAAGTTATTTAACATGTTCATCTACCTTCTCTCTTTGGTTGAATTATTCCATCATTCTTCTTTCCATTCCTTTTTGCATCTTTCCTTAAAATGCATTACACCATAATCCTATGTGAAAACTCTGAACACTTGCTAAGATAGCTAGCAAAGAGGAGACCCTTCAGCTAAGCCTCCAGGTTGTCTTTGTTTCTGGTATAGGAAACAGGAATTGTCCATCTAGAGCAGGTCTCCTATTTTGCCTCTCCTGCACAAAGGCAAATTGCCATTTCTGGTGTCCTGGGAGAAAGGTATTCACCATGTACCTCACTCCTTAAATTATCTGATGAAAGTCAGATATGCCACAGATATGTTGCTGCTTTATTGACCTTCCAAAGAGAAACACCGACAAAWCCTAGCTGAGAATAATTCTGTTTCACGACTTCAAAAACACCAAAGCCCATTACTTAGGTAAAATCTGTTCATCTATTATTGAAGCATGCCAGTGTTTATTCTTGTGAGGGGCCATTTCAGGAGCAATAGGTGGAATGGAAACAGCCTACACTGGGGTTCTTTTCATTGAATGCACATGAGATGCTGTGTATAATGGGAGAACCAAACAAAACAATTGGGACAGAATCTTTTTGTGTATTTACAACTTTAATTAGAGGTGTTATTCGAAAAGATCTTCACTTTAATGTACAAATTATCACTAATAAAGAAAGACAACACAGTAATGCGAACAGTTCATTTACAGAAACTTCTAGTCAAGTTAGAGTAGGACTTGCATTAATTACCATTTTCATCAAAAAAGAATGTTGGATACTGTCCGCATATGAATCCATGTGGACCATTATCACTCCTTCCAGGAATAAGGCTCTCACTCCTGGAAATGCTCCCATATGTGGAAATCACCAAACCAGCAGCTTTCCAGACAGAGTTACAACACTGTTTATGCATGCAGCCGTCACACTATGAGGTCAGCATTTATATGCTATATACAAGAGTTCTATTTCCCCTCCAAAGCATATGCAATTGGAGTTCTCTTGACTGGGACACATAAAGCAAAGATGTTTTTGCTCAGTACCACAAACTCCAGATGGTTCTCATCAAAGGGCTTATGCCTAGTTCATAAGCGATGACAAAAAAATAAGGCCACAGCATGCCTTGAATAATTTCTTGTTCTGAAAGATTCTCAGGGCACCTAACAGCTCCTCCTCTACATATAAGTAAGAACTACCTACCAAAACTGATATGACAAAACCAACAACAGAATATTCTAGAAATGACAGAAAGCCATCAGCAGCTAACTTGGGAGTTCAACTACTGCAAGTTCGAGTCCAAGGCAAACTGAGGAACACTCACAAACTACTCTCTAGTTCTGAGGGCACTCACACAGAACAGCTGCTTTGTTGTCTCTCTCACTAGCTGCAGTTATGCCTCTGAATACACCCAAGTTTGAGTACTGCTTTCTTATTGATAAGCAGCTCCAGGCTCAGCTTACATTTAAATCCAATTTAAAATAATAATTAAAAAAAAAAAGATCTCTTCACCTCCTAATGCCTTAAGGGAGTCAAAAAGTTCAAACAGCACCAAAGACATAGAAGAATAGACCTCCACAGCCACAGTAAACCAGAGGGGAAATTACAGACACAGGGTCACTGCCTACCTTTCACTTCCTTCCTGAGAAAACGCAAGTGCAAGTCGGACAGAACAAGCAGAACTGTTATTTTCTGACACTGTTCTGGAAGCAGTCACCTGCTAAAGAGGCTTCTAAATTATAACTTTCAAGAACAACCAGAACCRGGTGCTCACCTACAAGGTCTGAGTAAAACATGAGCAGAAGAGGGCTGAAGATTTACCCTATACTGCAGCCCTTGTGATTAGCTGGGTCTGCTACAGGTGACCCACAGCTTCCAGGGCCCTTCTGTCGCTTCACCTTGCTGAGTGAGCAGTTCCTCCTTTAATTTCTGTTAACCCCTTTATCAAAAGGGGCCCTTTTCTATTTAGTTCTGTAGCATGGCTGTAATCTTAATCTTCCTGGAAAAAGCAGCTAYTCTGTTCCTGCAGTAGCTACCGACTACTTATTTTTACACCTCCTGGCACTGCTTCCTGGCAGGAACTGCTGACTTGAGCAATATAGTCTGAAGCCAGAAGTGGGGTCGGAAAAGAGCTGAAATCTAATGTCTCCAATTGTGATGCTAATTAGAAAACAGAAATAATTGTCTTTCTTTGTAGGCCATGCCATATTTTAGACTCAAATGTAGCAAGCTGACGGATGTGAGCAGATCCCCCTGTGACTTCCCAGCACTACAGGAAAAAAAAGAAAACAACTGTGTAGAACAGTTTGAGTAATTAGGGGGCTTAATTAGAAAGTGGAACTATGCTTCTGGCATCCATATAATTTTGCCTGGTTTCCACTAGGAAATGTGTCTTCTAGTTTTTGCTCCAGGTTGTCTTCCAACAAAGCTTTCTGCTTTTGAATGTGAATATTAAATTAAATGGCTGTATATTTAAGACTTAAAGCTTAATTCAACACATTATTTAAGTATGTGTTCATTCTAATCACATGGCTTGTCTCATTTAGTAATGCATTAATGGGATATTTGACCTGGTCACAGTTAAATTCTCTTTAAGTGCTTACCTTAAACCTTTAAGTCAGGCACAAGATGAGAATCAATCCTTACCTTTTCTCCTCATATTTATGCTTCATCTTCTCTCTTTATGTCAGGAAAAAAAATACAGTAGCAGTAGTTTGTTAATTGTAGAAAAATTCTCACTCGTGTTTCTTTTTAGATCCTATATAAACACACATTTTAAAAGAATTTTCTGGGTAGGCAGGATATTTTCAAACTCTTGTGATGTAACAGCATACCACCTTAACCTCAATACAACAAATTTACTACGGGAAATTGATGTGTGCTAAGATATCACTGCGCATTTGCTTATGTTCTGATTTTTTAATGTCTGAAAAGCACAGGAAAATAAAAGAAGCACTCTGAGACAACCTCCTGATCTACAGAATCTGATGCGTATTTGTTGCACTAGTCCAATGCTGGAAATATCTAGAGTCCTTTCATTAATTGAGATAATTGTAAAAATATTCTGTTTGCTTCCTTTTTTGAATTAGAACAGTGAGATCTATCATTGAAAAAAATTACTGGTTGTACATAAGGAAGCGATCTGAAAATTAGGCTAGTAAATATTTTATACTGTAGCCTCTTTGAGTGCCTTTCAAATTCTCAGACAAGCACAAAATCAAAGTAACAACCTATCCAAATGGGAGCAAAATATGTTTTTAAGCATCGCTCATACTTTCAGAAAGAACATTGCTCAAGGCTGTTTCTGAATCTATGTACACACACACATTTTTACCATGGGTCATGCAAGAACTCCAACTGGATGGTGTTAAAGCAGCTTAAAGTAATCTGGCTAAGTAAACTTCTGTGAATAACTAGTGGTTTTAAAGATGTTTATTTTAAGTATAAGCATTGCCAATACATCAGTTGGATAAGAAAAAAAATCTTTCATGAATACTTTGTCTTACTCTAGAGAGCTATTGAATGTGAAACCTTTCACTGAATCAGAACAATGATAAGACTCATGTAATTGCTAAAAGGATTGTCACCTAAAGCTACAACTTTAAAAGAGCTCGATGAGATTAAAACAGAGTAAAATATGGATGCCTATAATCTAAATTCTCCTTTGAAAAATCTGGACTACTTCTTTTTCAAATTGTGTTCAGGCCTAAATCCTTATTTTCTCTCTCCTATGTTGCTGAGAATAAAAGATGGAAAGAAGATAAAATATGTGACTTTCAGAAAGACTCAAGAGTTTCAGCATCTGAAGTGTCCTATTTTTAACTAATGCTGTTCATGGAAAAGAAAAAAAGATAGAAAATAGCTATCCATAGCAACCACTGTTAATTAAACAGAGTGAATATTGTACTTTTACAAAAGATTTTCTATTTATAAAAGAGTTTGGTAATTTACTGTAGACTGGTAGTCAATATCACAACAAAAATATCTTTTTTTCATCTCTAGATGAAAATTTGCCTCTCAAGACAAACTATGTTTTGCAAGACTGTAAAGTGAAGCCAAAAAACAAGATCATAATGAAACTCAGCCTTAATATATACACATATACGTTATGTGTATGCATCAGAGTAGTGATCAYCTTTCCTTCTATTGGGATATTTATGTTTTGAAATATGCCCACTAAGTTTACAAATATTTCCCCCCAAGAGTATTACTGACACACCAGTACTGGTAGTTAGTGGTAGGCTTTGTGTTTGAAATAAGACAGATAAAAAACCTCTAATGTAGTAACAAACTGGTAAGTGGAGTCTAGGAAATGAATACTTAACACTAGTTTTATTGCAGTGGAAATGGAAGAATTTATTTTGACACTACAGTGTTTCCTTGCAATATTTTTCTATCTCCTTCTAGCATGTTGACAAGTAGAAACAACTTGTTGCGTTTTGTCACCACATCATCACTAAGGCTTAGTCCTTAGATAGTGGGCCACCCACAAGTAACACTCCTTGCACTCTTCCAAGAGTGCAAATTACCCTGAAGCTGCTAGGAAGAACAACCAGTGTGTATTTTGCACCTTTCTGAGCCAGCAGAGATACCCAGCTGTGAAGCAGGAACTTTTACTCTGTCTTAAGTCTTCATTCTTCACTACACATCTATCCTGTGCACTGAAACAGAGGAGACCCCAAGCCTGAAAGGTAATATGTAATTATACAATTAAGAAATATAATGTATTCAGGGGCACACAGGAAGCAAAATCTTGGTGTTCTCTCTCAAGTGCATATTAATGAAAACTAGTGATTTAAGTACAGCTTGAAACTTCCACCACTTAAAAGTTATGATGTCAACTAAGCCAGAGAGTCTTTTGTTCTTCCACTACGGCAAATGCATGGTAAGGTGACTTCGTCAGAGGCCACACTAATTGCCACTACTCTCAATTTCCCTTGAGGTAAGAACGCAGCTACTGTGGCCCGGTTGATGCAGGATAACTAACTGCAAGCAGCAGCCTGAATGTGAACTTGACCATTAGAACTTCCTTTTAAGGCCATTCTTCACAGTTATTGCTCTGGGATTATTTTACTTTTCTGCAGGGGAGAAGAAGAGTTGTGCCATTCTCTCATTTCTATTTTCACAGGCATACAAATGCACAGCTATTCTGTACAGCTGCTGTGCCATGTGTGCCATGCTATTTTAACTAGCAGCAGAAGGACTGTTATTTTAGAGGGGAGAATATGATCACACTGTGCACTGGATTCAGAAGAGATGCAACACGAGACTCTTGGGTCTGCAGGCTTAAGAGGGGATATGTCACAGATTTTCTCATCCAGACACAGTAACAGGCAGTGCTGGGGGAGTGCCACGTGCCGGGCTGTGGTGAGAGCAGCCCTCAGGCTCTGCTTTCTCCTACCTCCTTTCGCCAACCTCAGCTCCACGTGTGATTCTTCACCATAAAGAAGAAATGGGTCAGCCTGCAGAGCTCAGATGCCCACTCTGTCTGCCCTGTCAACGCAGGAAAATGTACGAGCCCTGAAAGCTGCGCTGTAAAAGGTCGTGGCTCTCTGATGTGGAGCCTGACCATGCTGCACATCTGTGCCTGCCTTTTGCATAATGTTCTGTTCTCACTAATACATGAGACAGAGGGAATAGCTACATAGCTTGGATGGAAAGGAATTTCATGTGACATAGTAAAAACACCCCAAAGGCTTGTGGCCATCACTGGAAAAGCTGGAGAAACTCAGAAATCAAAGAAGAATCTGTTATAAGGGAAAATATCACACAATTTCAATGCATGGACACCATCCATTATGATGACAATTTATGTAACAATTGTTGGTAGATCTCAGGTACTTTAGCTTTAAAAGTGCACATCTCACCTTAAAAACCAGAGATTATATGTCATTTCCTTCAATGACACGATGATTTGTTTGTCTTCAGTAGTATTCTTCAGGCGCTGTTGTCTTTCCTTATCATATTCAATTTTCATTAAAAAAAGAAAAAAGTAATGTTGGATGGCTGATATGGCTAGAAGTTATTATTTTCTGAAAATGAAAGGTAATTTCATTTTAAAACTCATTGTGGCATTTACCCCAAAGCTATTGAAATGCATGGAAGGAGGAGGGGATAAAATTATCTTTGTAGCTTTATAGTTTCATTACTATAAGTTTCAAGAAAAATAAATAAACTTTAACAGCTTTTTACTATGGAAACAGGACATTTAGTCTCAGTGGGTATCCTGAGTGCTGCACTGTAAATTTGATTTTTTTTTTTTCAAACAGGCCTGTGGGGGAAAATGATCAGGATGAAAGGATAGGTCTGGAACTTCAGAATCATTTTAACAGCAGTTGCCAAACTTTTGAAGCCTCCATGAAACACAGCCTGTTGAGGAGTACTCTAGCGTTGCTGGCTAAAATGAAAAGAATTTTAGATAAACAACTAAGATAACTGTAACTTTGCAGAAAATGTGATAATATTATTAATGTAATATAAAGAGCGAGGAGAAAAAAAAAAGGTCCAAGTCTTATGAAAGATTTGGAGAACACTTTACACTTTTCTAAAATCTAGAATCCATGGAGGGGCTTTAGGGAAAGCTTCTTTGTGCATGAAAGAAAAACACTATGCATATCCTAAGGCTTTTGAACTAAGAGAAGAGTAGAAAATGCTATAGCAATGGAAAAACTTTCGTGCAGTGTAACTGCAAGCCCATGATACACCAGCCAGTCAATGAAGTTAGCCTTCCAGCAAAGCAAGAGGAATCCAGGGCATTATTTACAGTCTTTCCCTTCTTCTGGTAAAATTTAGACTGCTTGGCAGAAACCACAAGCTTTATCTGTCACAGTTTTCTATTGAAAATCTTGTTTCTTCTGCAATTCAAAGTATCTGCAAGCTGGGGCTTTGAGAAAAAAAAAGTCTTAAATGCTGCAAACATGCATCTGAAAAAGATAAACAGAGAAACAGTTAGAAGCGCATTAATTTTCATTAAAAAGAAGGTACTCCAAGTGTTCTTCTACCATAGACACATAGACCAGTTGAAAAATATTTTTTTCAAACAAAATATATCTGCCTGTAAAAAGTCTCACTATTGCTGCTGAAACATGTAAGTATTCTTTCATTTCTTCATTTTTGTTCTTCTCTACATAATACTACGAGGAAACAAAACTAATCAGAGAGTCATAGAATGAGAGGACAGCCCAGGCTGAAAGGGACCTCCAGAGATCCTCTGATCCAAATTTTAATGGGAAAGGGAGCCTAAATGAAGTTACTTGTCACCCTGTCCAATCACTTTGTGAAAACATCCAGTGATCTTGACTCCACCATGTCCCTGGGGAGGTTGTTCCAGTGAATGACTGCTCCCACCATAAGAAAAAAAAATCTTATATTGAGATGAAACCTCTCCCAGTGAAACTTCTTCCTGTTGCCACTTCTCTGTGTGGCTCCTTGTGAAGGCAGAGCCTCTATCCTCTTTGTAGCAACCCTTTAACTATAGCAATACTGTGATGAGGTCCCCTTTAAGCCTTCTCTTCTCCAGAGAGAAAAGGGTGTAGTGCACAGGATGCACGTTACTCTTACACATGGTATGAACACGTTACTTTAATGTACAGTATTCTAAGGCAGGGAGGGGGGAGGGGGAAAGAACGCTTTTCTAGAGCAGTTGGATACAGCTAGAGACTAAATAGTAAATAATAAGGATGAAATTCCCACCTGGATGTTTCAGGCAGTTCCCTCTCCATCTCCCTTCTCTCATCCAGCCAGGCTTACTCCACAGCAGCCTACACCAGTCAACTACTGGTTGTCAGAGCCCTCCTCTCCCCTTTGCAGGACAAACCTATCCTGTCCTTTGCACCAGCTCTGACATTCACTTTTTTCAAGGTAGCCCTTGCCAGCATAGCAAGCCATCTCAAAATTTTGTTTTGTCTGGTTAGTTTGATGGATTAGTACCCTGATTCACCTCCAAGTGGGGAGGGAGGGAGGCCCCCAGAGTCAAAATAAAACAGGAATCATTGAACCAGCAGCCAGGTTAGTCTGTGCTGCTATCGAACTCCCGTGTAACGTTCAGCACTGAAGTGCTCTTTCTGCTACCCACCATCRAAAAAACTATTGGTATAAGGACAAAATCCCTAAACTCTGTAATTTGTGCCATTGTGAATTCATTGCAAGTTTGTGTATTTGTTTCCTGGCATTCTTATTTCTTTGTCCTCTGTGTTCAAGTACAGAGGTTAATTTGCTAACGCAAGCCATGCTGAAGAGTCAGTGTGAAAGTATAACAGGGCACTGCTGGCTCTCCAAATATGTTGATGATAACAAATTTGAATTGCTTCAGAGTGCCAAATGYGTGTCAGCAGTTTCCTTAGACCATTGTTATSCATCCAGTGTTTCAAATAATGATTTTACAACTAAGGAGAATAAGCACTCATATTGTGGTTTCTGAAATGACAAATGGAGATATCCTTTTGAGAACAAATATTCTAGGAGCCTTGAATAGCATTACACTGTCTCAAATTCAACAGGGAGAGCACTAGAACTTTGTATCTGACATTTAATTTAAAATATAGCCTATGCCTTAGAGGAAAAAGAAAGAGAAAGGTTGTGCTTAAGGTTGTAAGTACTGATTCAGACACTTCCAATTTCTTTTCATTGACTACAGTATTAGTACCTGGTCAAGATATATATTTTTTCCCTCATTGTGATTATGTGTCTATAAAAGCTGAAACACAAGAAGTTTTAAAATGACATTAAGAATCCAGTTGTCCTTTTCTATTCAACATTTATTGATATAATTAAAGTATTGCTTTTAACATAAAAATGACAGCCTCTAGCATACAGTAGAGGTGCCTGAGCTAGCTCAGATACTGGAGGAAATGTTACTCACATCAATACAGAGCTGAGGGTGAGTTACATAGCCTTGTTCCTGGGGTTAAATACAGTGATTGCCACATGCCTGAATAAAGGAGTCCTATCTTTACATAGCCTGCCCAAAGTCACGAAGGGCTGAGGCAGCTACTATGGAACTGAGCTGATGCTTTACTGCTTTATACTGATGGGTTGGTTTAACAGTGATTTCAGTCTCTTGCTCAGCTCCTTGAGAATGAACCTGCGCTTCCCTTGTGTAGCACAGATCATCGCTGTGAACAGCACTCGCACTCAATGGACACACTATGAAACTAGCATGATAAAAATATAACAGCTTCACTCAAAGTCAATGTAATCTTCACGGCTTATATGAGCTCTTCATCTCTTGATGATTCCTTTTGTACYAATGTTGCCCCATCTTAAATACTTTCTTCATAACTTGTGAATTGTTGCTGAGTCATTTTGCAGATAAAAAAAACCCACCTTTTGTCTGGAAACASCAATAAATAAATGAGATGTATGCATCACTAGTTCCATTTTAAAGACAAGGTTCTGTATTTCTCCTCTTGGTTACCCCTTAGTTTAAAAAAACCCAAAAAACAAGCAACACCATACRGCATTTTAATAATGGAATAAAGTTCACAAGGGAGGAAAAACAAAGCAGAACACAGACTGTAGAATGAAGAACAAGTATTAATTGACAGAGTGAGAAGGATTGTTACTCAAGAAATTGTTCTGTTCTCCTTCTGGAGCCCTAAACTGCAGCTTCTTTAAGGCACAACATTTGCCATTGCCTAAGAAAATGGATTTTTCAGTTTTTCTTCTGTAAGCATTAATATCCTTGTCCAGCCTTCCTACCCATCTAAGGGCTAAACAGAGATCACCTTTCTACAGRGCACTTTGTTCAAATAACTCTGTAGTAAATTGTCTTAAAAGATTGACATTCAGGCTTCACTGGGAAACTTGCTGGTTCAGTTCAGAAAAGCAACAACTGACAGACTTGCACAATAATAGTATTTTTGCTTCTGACCCCAACTGAAATCAGAGCATTGAGGGTAAAGGATAATGAAAAATGTTTTTCTCTCAGTTATCTAAAGTGTTTTGTTTCAATTCTGGTTTTAATTTTAGATCTAGCGTTTGGGCTAGTTCTTGTTCTGTCAGCACTGGTTCTTCTGGCTGTAATCCCTTTGATTCCTATGTGTACAGGATACACAGACAAATCCTAGAAAGCTCACTAAGAGACAAATTGGCCAGGAGAAAATTGTTTAGCCTCTTCCTCTCATAAAAAAGATTTTGTTTTTATTCTCTTTGCATCTTACAGCAATTTTTTTAGTACAATATTCACATATTGTCTTCCTGTGCTATTGTCGTCCGGTATTCATACAGCTGCATAATATCTTCCCACTGTGTGCATTTTACAATAAAAATCACATTTCAAAAAAATCAATACCGTATTTTAGGCAAYTTCATCTCCCTGGATGAGCCAGAACATCCCACTTAGTGTAAGAGCTAATTGACTACTAACAGTGGATTTGGAATTTTGAGTGAAATCAGTTATAAAATTACATAAATTAGAAAAACTAATATACTCCCAATGCACAAGTCTCTCACAGCTCTATTTTCCACAGCCCCTAATAAAAACAAACACAAAATATCTTTGATTTATCAGGCATTTAGGAACAGAAACATATTGGAAGACATCAGATAAGTTATTAGATCTATTTTTCTCCTAAACGAGGCACCAGAATTTTTTCTGAATTCCTATGACATAAACACTGCTGGCTTCTCTTCTTCATTTTTTTAAAATTCAGAGGAAACATCAGAAATATGAGTGGTTAGGCCTGAAGGCAGAATTAGTCTTCACAGAAAAACATTTTAAAAATCAGTAATCAGCAAATTAAAAAAGAAACTTTAGTGTTTCTTTGACAGAAACTAAAGAGTTTATAAATAAATGAAATAGTTTATTTAAAAACTTTAATAAACTAAAGAGTTCCTTTAATAGGCTAGGAATACTTTTGTGTAGTTTTAGATGTAGATGGCATAAATGCTGCAGGAAACTGATAAATCAGTTGCATGCAGTTTACTAGGGCACTCTATTTATGCAAGTATCGGTTTAGTTCATCTGTGACAGTTCTTCAAAATAAAGCTACAGTGATGTTTTATATGAATAAAACCAAAGTTATCCAATACTTAAATCCTGTGCAAATTGGTCAGATGAGAGACAATTTCTATTTGCTCATGTTATTACAAACACCTTTATTAAATGTAACTCAGTTAAAAAGTGGCTAATAAGACACTAAGTAATTTCATTGTGAGTTTTATTGTAATATACAGCATTCCAATTTCTGCAAACTTTTCTATGTAAAACTATAGTATGTAATTCCACAGGAAAAAGATAACTATTTTTTTTTATAATCTACATACATCTGTCCATTTGTCTACTGCTGATCCAGGAAGAAATTCCTGTATTTGTGAATATTGAAGTCAGCTGTGAAGGTCTTCCTTTTGTTCCTCCAACAGTTGCTGACCCATTCTCACGTTGGTGAGAATGTACACAGCTTTTCTTCCTTCTCCTTGGGAAAAAACCCAGGCCTTCAGCTTTATATAAGATTGCTGAAAGAGAAACAGTGAAACTGAGAATGGTACCCCTCACAGAAAACCAGTCTGATTTTTTTCTTCTCTCTCTTTGCTATRCACTGCATACACATGTGCCTTTTTCTTTACTGTGGCACACTAAATGAAAATAAATTTCTTGCCTAGGAGTGTCGATCTGTAAGTGATTTCTAGGTCACCAGCTACACATGGTGGAGAAGTGCATACAAGATTGGTGAGACAAGACAGATGAGTTTTGCTTAGTCTGGACATTTCTATCTTGATGTGATGGGAAAGTGTGTTGGCTTTGCAGGGCCTGGTTTTTGGTAGCAGGAAGGCCACAGAGGTGGYTTCTGTGAGAAGCTGCTCGAAGCTTCCACCATGTCCAGCAGAGCCAATCCCTGATGGCTCTGATGATAGATGTGCTGCTGGCCAAGGCTGGGCCAATTAGAGATGATGGTAACGCCTCTGTGATAACAGATTTAAGAAGAAATCRTAACAAAGTTTGCACTGCACAGTTGTAATTTTCCAGCCAGAGTAGAGTAGGAGTGAGAACACGTGAGAGAAACAACAGTGGAGGCACCAAGGTCAGTGCAGAAGGAGGGGGAGGAGGTGCTCCAGGCGCCGGAGCCGAGATGTCCCTGCAGCCCGTGSTAAGGGCCATGGTGAGGCAGTTGWCCCCCTGCAGCCCATGGGGGCCCACGRGGGATGCAGAGATCCACTCGCAGCCCATGGGGGAGGTGCCTACGCAGGAGCGGGTGGATACCAGGACACTGTGATCCAGAGGAAGTCCCAGTGGAGAGAGAGGCCTTGATTCCAGGCTGGAGCAGCCGTCCTTGGAGGACTGCGCCCCGTGGCAGCGTGACCCATGCCACAGCAGTTTTGGGAGGACTGTCTGCCCGTGGGATGGACTCACGCTGCAGCAGTTTTGGGAGTGCTGCTGCTTGTGAGAGTGGACCCACGCTGGAGGAGTTCGCGGAGAATTGTCTCCCGTGGGAGGGACTCCACGGTGCCGCAGGGAAAAGACTCCTCTCCCTGAGCAGTGGAAGGAAAATCCTGGGTGAAGAACTGACCAAAGCCCCCACCCCATCTCCCTGCGCCGTCGGTGGGAAGGAGGGAGGGGTTGGGGGGAGAAAAGGGTGTTKGTAAGGGCTTATTTTACTTCTCATTCTCCTACTCTGATCTTGTTRCTAATAAATTCACTTTATATCATTAAGCTGAGCCTGTTTTGCCCTTGAAGTTTTTTTTTTTTYCTCCCGGTCCTTAACTCATTAATCCTTTGTTAAATTTTTCTCTCCTCTGTCCAGTTGCAGAGCAGAGGAGAGTGAGTGAGCAGGGCTTTTTGTGGGTGCCTGGCGTTTGGCCAGTGTCAAACCACGACAGAAGGGTTTGCTGGGAAGATGACATCTCCCTTGTGGAAAAGTCCAAAGCAGCAGCAGCTGAGATCTGACTAATCATACCAATGCAAATATTTAGCCCTGTGGTGAACCAAGCCTTTGTGAGGCAGTATGAGGTATTGGCAAACAGGTACTGGCACCCCAATTTGAAAATATTGCTCTGTATATAGATGAGTAGAAAAGAGCAATGGTTATTGCATGAAATTATGGAAAGTAACTGTGAAAAGTCTTAGCACTTATTTCCTCAAATACAAAAAGCCATGCTGTACTTACACAGTTCCTGTGATATTTCTGTTGCAGATGGAGTAGAGCCAGCATATCAAATACTACCAGTACTAACAAAAAGTCTTCACTGATTAAATTGCTCTGCATATGTTGTTCTAAAACCTTGATGAAAAAYAGCAAAAGTAGGTCTGCACAAAACTGCAGGCACTGCCTGTCCAAGGAATTTTGACAATGTTCTCTGCTGTTCTCCAGCTCCTGAATTTTGTGGTGAGACTCCCTGGGCTGGTTGTCATGTCTAATTATGAAACAGTGCCTTGATGAAAATATATGCCAGCCTTTAGAAAATCTGTACATAGAACAATTAACCGTGTCTCTAGAAACCTGTTGGATATCTTTGTTTCTTGTTAGGTCAATTTTTTTTTATTTTTCCTTTCTATCTTAGGAGCTAGCCAGTACACTTAGCAGTACAGTCACAGATCAACAGTTATACTGCAGTATTGTTTTGAAAAATCAAGTAAAAAATAATAACTGCTTACAAACAGACATACTATGATTAGATGGAGTTATTGAAGGTAAGTTGTTTTTTTCGTTCTGTCGTATAACAACTAATAGACCGTATCTGAACTTCCGTTCATTTGGGATTTTTTTTACCTATCTAGATATGATCAGTCCTCTTACAGAACATTGGAAAGTACTACATGAAGGATTTTGAAAGTCTTATTAAAAGTATTTGCTCTGAAAATTGTGTTTGCCTTATCCTAGGCATAATCAGAAAGAGAACAGAAGCCAAAAGCATGTGGTCCTAGTCCTGCCTATTGCACTCATTGTCAGTGCAGCCATAGCAAATTAGCACCAAGACCCTACTGCGAGAAAGCAATTGTGAATTTCTGAGTGTGGTCATAMTACTGCTCTTCACTTCTATTACTCATCTCTAAGTCTGCCCCAGAAACTAGTTTAGTTATAATCTCTTACCTGTGCCCACTTGATGGTTCTGTCAGGGCATACAGTAGTTTACAAAATTATCTGCCTAAATGTTCCTGTAACTCCTTCTTTTCATGTTCCTCTTGCCTATGAAATATATTTCGCTCTGTTCTCCAAATTTACTTTTTTTTTTCCTAGAGGTGCTTTTTCCTATGGTATTTTAATCTCACCCCTAGCTTGCTGCCTCTGTTTACGACCASCTTTTTTTTTTCCACTTGAAGTGCAGAGTGTGAAGGCTCTGTTGTGCTCTTCTCTGCCTCGCCCACACGTCCTTACATGTTATGAGAAAGTGGAAAAATGCCATTCCTTCTCTTCTCACAGTTTTTAATGCCACTATTTATTTGGTCAACATGGAAGCTTGAGCCCACAGGATCTGCAAAGAGCCAAAGACCTCCTCTTCACTACTGAACTCTTATAATTTCCTGACAATATGCCTGTGAAATATCATGCCTGTACCATTACCACAAGATATAAAATACACTCCATATCTTTCATCTTTAAAAATAGCAGAGACTACCAAGGAAGAATTRTTTAGTTTTTAAAAGCCTCACTCTTGGAACAGATCTCGCTGACAGAACAATCATGGATAAGAATGACTCTTTTATTGTTGTCTTAAGTACTCACTTTAATGACCGCATGAGAACTTTTTCCTGAATTAATTTAAATATTAAAAAACCTCAAAAGTTGATTTCAGCTGCTTATTAAGCAGATGGATTACTCACTACCTGGACGAATATGCTGGTTGGAAAACAATAGTGACTAGATGTGTTATGCCAAGTGATCGGTTTCCTACCAACTTTTTTTGCTAATACACTTGCTTATGAAGAACCTGACTGATCATATTTTGAAGATGTGCCAAGGGCTATCTAGAGTGGGAGAAATCAAGAGAATCCTAAGTTATAACCATGAAAACCTCTGATAAGGTGCTTTCTAAATTCTATGCATGCTTTATTTTCTGGTCTTAAAATTGTTGACTTAACTATTGTCTTGCCTGTCTATTTTTGATGGGGCAAAGAATTGCTTTCATCAGTGAAATCTGGTTTTATTCCAGAAATACAGCATTCTTCATGATATACCCTGTGAGGACATGTGCCCCTGCTGGGGGCTTGGGCTATGCTGAGGCTTTTCACATCCTGCAGCTGCAGCCACCCTTTCCATGGGTTGGAGGTGACAAAGGGTGGTGGTTCAAGCAGTCAGCTGGGTCTGGGAGATCCCCAAAGATTCAGGTATACCCTTGTCATCATCCGACCCCCTGAATCCACACAAAGCAGCTTCTGCTGGAGGACATGCTGGTCTGTTTAGACCCTCGCCATCAGGTGAGTTCACGTTGTGTAGTAAGCCCGAGCCAGAGCTCAGGATTCAGCTCCAGCTTGATTCACAGATTTTTATTATTCTGAGTCAGGACTTGGAATCCTTCAGAGGTGCAGGAGCCTGAAATCAGCGAGACAGAATCAGTCACTTCTTTTTGGCAGTCTCCATCACGGCGCAGGGCAAGCAGGGCAGCTCCACAGAGGAGGCTCTGGTGGTCCAGGAGCCATGGTGGTCCAGGCATGGCCCATCTCCTCACACACAGGATGCTATTCCCCAGAGCCTGAGCAGAGTGCACTGAGCTGGGACGGGTGATGGTCCCTACAGGGGACAGGGATGAGCCCGAGAAAATGACAACAAAGTTCAGGGCAGGAGTCTGTCCCAGCCTGAGCTGAAAAGAACACCATGGACCCCAAGGGCACTGTATTAACTCCTTCAGACAAATTTGGACAGTTTAGAAGCTGTCTCCAAGCTGTTTGGCATACATGTGAAGATTGTACTGCATGCAGGTATGTGGGGAAGCAGGAGGAGGAGGTAGAAGGGACAGCTTTCTCCCTTTCCCCGTTTTTCCCTCCATTTCTCCATTCTGACAATACCCCAGCAGCTTTTGCACCACCACCAGCAAGGAGCTTAGTCAGTTGAGGTCAGTCTAGAATTCACTGGGGCACSAGCTCAGGAGGTGCTCAGGGACACCAGCTCAGGAGACTCACCTGACCAGGTTTCAGCAACATTTGGACAACTTACCCACTGACTTTGAAATTGTGCTCTGAGACCAAACAGACAAGAATTAGACTCTTCTCCACTGTGTTCTGAGGCACCTGAGTCCTTTTTGGTCTGCAGCAATTTCCAGAAACTGAAATGGTGGGCAAATTAGCCAAAACATCCAGCCATCAGTAGCATACGGAAGTGATTTCAGTGTCTTTCTTTTTTACAAATGAAAATAAGAAATGTTTATTTTCATAGACTTTCACTTTGCAAAACTCTTAGTTGTGCATTTTCTGTGCAGGGATAATGGCTATTCATGTAGCTGAACTCATGATAGATAACCAAACTAATGCAAACTGAATCTATATCTAAGAACTAGAAAGATAGCTTCTGTACACATTATTGTACAAAGCTTACATTTTGACAATTAGAGGCAAATTAATCAAGGTTTTTAGATAAGCGAAATTGTCTTTCTCTTTTCCTCAGAAAAAAAATTTAAACATCTACAAACAGTTAATTGGCTACCTCTGAATATAATTTTAGCTTTTATGCCTAATTGAAATTCACAGTCAAACAAACTCCATCTAGCAGGAAAATTAGTCATTTATACATATATTTTGCTGTTATTCCCTTTCAGGCAACATTGTATTTTGGTAGTGTATCATGGACCCTTACTTCATTACCAGGAGCCATTTTGTGGAATTTATTCTGCCACTAGTGTATATAAAACACAACATGAAAGTCTTCCTTTTCTTAAATGTTCTTTGTTATACCATACCTAAAGTGAGAGTTATTTTTAAAGTTACACAGGAAGTTGATTCTGAGGTCTACTCTCATAAAATTATTAAACAGAGTTTTAACACTGATGTATGTATCTAATCTAAACAGCTTGGGGTTTAAATTGTAAATTCCGAATACTCTTAACAAACAATTTCTCGGTAAAATATAGGTTGAAATATATTCACATACATAGCTGTTGAATAATTCCAAGGAATGAAAATATTCAAGGAAGAAGTAATCATTTGCTTACAATTAATGAACAGTAGAAACCCCTATATTTATGAATAGATTTGTTTGCTGCAAATAATCCTCCTGCATCTAATCAAAAGATACCTATCTGTTTTCAGAGTATTTCAGGTGACAGCATACAAAGACAGGACASTTTATTTCCAGGGCCTTTTAAGAAAAATTATAGAGGCTTTTCAATTCAAAATAATAAGGGATTACACAAATTTCCATGTAATCACCATTTAAGTCTAATATGACAGGAAGTTGTTTTAGCTCCCTTCTTATGCAGCACGAAGGAAGTAATAAGCTCTGGTTTATGGAAATAAAAAGTAAATCCAGCAATCAGGATTCAGTAGTAAGCTTCTTGCTACAGTGGCCTTTAGCTGTTATGAATCGCTTGGTGTGTTTTAAATCCATGGACTTCTAAGGGAACAAAATGAAATGTTGTCATTCCTTTTTCCTAGCCTGCTTTATTTCMTTTGAGGTCTGTTTAGAGTTCTATGATCTTGATTCTCTTACATGGAGGGTTTCAAATTTATCAATAACCATCTGTAGCTCTCATTCTGTTTCATGGTCCAAATCTAGAATCTCCAATGCTAGTCCCAGTGTTTGCTGACTATTTTTTTTCATTTTTATTTCTCACTGGGGCTGTCATATTCAGAGATCAGGGGGAAAATAATGTCTTTGATGTTTTCAAAGGTTGGAAAGATATTTCTCCCCCCAGCGTCATGAGTTTCATTTGAACACATGGAAAGAAATTTGAATTTTATAGGAGACTTATCTAAACAGTGATCCACTTGAAACAAATAGGTCCCAAAATTTTTAGTAGATATAACTTTTCCTGGTTTTTGAAATTATTAACCCCTTTGTACTGTGAACAGAGTTTACAAATAAACAACCTACAACCATCATAAATGTAACCCACCAGTGAATTCAGGTCTCTGTTCCCAGCCCACAGAGTGTGTGTATCTATTACCTCCTGACCAAGGTAACTCACAGAAAGGTGGGAATTTAGTGGGCTTCCTGCCAGGTTACAGCGACTGAAAGATCCTTTACAAGAACAAGACACATTACAACCTCTGYTTGCATGAGTGTCCCAAGGCTATGTCAGGTTCCTCTCCAATGTATTTTTCATGTACCTCATCTTCCTTTGACCTATTTGGGATTCAGCACTGCAACACATTTTCTGTGCATGAAAATACACTTCCTGCATGTTATGATGGCATAGGTTACCAAGAGTGATTTATTATACACCTTTTACTGTGCCTCCCTTTCCAAGACCACCACCACCAGCTTTTAAAGACATTTCACCCAGTTTAACATGGGCACGTACAGCTGTAGCCCCTGCACAGACTTCACACAGATTTCTAAAACAAATCACTCTCCCCCCACCACAAAATACACTGGTCTCTGCAAAATAGTAACTTCAGCCTAAGTTCCTRTTTAATTTTTCTGCTTTATCTGTGCTCATGCATCTGTCGGTTTGCTCTCCTAACCATGGGATCACTCTCTGATCTAAGTTAACCCAATATTGCTTTATTTGGTTGAAAAGACAAACATTACTCCACAATAGTAGCAGATTCTGCATTGGTCCAAAGTCCCATAATCACTAGTGCCAGATCTCTCCAGCACAAGAGCTGAACAAACATGGCCTGAAGCAGAAATGAGCACAGTGGTCTCATTTTTATCAATGAACACAATTGCAGAGGTGTATCTTTATGCAGCATGAAGATGTGTCAAAGCTGAGCCCAGCCAGCAGCCAATCACCCACACAGCCACAGAAAAGATCCTAGATGCCTTAATATTCGATTTGTTCTGTTTGCTCTAACCATATCTTGGGGTCTTGCTTGTGCTTCCAGGAACTGTTATTGTCTCCTCGATGAAAGATATCCCAAAGTATGCACACTTTACCTTACCTTACCTTACCTTACCTTACCTTACCTTACTTGGTGATCATTAAGACTGAGTGACTGATGCTGTCTGTGGTCTGCTAGGGTAAAACCGATAGCACTGCATGGATTTTCCTCAGTCAAAGGTTTTCCTTGGTATCCTAACAAACAGTGAATGATGAGCTGCAGATAAGACAGGTCCTTGAAGGCACAAAAATAACTTGAAATTTAGTTATTACAAAACGCCAGGTCTTGAAACAGTCACAGAATAAGCAGTGGTAAAGCATATTGGCTAGGATGGCRGTTCTGGACATATATTACCTTTGAGTGCTATTTTTGAATCCAAATAGATGGATTTCTCTGAAGGCATATTTACATGCCTGGATTCATGGTGATCTTTTCCGAACTCTCACATCATTGCATGAGTTTGTGAGTCTCAGAGATGACCTGATGTCTTCAGTCCTCAGTGAAAGTTCACGTAATGAGACTTGAGCAAAGCCCATGCTAAAACTATACTCCCCTGCAAACTCTCTGCCTTTCTTATTCCTTTGGTCCAATTGATTCACTCTTCTATCAACTTATCTGAATGCATTCAAAGAAATACCTCCCTCTTTGAAAAAAGGAAAAGCATTCACATGCTGTAATAGAGAGTTTGACCAACGGCGTCAAAACTACTAGAAAACTGAGAAATTATTTATATCCAAAATTATTTATGTTAGGCAGAGTGTGAATAGCTTTGAAAAATTAACTGTAGCATAAGAAATATTAATTAAGCCTTAAAGAAGCTGAAGTCCATGAAGATGTTTTGTGACAGCTCAACAAAATTAATTAAAACAGACTAAAAATCTAGTAAAATAATTCCCAGCTTTCTATTAGGACTCTAATTCTAGCTATTGTATTGCAGAAATCTCCATATGTGGACTTCTGACTCCAGACCTGGGTCAGGATTTTGGATCCAATCTGTGCTGGTGGTATTCTTGGATTTACACCTCTGAAACAAAACTTGGGCACTTAGTTGCCACAGAGTAGTGTCAGGCAYCTTCTGGTACCTGACTGCCAGCTTCTCTTCCTGGCTTCCTGTTAAATCTAACTTACTCCACCAATTATTGCTATTCAAATTCCCCATGAGCTTTGCTCTTGTTTCTCCTATGCCAATCCCAGTCCTTACCAGATTGAACTTCTGTGCCAGTCTGCTTATTAGTTTCATTTTCCCTGTGCTTTCCATCCAAGCCTAGCATGGCCTCTCTTAGAAAAATCAGATGATTTTTTCTTAAGTTTATTTGTATATTGTCTTGAGCAGTCCAGAGTAAATCTAAATAGCAATTTACTTTGGAAGTTCTGCCCAGTTCTTTCGGCTTTGGAGTGGTTCATACCCAGTTAATTCATGGATATATGCCTGTACAGAACACTTGTGTGTCGGAGTCATGAAAGACTGGACAATTCTCAGAGAAGATGGGTTATTTTTTTTTCATTTGACAAAAATTTAACAAGCATACAACATTTATTTACAATTCAATGTTTGGACAGGAGCAATAAAATTCAGAACCCTAATGCACTGGGAATTTTTAGTTCMTCCCTCAAAGAAAAAGGCAAGAGAGTTTTTAGTGAAAGCTTGTATAAGTTGTTCTTACCATAGCCTAAGTAATATATTTTTTTCCTGATTCCATTCTCAGAACTATAGGAGTAATTAGACAAAATTTACCAAATATATCATGTGGCGGGCACCCACTACAGAATATTTCAATCCAAATGTCTCAAGTCTGGCAGCTACAAGCATGAAGAACTGAGAACTAGAACTCCTACAAGCAGGAGTGTCAGCCAAGGTAAAGATTAGAAAACACCATCAGTTCAGTTTCTAGGAATTACTATAACAATCCTTTTCACACTTACCATTCACAAGTTAGTTGTGTGAATAGAGATTCAAGTCCATTTAAAAATTATTTATATTTCAATAACTGCCTTCTACTGTTTCAATTTTGAAAGAAACTTTCAGTTTAGTTAGTAGGGAAAGAATATTGGATTTATTTACAGTTCAACAACACTTAAATCAAATTACATCAAATGGTTGGATTCAATCATTTAGATTCAGTAACATGATTTAGAATAAAAACCAAAGAACATTCTTGGGGTGCAATGAATAATCCAAACTCAATCTAAAAGCAATCTGATTAAACTGAAGCTGTTTAAGGATTAGTGATTGGTATGTACATAGGAATATTAGATATAGGAGTTATTTTTACCACATTTATATTTAAATTCTATAAGTGGATTTTTTAATCAACTAGCTCTTAGTGAAAAGCTAAATTAGAAAATAAATACATACAATTAACTTTGTCACTTGAATACTCATTTCTCGGTCTGGATGTCTTATGATAGGTTCAAACACTCTAAGAAATATTAACCTYTGGAAAACACAAAGATAATATTTAATACTTCCACATATATGAAATGCAACATTGAAAAGACGATGCTGTTTACTGTTAAATTCCCATTCCGCACAAATGCAGATACAAAAATATGGAAGTCATATATACGCACAGGAATACACTAGTAAAATAAAAATATAGAAAAGTGAGTTACATTAGACTGCAGCTGAAACACTGAGCTGTAGATTCTTCTTGTAGAAGTGTGCACGTCTTAGGTCATTTGGGGGGAAAAGACTCACTGGCAGAAAACAATTTAAATATGGAAGCTGAAATAAATGCAATATTTTAAATCCACTGAGTGGCCAGTAGTGGTTCTTTACATGCACTATAAGTAGCACTGATCCGAAGTAAGATAATTTTCCGGATGTGGTCCAAATACGCTGCAGCATAGTGTCATTAATGCTGTACCTTCAGAATAAATGCTAGTGTAACCTAGAATTCCTGAGCTGGCTAGGAACTGATATAAGGTACAAGAGGGAAAAACTGATAGCCTTGTGTYAAGGTTGGAAGACTCTGTTGCTTTTTGAAGGCAATAAACCTGAAAATCAGTTGAGAGAAGAGTGATAGACTGGGGAAAAAAAATGAAGCTATATAATCCTACAAATCACAAAGCTTTCTACTTCATTTAACTGTCATATGGACTCTGTATTTACTTAGACCAGGCTATAAAACTGCATTTTGTAAGTAATGATCCAGCCTAATGAAAGCATCAAAATGCATGGCAAAACTGAAAAAAAAATCCCAAACAAGCCAAGCCAAGATTACTGAGATAAATTCAGATCACTTTTGAAAACAATCCTCAATTTGACAATAATCCTGTCTCAAGGACAGCAGGTAGAACTCAGAGTGTGTACTGAGCATGGGCAGCAAGGTTTTGGGAGCAAAGGGTAGGCTGGCGGGGGTCTGCAGGGTTGGCATCCATGGGAAAATGGCCRGGATCTGCCCTGTGCCGCACACAGCCTGTTCCAAGCTGTGACAGTAATAAAGAGAGAAGAGAGATGCTCAGAATGAGACTGAGCCTCGGTGAGGTAATAGGTGTTTTAAATATATTTCGCTTTGGGTTTTTGTTCCCTCCCCAATACCCTAAACAGTAATTAAATATTTATGTTAATTGGCAATAAATTAAGTTGAATTCCCCAGACTGAGTCTGTTTTGTCCACAGCAATACTTGCCAAGTGATTTCGCTGCCTTTATTGCAACCCACAAGTTTTCGCACTCTTGATCCTCCTAATCTCTCCACCTGGATGGTGGGGGCTGACGAATGGCAGGCTTCATGCTTGCTTGCCTGCCAGCCAGTGCCATCCYCACGCAGGATGTTATTACAAATAGCAGTTCTCGGAGAGAACAAGCACCACAAAGCTGCTCTCTTCCATTAAGCAACTTCAGTACAGGAAAAATGGGCTTCACAAAGCATATTCCTTCACTATCACTCTTCTAAAAACTTCAGACCTGAATCTTCTCCTTTTAGTTACATTTATTACTGTTATCAATACTGATCACTTTTACTTTATGCCAAGGCCACTTTCCTCAGCAACTATGAGGACTAGAACWGGTTTCAGGCTTTTTTGAAATATGATCTTTATTAATGAGGAAGGTGGGAAAAAACCTCCAGGAACCCTGATTTTACATATCTGCTATATGTGATGCTACATGGGATAAAATAAAACCAAATAACTTTCTAATCCTTTCTTAAAATGTAAATTTGTAAGTATTTAAGAATAAAATTAATATTGAATGTAAATATTTACATGGCATTAAAAAGTAAACATTTTCATAGTTCTATTTAGCTATTTGAAAATCTTTTTCTGTGTTGCTTATTACCTTCCATGTGTAAGGCATACATATATATGGCAGTTTGTTTACTAATATGTAGAGTATTCATGACATTATCTGCATTTTAATAAAATAAGGACTAATATTTGGGAACTTTTGTTAAGGAAACTGCCCTGTACAACCATCCAGGAGCCAKTGTCTCTCGCACCACCTGAGCTGGGACTGAGGCTCCTTTGCAGCTGCACATCGCACATTCACACAGTCAGACCAGGTTTCCTCACTGGCTCAGCCCCAGGTTTCCCATAGCAGAATCTCAGTCATCTGGAGCCTTAAAATAATTTAATCATGGTACAATAACAAAATAACAGCTTGAGCTGGGCGCCTCCAAGGATGGACCTCAAAAAAAGGAAACCCTGGGCTTTTATAGCCTCACAGTCTAAGTTCAGGAAAATCTGGGGCCAGCAGCTCCTGCCGAGCGTCTGAGTGACCGGTCCCCTGCCTGGGCCACAGGTCCCTGTGCCCTTCATCCAAAGGGTTGGCAGTCCACAGCCTCTTGCCAGGGTTCCCACCACCCAGAGCTCAGTCTGCAGCTCACACTGCAGCTGCTCACTGAGCTACCTGCACCGAATATATGCCTCAACACTTCTACATCATGCAGCAGAGACCAGTGAAAGCTGAGGCTTTGCCTGCTCCAGAGCCAGAAGCACTATAGATATTTCATCACAGCTTTACACCTCGGCAGGAAACTTACACTGGAGCAGAGATCCAGGCAGATGCACTGCAGTAGGGACCTTAATACTACTCTCTGCACAGTTGCATGGACTTGCTAGCTCCTGTGGTTACTCGCTGAGTTATTTCCRAATAGTCATTCTCTTTTGCAGCATGAGCAGATCTGAGAATGCCCCTGGTGAGCAACGGACCAGTGGAGAGCACCCCAACCTTTTCATCAGTACAAAGTGTAACCTCTCTGCTCTCAACAGGAGATGGAAGTTTTCACAGGTGCTGTACTCAGCAAAATGTAGAGCTGAACTACATAGTAAATCATCTTGTACAGAAGAATTGTCTTGATGTATGTTTTGGAGAGCAGTAAAGAAGCCTAAAAGTCACACAACCCCATTTCTATTCAGCAGTGAATCAGGTGTCTCACCTATGCATGTTTGAGTGCTGGGCTGTAAGGAAATAGCTTAGATGTCATACAGTTCAAATCCAGTGTGATTAATTTACCTGTTTTTTCTTTTTTCAATATGGTAAACAGAGTGACATATCGAGATAATATATATACAGCCACAAACTGGATTATAGCCAGAAAACATTAAACAAGAATGTATTTTGTGTTTTGCTTTCATAAAAAATTGCCCTAGTGTCTTGCTGAAGATATGACATTTTATACAAAACAAACAGCTATGATTAAGAAACAAATGGTTTCTGCTTAATTTAGTTTTAAGGCTCATCAGTCCTTTTTTTCTCATTAGATGGGTTTTCCTCATCTGAAATTTGCAAGAATGATCAACGGACACTATAAAAAATGGTGTTTTTCTTTCTGTGGTGTCATTGTTATTTATAATAGAGCATTTAAAAGACAAATATGATTTTAACATCAGAAACATTAGGGAACCTCCATCTCCCTCCTTTTTTAGAAGGCTGAAAGGGGTGTGTATTGTAATATGAAATGTAGGCAAAAGTGATGTAAAGTCCCTGAATCACCAAAGTACAATCTGTAAATTTATCCAGCGTGATTTGAACTGAGGATGGGTCTTGAGCTTAGCACTGCAACCCAGACACTACGGAGAACCGCCCACCATTTCAGTTCCACTTGGACTGAAGTCTTGACAGAAGTCTTGGACCTTGAGTTGAATAGACATCAGCTCCAGGCACCGTCTATAGTGTCTTCCCAATAGTGAAGATTCTTGGGTTTAACTTTTTTTGTTTGAATCCTACCCATCCTCTTTCCCCACCCTTTCCCATTATCATAATATCTTGCTGTAAGTTTTTTGCACCAAACAGTAGATTGAAATCAAGTCACATTCCTAGAAACATTGGTTCTGTTCCTAGTTACTCCAACAGGTTATATTTATTTGTAGTGACTAGGCTAAGAAACAAACCATGCTAATATGACAAAGCTGCTCTTACGATGGAAAGCAATTTTTTTTCTGATAACATCTGGATRTTTCTAGAGACTGATGTTCATGATGGAATCATGTGATATTGACTGATAAGTAACGCTGTGACCTTGAGTTACATAGAAGAGTTCAAAATTTAGTCATGTAGAGTGGAAGAAAACATAACACCATAATTTTCTTTTGTTATTCAGTAATGAATATAGTCAGAATCCATAGGTAAGCATAGTTTAAAGCTTTAGTTAAGCAATTTTTGTTTATTTATAAGTAGAATTCAAATGGTAACTATGATGCTATAAACTCTCCTGATCAATAGGAACAAAGTAAAGGAAAGGATTAAATCTTGAGAGTATTACAGCAATRAGTGGGAAGGAGCAAGCTACATTAGCCAGGCACAAAACAACCGTACTAAAGTTATGCATTTTGGTTGCTATCCAGTTGAAAGAATGAATCACCAGAAAGKCACATCAGGAAAAAATGCTTCTATATAAAATAAACTTACATGCAGAAAATAGGACTCACTTAAAACCAACAAAAAAACCCCAACCCCAAAACAACAACCCCCSCAAACAAACAAAAAACCCCCACAAAATAGACCCCAAAAATAACCACACTATTTTTTCCTTTTTATCAATTTCATTTACTCATTACAATTCATAATAAATTACTGTGAAAAATCTTTCTAAGTCTTTTCCATAGAAACTTGTTAATGCTTCAGAACAAAATTTAGCTAAATTCTTACCTCTTGTGATATTTCTGGTTATTTTCTTTGCATTGTCTGATCAGGAACATCATGTCTTTATGAGGATAATTTCCAAGTAGAGGATTTCAAGTTATGTCGCTGAAACACACATAATAAACWCCTTTAGAGAATTATCTGTTATTAGAGATACAAGAAAACCTTATTTCAAAGTAAATTCAAAGTGATGTGTCTCTCTGCTTTAAAGTCTCCCTGTAACAATCTACAACACCCTCCTAGTTCTCAGTTCTTCTAGGAAGGGGGGTCTAATCATCAGCTCCATAAATCAGTATAGTGGTAATGGAGACAATGGGACTGCTGATTTATACTGAGGCAGAGTCAGGCCCRAAGCTTCTATCATATTCTGTTCTGAATCAATAGCCAGAAAAATGTAAAGAAGCAGAAAAACACTTTACAATGTAATTTAGCATAAAGAAAGGACAAAATTCTGAGAAGTGTTGTGTTTACTAAGTTAGTTTTCTTAATATTGGAAACAGTATATAGATTTGATACTTGTCTGGGGAAAAAGGAGTTTAATATACCAGGCTCCCATCTAGCACATAATTCACAAACCTCTTAGTCACAGTACAGAAGTCGAAGACATTTGAGTTACTTAAATCATGTGCTAGTGTTACAGGGCTCAGCTGAATTTCAATCCCAGCTATAGCCCCTCATCATCAGTTGTCATCACTCACCCATCATCAAAACTGTTGTCAGAACTGACACTGCAATCTGCAGCAACAGAGGTGARAGTCTGAGGCAGAGCTATCTGTAGTGTAAAGGTCTACCTATTCACCTTTAAAAATGTCAAAACTGGCATAGTCTTAATACTTAGCTTTGCTTGACAGTTCCTGTAGCATCAGAGAGGG
The DNA here is from genome assembly GCA_018881555.1 of Amblyornis subalaris. NCBI lineage: Eukaryota > Metazoa > Chordata > Aves > Passeriformes > Ptilonorhynchidae > Amblyornis > Amblyornis subalaris. The sequence continues at coordinate 33,030,137 of JACAXG010000001.1, read as the reverse complement.
TTTAAACAATCCTGAAAAAGAATGACCATTGACACACACTCTTTGCATTAAAAATTGAGCCATATTTGATTGTTTTGCTTTAAAATATCAGAAGTGAAATGTGTATTCCTGCATTTTCTCTAATCTGCTACCACCTAGATTATCTTGTTCTAGGCAAGATGCTTAGAAGACTCACATTTTGGACTTACAGTTCTGATTCCAAGTATTGCCCCTGATTTCCTCACATGAGGAAATGTAGACTATTTTCTCGAGAACTCATTTTAAGAAACTATATTCTCCATTATTTTCTCATTGCACATTAATGAATCAAAAACACTTTAAATTTGCTAGTGTTAGAGGTACTATGTTAGGAAAAGAAGGTGAGAGAAGAATTAGACCTGGTGGATAGCTCTGTTTTTTACCTGGTAATTAACACATGTAGCCCAGTACAAAAGAACCATTGTTAAATCATCCCTCAACACAGATTGAAAAGCATTTAAAGTGATATTTAGTGCTAATTATGAAAAGGTTAACTAACATCAGGACACATTTTCTAGATAACTTCCCAAACATGACAAATTGTTAACTTGTAGATTTGTTACTGTACGTATTTTCTCTCTTGCCCGTGACGCTAATGTTTCTAACACAGAAAAAGGGAAAACATTATTTCTTTTTTGATTAATCAGGTGTTGAGTTCATTTACATCAGCATAAATCCAGATAAATTCACTCATGTCAGAACACTTTCAAACTAGAATCTGGTTCATTTTCCATTCTTTCATAATTCATGATAGGGATAGCTTGTTCAGGGTTCTTGCTTGCTCTGAATTCTCACTTTGTCATCTTTCAGTTAAAGAAGATTCCCATCTCTTTTTTTTTTTTTTTCCCCCCACAATAATTCTCCCTGCTTGGAATAGTTCCTTGTTTCTGTACAACTGCAATAGTCTTTCATTTTCTGATATTCCTTTACTGCTGGTTTTCTACCACCAGCTTCATGTATTATTTTTGCTAGCAACATTCTTCAATAGCTTCTGATGAACTCTTACTCTCGAGGCAGAATCTTCAAATTGTACTCAAGCTGCTTGGTTGTTGCCTGACCCTTTTAAAGAATCACAGTTCAGGGACTTGATATCATTAGAGTTTTTTATTAAATTTTTACTATTTCTATTTCAAAAGGTGGTCTATTCCTGCCATCTTTTTCTGTCTCTGGCGCTGTTTCAAAGTAACAGAACTGCTGAAGCTTTAGCACAATTTGTTATCACGATTTTTTTTTCCACATAAGGTCAAGATGTTAATCATCAGTAATATTTAGAGGTCAAGATGTTAATCATCAGTACTATTTAGAAATATATTTTTCCATTCATTTGATTTAATTTTATGTATTTGTTTAATGTTACCTATTAACTTGTAGATAACAGTATGATATGTATGTATTCATCTTGAGAGAAGCATCTGCATTATATAACTASAGAGTTTTCAGTAAAATGTATCTATAACTGTCATCTAGCATATCACTGCAGTGTAGTGCAGTATAGTTTATACTCATCTGYCTCCTTTTGATGTCTCTTTATCCATGCAAATGTTCTCAAAAAGATGAACAGAGTTAGTGCTGCGTGAACAGAGCCAGTGCTGCAGTGGAACAGCTTGTTTCACACTGTTTAAAATGAGAACTTTTTCCTGTTTTTAGTACTAGATGGACTTATATGTGTAAGATGCTACCATAGTTATCATGCTTTTTCCTATAATGTATCCTTACTTATGCTAAAGTAATCACTTGAATGGTTATTATTTTAAATGATTAAACAGTAAAAGCCTTATCCTTTAGTGAGCCTCAAACTCTCCTTCATGTCCCCCCCACAACTAGACTAAGCATCAGAGGTATATTCTGCAAGTTTCCTGTGATTAATTGAAATATTCAATTACTCAAGTTTGGCTGCCTATTTTGTGATTTAATTACTTGGTATGTTTTCTTCTTTCCTTTTATGTTATTAAATGCCGTGACAGAGCTGACTGTGTGTCAAGGCAAAGAGCATTACCACACCTGAGGTAGTCATACAGTTGTAGTGAAAAACATAATTAGATAGTGTCAGCAAAAAGCATTAGGTAGGCCAAAATATCTTTCTCTCATCTCTGTATAATTCCATCACATTAAATAATAGCAATTCATCATTACAGGGGTAATTTTTTTCAAAACTGACACTTTCTCAAAATTACAATTCTAATTCCTTGGTAAGGAGTGCAATAATGTGTCCTCATTTTCAAGAAATCCCTACCTTTCATAACAATTAGAAGAGTTTTGTGTTTCAGTTTGTTTGAAAATCCATCTTCACAGTACCAATCATTGTTTCTCAGCAGCCTAAGAAGGAAGAGTTTCTCTCTTTAGGGCCTGCATTGGTGTCATGGTTTAGGAATGGTGCTCCCCAGTTTAGTGCTCCCACTGAAACACTTCAAACCATGTGCTGCTCGCTCTCTCCCCCTTCCCCCTACCCATTCCCCTGCAGCGGGATAGAGAGGAGAATTGGAGGCACAAAAGGTAAAGATCACAGGTTGAGATAAGATCAATTTACTGAAAACAGCAATGAGATAAGAAGAGTAACAGCAACAGCAAGAATATTATTAAAAGGGTGTACAAGAAAGACGAACGATTCACACACAAAAAAGATCACCACACGGGAACGCACAATACGCCAACCACTGCCATGCTACTCCGATCAGAAGAGATCTCCCTTCCCCGCCCCGGCAATGATGTGAGGTGGTACAGAATAACCATCATGTCCTAGCCATGCCCTATTCTGCCTACTGCAAAAACTAACCCTGTCCTGGCCAGAACCAGGACTATTGGCTTATTAAAMAATATGTATAACTGAACTTTTTTTTGGTTGTTCTGAGGTCAGAGCAAATCAAGCCTCACTGATAGGACAAAAGAACTTCTTTCCTTCTTTTTGACTTTCCAGGGATCTGAACACAGCATGTTTATAATAATTTTKTTGTACACCATGCACTTCAGCTTTTTAGACAGCAATTTCTAAAGAGAAGGTGTTTTAAGATAAGACCTATAGTGAAAATGTGGTTACCTGACCACATTCTCTCCATTCTTTCTGTCTTCTACCTCACATCCAAGAAAAAAAGGTTGAAAAAGAAAGAACAAAAGGATATTCAGATATTATTTTAATGTAAATAGATCACATTATTTAAAATTTTCTGATATTTATTTTTTATATATCTATTTAATTAATATTCRTATTAATTTTGCATTATGATATTATATAATGATTTCAAACAAATACCATTTTTGCCACAAATAATATACTCTCTGTTGCTTTTCTAAGGGATAAATAACCAGGAGCATACTCTCCTGCCAGATTTGAGATCTTCTGGGGTCTGGTGTTTAGTCTATGGAATTTGGCACAATCTTATTTCAACTGGTATCCAGGGTACTTATGGTATTTGTGTTGCTGAAGTTATTCTAGAAGGCCATGATCGAATCTGAATGCAGGTCTCTGTACATCACACATTTCTATAGCTCAGAATATGGATGAGAGATAAGATTTTAAATGCACATTGTGGAACAGATAATATCTCTTTTTTTAGGTAGGATTTTATCTATAATCTTTATGAGAAAAATTCACATTGAATAAGTATGAACTCCTTCTCGCTTTGACTAATGCAGAATGCTTCAGCTTATGTATAATTCACATCTTATGGTTTGTTTGTTACTCTCCAATGGAAAATTCAATAAAAACTTAATTAAAAAGAATAGATGTGGTATCATAAAGCTGAAATAAAAGTGTAATCTCAGAGACACTCATATTTTATAAACTTGCATTCGTGTGATTTATAATTAAGGCAAGTAGTAGAAATATTAAAACTTATTTTTTCTAATGAAAGATTAAGTTATTTGGAGAAAAATTACTTCATTATCTCAAAAAGTGGCAATGGTGAACACGAGGAGAAATAATATAAGATAATAGAAAAGATTTTGAAAAAGTAAAAGTGGAACTATCTGGGAAAGTGAAAGAAAAGAATTATTAGTTAAAAAGAGCAATTGCATAAATTATTCCAGTAACATTCCTATAAAAGCCATCAGAGTAGTATCAGTAATATGCACATTTTATGAAGCAGGTGCTACTGAAATTATACTATAAATTGAACAGAAAGAGTCAAATCATTTGCCAAGTGATTAAAGTATTGCAATTTATTATACTTTTAATGTAATATTTTTGTGGGATATGAATAAGTTTTACAACATGTAATATAGCAATTTCACTCCTTGCGATCAATACCAACTTAGCTGTAATAGCCTGTTCTAAGATTTATTATCATATTTTGCATYTCATACATAGATAAAGGTAGTTATGAGAAGAATAATGGAATTGACTTGTTTTAAAAAAATTTAAGAGATTCTAGTGAGGAAGGAATGCTGTTACAAGATGCTTTACTTTTCTGYATAAAGTCTGCATTAGTGTTTCCTCTCTCATTCCACTGTAGTTAACAGCAAAATTAAAACTAACTTGAATGTATTAATAATAATTAATAATGTATTAATTTATACCCTGAGGTGTGATTTGTGTCATTTTTGTGTCCCAAGTACCATAAATATATATAGCTAAATAGATATAGAGATAGATAGATAGATAGATGGATACAGATAGATGTAGATATAGGAAAGGAAGGGAGGAAGGGAAGAAGGAAGGAAGGAAGGAAGGAAGGAAGGAAGGAAGGAAGGAAGGAAGGAAGGAAGGAAGGAAGGAAGGAAGGAGAGAAAGAAAGAAGGAGAGAGAAAGAGAAAGAGAAAGAGAGAAAGAAAAAGAAAAAGAAAAAGAGAAAGAAAAAGAAAAAGAGAAAGAAAAAGAAAAAGAAAAAGAAAAATAAAAAGAAAAAGAAAAAGAAAAAGAAAAAGAAGAAAAGGAAAA